>VMOF01000320.1:13520641-13688374 GCA_011764245.1 Trialeurodes vaporariorum
TGTTTAAAATATTTAAAGTACCTCCGTACCGTGTTAATTGAACTAATTCAAGCAGCCAAACTAACAGTTTTTAAGTGGTGTCCATAATTTTAACTAAAAAAGAGTTAAATTCAGCATTTCTTTTTTCAGTGTAGTTAATAAACTTGCTAATAAGCAAACTTGCTAATAAACAAACTTGCTTGTTGCTAATAAGCCGTTTTTTAATAGTTTTCACTTCCAATGATTCATTCAAAGCTCATGGTTTTGGACTTAACAATGAGGCTCTTGCAAACTTTTCCAGCTGGTGATTGAAGAGTTGATTCTTGCACAAAAAAAAACCTGTAAAAATGACGATGAGTACACTAAAAAATCACGAAATTAACCCTCGGAATAGGACTTAATGGCGGAGAGACGCAGGTATCATGAAATATTCCTGTCTAAATTGAGTCATATCTCGGCTGTATTTCCATAGAGAAAGTGACAAATTAGACTCGAATCTATCATGATAAAGTCTGCGTTGACCGCCTTTACAATCTTACCCCTTATAGCAGTTTTGCAAGTTTTTTACTGAATTTTAGACTTTCTTAGTCTGATTTTCGTTGGTTTTTACAACAGATTGGACTCTTTTATTTGCTCTCATCCAAAGTTTAGAAGAACCCAATTGTGAGATATTTTTATTTTTTGTTGTTGGTCCTTTCAATTTTTCTCTCTTCAGTCAGAATACACCCCCCATTCAAAATTTTGAAGAAGATGGGAGTAAGAACCTATGTGTTATCTTCCTTCATTCTGATTTGTCACTTGTCCAGTTGACGTTTATAAGCAATATTTCAAACTATGAACTTACGATGCATTTAATTACTACAAAAAATTATAGTAACATTTTTTTTGTCTTTCTCTGGACGTGTTTGTGGTATTCCTCGTCTAGCAACTGTTCAACCTTAGATATGCTGATTGATTTTTTTTTACTTTTAGTGAGATAAACGTGGACCGTGCTATTTACAATATTTATCATCATTTCATTTGGATTGTTTAACGATTTATTCATGTTTTTTTTTTTCTTTTTATCATTCCCAGATTTTATACCTGAACGGTTTGGGAAAAGAAAATACTGTTTTACATATAAAAGGCTGTGAAAATGACCGGGATACCCTTCATGACGATATGTGTGATCTTGATGTATTTACATCTTTGGTAGATCCAGTCCGAGTTACTGACTTCAAAAAAGAATGTGAATTGAGTGATAAGTTATAACGTTGAAGTTGGTACTGTCACCGTATGGATTTTGCTCTATTTCTCTGAAAGGAAACGATTAAAATGCACAACCTGCTCCGTATAATGGCATCAGTCGATAAATGGAAGCATTGCAAATTGACAAAATAATTTGTTTATATTGTGAACTCAATATTTTTTTTTAGTTACTCAAAATTGGAAAGGAAAAAACAAAAAAACAAAAAAAAAACAAAAAAACAAAAAAATGTGCCTGTTCCAAGCCGCGGGGTAGAGCCAAAGCCAAAGAGTATCAAAACGCCGGATATGATTTCCAGTACTTCCGGTTTTAATGTTCGAAGGTTCTAAATGGCTTTCATCGGAGTTCTAATCTTCTAAATTTGCACCGCTGCGGACACTTTTAGTTTCGTTTTGTAGATTTTTAGAATAAAAATTGTAATCGAAATTCCCTGGTAAAAATGGTCCTTGCAAATCCTTTTCCCAAATCTCCATGCAATAAGGATTATGAGGAAATTATAAGGATTTTCGTGCAATTAGATGAGGATCTTTATGATTTCATGGAGATCCTTATTGCATGGAGATTTGGGCAAGGATTTCAAGGACTATTTTTACCAGGGTTATGCAATTTGTGATTTTGTGAGTTTTCTATTTTTTTTTAATTTTTTTTTTTATTATTACTTTTTTTTATTTAGTTATTGGAGGAGATATCGATTTACTGCACAGTTTATACGTGCCACCTACGCAATGGTTTCTCATCACTGTATGCCGAGAACAAAAAGGCAAGAGATACGAATTTAGTTGGTCGGGTGTTTTGACCACTTTCTTTCCCCACTATATAACCCACCACGAGGGTACGAGGCGAGTAAATCTTAAACAAAACTCGCTTCCATACGCCTACCAAAATCCTATCCTGATTCCAAAACGCACTATATATATATCGTATCCTCCCACCCCCTGCCATCCCCCTCTTTCCCACTCCATCGTATATTCCCAGCTTCCCTCGTACACCCGACTCTCGGTCGTTCGTTAGGCAAGATAATCACTTAGTCCAAAGTTTGCTGCCTCCTTTCATCCCCTTTCGAAAAATGTTGTTTGTAGGTTAAAACAATGGCTTGTAGAAGAGCTAGCTGGAGAGATATGTACGTGCATCGGTTGTTGCGACCTAGTTTCATCGCCCGCTTCATCAAAGTATAACTTCATCATTATTTCGGGGTTTTTTTGTAAGCGTGCCATACGAAGTATATGGCAAGCTTCTTACTCTCGCTTTGCTGTATACAATGAATGATATGATACAGTGTAGGAGGCGCCCTCTGGTGGCCGTGTGTGTTTTGGAGATTTAGTTTTCAGGATATGAATCAAAACTTAAATGCTCGGGTCGTATTGTGTATTTCCTAAAACATTTTTGCAATATTTAATTATGCACGACCCTAATGGGAGTGCATATTGGTTTCGGTCTGGTTTTTGATTTGCGCTATATTGTACATTTGTACAATGTACTCAGCGTTTTGGATTCATGCGAATTCTGTGGTTTAAATGGTTGTTTTGGAACTATTTGGCACCACTTCGTTTCTCAGCTATTTTGCAGCCAATCAAATTCCTCTATTCGTCCGGCGGATCGATATTTATTTCGTCGAAAGTATCACCTTTCTGTACTGATTTTCAAGCGCGTTTTAGAGTCGGTTTTTAATGTTTTTCACAAATGTGCGCATACCTAATTTCAGTTCTATACTTTTAATTCCTGTTTATTTTTTGGTTCGTTAAGGCTGCATTTGAGAATTCCAATCGTTTTTACATAGCTGTAAATTTACCGCTGGTACCACGTTTTGTAGAGGATGTATGGACGGCAGGACTTTTTTCGGTTTTACTACGCGTATTACTTAGACATTATATCATACAGACAGAGTAGTGCAGTCTATATACAATTATTACCCAGGTGAGAAAATATTACTTGCTCTGTCATTAGTCAATTTCTGTATCGTGCAAATCCTTCCAGAAGAAAAAATACAGAAATGTTGATTTCTGGGTCCAGATAGCCACTCTAAAACACTTGCACTTTCATTCAAACCAATTTCAAATGTATTTGTCACAATTTTTTTATCATGGCTGCGTTCGTGAAGTTTAAATATCTCGCCCCACAAATCCTCTCTATCTCTGTATAGCTCGTTGAGTACATGGTTTTTAACCTCCAATTTGGCAACACAGGGAGAGTGAAAGGGAAGGACACATAGGTCGGACAATAATAATAAGTCAGTCAGTTCCCGGCTTTCTTCGCCTCGGTCTTGGCTCTGACTCTGAGGCCAAAGGCATCAGAAAATGGTGCAGTGGGTCTGGGGCCTTGGAGGTTATCGAGCGATACAAAACGATGCAACAGACGCAACATTGATGCAACGACGTGATGGCGATGTTGCGCGTCGCTCAGTGGTGACTGGTGAAGGATATTTGACAGCTTTTCGTAAACGAAACGAGCTATAGTCATGGAGAGGATTTGGGGGGGGGGACGTGATATTGAAACTTCACGGAGGCACAACCATGATCAAGATCTCGTATGGACGTTTTTCACCCAGACTCGGGTCGTTTGCCTCTCTGCTTTTAACCTTTAAATTTAAAAAAAAAAAAAAAAAAAAAAAAAAAAAACCAACAAGCAGGGGATCTCCAATACATTGTATGTATTGGTAAAGCGTGCCCTGGTGTAATTGTATTTTTGTTTACAATTTCTCGGTATTTGGTTTTTTCGTAGGGATGGTTTTTTCGTAGTTTCTTCTCTTTTGCCATCGTTTGTTGGAAACACCAAACGCTTCATTCATTGTTTCACAAAAAAAAAAAAAAAAAAAAAAAAACATACAATGAAAATAAGGAACAAGATATTTTTGGAGCTGAATATAATGAATAAAATCTCGCAGGGGAACAATAGGCGTGGCTCTTTGCAGAAAAGAACCAACTACTTATAAGAAATCAATATCAGTTGATTTCTTTCTGCAAATAAACGCCGTCCAATTCTACTGCTGCTCAACGTTGCACTTATTTACGTCCCGCGAGAGATGCGTCTGAAATTAGGAGCATTTTCGTATTGTTCTGTTAACAAAGACCGAATTGCGAGCAAAAGGAGAAGATCTCAGAGAGATATAAGAGTATTTATTACCGTTACTTTAAAATGCTTCGCAGAAGGTTTACCGTCTCAAAGGTTGTGCTTCACCTTATCGTCTATAAACCCTGCCGTTTTCCTCATTGTTATCGTTTCGAGTGTTTATCTTCCTTTGTTTAAATATTTATAAACAGGGTGTCCATTAATTCTCACCTGGAAACTTCGGAATAGTGTTCAATAATGCTTTTCTGACACCCTTTCCTTTTTATTTGGATCCAATTTTCTGTACAGTCTCTGTATTTACTATGAGAGTTGTGCCATGTTGAAATGGTTCCCAGATAATTTGTCCACAGCCTTTAAATGTCCAAAATTTTATTTGCCCAGTTATATTTTCGTCCAAACAATCTAATGTCCAATGAACTACAATGTCTGCAAATAAAAAGTCAAAAGGTTCATATTTAATGAACTAAAGTATTCCAGTACATTTTTTGTATATTCTTGTCTTCTACAAAAAGCTTGAAATAAATTTTCCTGTGAAATCCATTAGATGATTTGAAAAAAGTACCTACCTAGATTAACCTATATACTTGTTGATCGAACTTGTTTACAAAAGGTTCATCAGGGTTTGAGTCAATTAATTTAGGGGGTGGGGGTTACGATACATTCGCAAACTGATTGCTTGTAAAATTCATTTGACCCTCGGACTTTCCAAATTTGACTTCATTTTATGTACTTAAAATCTCTGGACATTTTAATATTGGCGTTTTCTTCTTTTGGACATTCCTCTTTGGGTTGGTTTTTTTTTTTTTATTAAAAAAATTTAAAGGTTAAAAAAAGTGAGGCATACAAACCGAGCCTGTGTGAAAATGTCCATAAGGGATTTCCGCCATGGCTACCTCCTTAAATTTTCAATATCACGTCCCATATAAATCCTCTCTATCACTATAACTCGTTGATCGGAACCTAACCTATTTGAAGTAGTGGCAACAGCGTCACCCACCCTTAGCATTTTGCCTCTTGAGCGCTCCATGATCCGTTTAGATACGAGGGTTAATCTATTTTGCATTGAGTATTACTCAGAAAGGTTTCGTCCAAAAACGCTTCTTGCTGAAGTCGTTTCTTCATTAACTGAATTTTTGAGGAATGAGACATTCTGTATAGGTAAAGGAACACATTTATTCCCAGGATTTTATCGTATTGTTTCAAAATCAAATGACTCATTCATGCACTTTTGTTGTTAATACAATAATACATATACATCATCGCGGAAGCGCTCGTGAGAAAATTATTTATGAACAATATGACGCTCACGCATCTCTACTTTAAACTTTATTCACACTTACCTACCCCTTGCACCATAGCCGTAGACAGGAATTCGTCTTTCTCTCTCTTTAACCCATTTGACTGCATGTGTCAGAAAAGGACAAAAACAAGGACTGAAAGTACAAGATAACCCCTCCCTCCATCTCTTTCTAACATAAGTGTTCAAATGGGCAAAGAGAGAGAAAGACAAATGCCTAGCCACGGCCATGCCTTTTGCACCTCCTCGAGATCTTTGAGCTTCCCCATTTTTTCACTATTTGATCTTTGCGAATGTGGCTCGAGAACAGAGCTGCCACTTCGTGCACATTGAAGCACTTTTTAATTTACGCATGATTCCATCAGTTGACAAAAAGATTACACTGTTCAGTTGAATGAATGACTATATATAATGCACAAAAATGATGGTCTCAACGAGCTATGTAGCAAAAGACAGGCTGATACATGTTATAAGTCCTATCTGAAAGTGTGGCAGCATGGGCGATCTGATTCCAGTTTATTTGCCTTATTTGTTTAATCTTAAATCAAAAATTGTAATCATAATTCAGGTGTTCTCTTATACGGAAATCCTACGTATACCGCATGGGTAAATGGGTCTGTTGCATACTTTTGCTACAACAATATAGAATCTTGATTCTTTTGTAAAATTTGGCGGAAATAACGATGCGCACATTAAAAACGTTCAAAATCCACTCGTTAATTCAGGAAATCACTTCTATTTCAAACAGCCTGCGCTACACTAGACACTATTTGCACCGATATATACTACATAGACGGAACCACCGTGCATAAGTAAACAACATCGTAACTATAAAATGATGGACTTTCTTGTTTAATACGTGAAGTATAAGCTGCATTTGCTGTCTAGTCTTTTCGGTTTATCAAAGATTACAAAATAATATAAGGAATGTACGCATCTAAACGAAACATTCCAATGTTTGTAAGTTATGTTCATGTTTACATAAACGAGATGGTTCCATCTATGTAGTTATAAGTCGGTGATATAGTGTCTAGTGTAGCGCGGGTAGTTTGAAATGGAAGGTATTTTCTGAGTTAATGAGTAAATTTTGAAAGTTTTTAATATGCACATCGTTATTTTCGCAGAATTTTACGTTAGAAACAATGAATTATATTGATGTAGCAAAAGTACGCAACAGACCCACTATCAAAATAGAACGCACCTCCTATTAAATGACGTATCCATAGTAAGAATCCAGGCGGTGTTTCGTAGGAGGGCTTATGATAAAACAGCAGGTGATGTATTCTTCCAAAAAAATAGTAATCACAACGAAGGGGTCATTTATTAGAACGAACGCACTGGCTATTTTATGAAGTAAACTCTTTAGCAGCTAGGCAATTCTTGGAATGACGGCTCATCATAAAACAGCGAAAGCATAAAAATAGCACACAACAGAGGCGAGCTCCTTTTACAGTGATTTCCTATTAAATAGCGTAAAAATGTACTTTTTCTCTCTTTGAGCTTTCCTTCAAACATGCGCGGCATTGATCACAGAATCCTTATCTTCTGCCATGTGATATTTTTTGGCTAGGAAGTTTCGAGGAATGTGTTGATATTCGGCATTTGATTCAGTATAGTTGGCTCATGGCGCGGCGTATACTTTCGGCTATAGCTGCAAAGCATGACGTTTAGCAAAGTAAGAGTTCACATTCAAACACAAGACACAAATCGGACTATTCATTGTCAGTGTGCGAAAAACACTCTAGGATTCCACATTTTTCATAGGTTTCAATGGACAAACTACATTATTCCCAGATTGCACGCTTCGCTACTGTTTTGACTAGAGCTGCCGATTTGCGTAGATTCAATGACATTTTGAAATTCAACGAAGATTCCACCGATGGAGAAAAGATTACAGAGTTTAGCTCAGTGTGTGACTGTAATGCACGAAAATACTAGCGTCTTTTATCTTTTCTCAACAGGTATATTTTACTTAATTAACGGCGTTTCCTCCTATTGAGAAAATATTACAGATCAGAGTATTTTTGTGCATTACAGTCATACACTGAGCTAAACTCTGTAATCTTTTCTTAATCGGTGGAATCATCGGAGGATTTAAAAATGTCATTAAATCTACGCAAATCGGCAGCTCTGGTTTTGACTCCCTTCCTTTCATTCAATGGCAGCTCTTGCAATTTGACAACCATGCTTTTTGACATTTAAATCCATAAATAGTATCGATTTCTTTAAGATTTGATGGACATCTTAAAGGATTTGCATTAGTGAACAATGGGGCTCTTTCAAACTTTTGCTGTGAGCAAATGAATAGTCCAATCTGATGTAAAAACCAGCAAAAATCACGAAAATTGCACTAAGTAAGTCTAAAATTCAAGAATAAACTTACATAACTGCTAAAACGTCATGTTCGTAATGACGGCTCAAAGCAGGTATCATGATAGATTCCTGTCTATTTTGTCACTTTCTCTGAGGAAACACAGAGATATGTCCCAATTTAGATCGGAATCTCCCATGGTACCTGCGTCCTTCCGTCATATAGCCCGATTCTGAGAGTGAGTTTTGTGATGTTTCAGTGTATTCATCGTCATTTTTACATGTTTTTATGTAAGTCTCGACTCTTCAATCCCCGACAGCAAAAGTTTGCAAGAGCCCCATTGCATAGGATCGTTACTGTTTTTGGATCTTTTCCTCTTAAGTATTTATTGGCGCTTTTTGCCACTTGAATCCACAAAAAAGTATCGATTTCCTTCGGACTCGATAGACATCCTTAAGATGCTACTTAAAGAAGATACTTAAAACTTAATTTAATTTTAAGAACCATCATTATTATTATGTACTTATCTGTTTAGTTTTTTTAAGCGTGCCGTATATTTTATATACGGTACGCTTATTGTTTTCGTTTTCATATCTAATTATATGTGTTGCATGTCTTGCTTATGGCCAGACCTTGGCGGGAAAGGTTGAAAAATTAAAAACCTATTTTTTAAAACTGGTTTAAATTTAAACGTTAAGTTATTGCTGAAATCCAGGAGGTATTTTTTTCTATTTTCTTAAAATTGTAAAAGTTTTGGTATTCCTGTTAATTTCATTAAAATATTAAGCGTCAAACTTGAATTCCTTTGAACGGGAATTCAATACAGGTCTAGCAACCTAAGTCATTCTTTTCTTCTTTTTTTTTTTTTTTTTTTTTTTTTTATTATTATTCCTGACGTGTATTTCAAGCTAATGGCTCTTATGTACAAAATTAATTAAATAAATAAATGAATAAATAAAAGATCGATTATTTTACATAAGTTTAAATGGAGAGAATATATTGTTTGCCACATCATTCCATAAGTCGCCCCGCTGCTCTCATAATATAATCCCCCACGATTACAATTTTCCAGAGCTATGTCTCAGTCTATACGACTTGGAGAGTTGTAAAGACAACACTTTCAACGGAGAGGCAAATCGTAGAACTTTTCCCCGCAGAAGAGAAACTTCGCTATACGGTGCTCTCGGCATGGAATAGCGAGGCGAGGGACGTAATGTATATATATACACACAGTGGAAGTAATGCTTTCGTCTTCGGCTATAGGTTGAGTTGAGAGGAAATCGAGGGAAAAAGGATATGGAAATTAGTCGCTTCGGCAGAGAAAATAATGTATGAGCGAATCCGTATCTATCTGCAACTCGTGTTTCAGCCGTGAGAGGCAAGCAGATGGACGGGGTGATGGTGGTAAGAGGGGGAGGGGGGGGTTATGGAAGCGCAGGGCGAAGAGAAGTGGTCCTCGCCAAAAACCCGATCGGTTTTCTGAGGACAAATTTCGCCTGGCAGCCACAAAACGGGAAAACAGTTGCAGGATGCTGACAGGTAAAAAATTGCGACTTTTCCACACAGGAAGTCGGAATTGAAAATAGACGAATTTTTACCTTGGACTGCCTTTTAAAGCCCTATTGTAAAAAGCATAAGAAAAAGGGGTGAGCTGAGGGGATGAATTTTAGGGTTACGGTTCGCCCCCATAACATGCGTTGTTCAATTGGGTTTGTTCACTGAGACGTTTTTAAAGAAAAAGCTGTTACTTTATCGACCGAATCACGTTCGATTTTAATCATAATGGCAAAAAAATGTCCCATTAAATCTCAAAATCTTAAAAGGTTAATCATTCCATCAACAATCAGCCGGAATACTATTACATCTTCAAAATTAGCGGAACTGTTTAATGTCCAGAAGAGCGACACAAACGGTCGGCCTCAGAATGTAGCTAAGAGCCCAAAATGCACCCAAAGTCGGCTTCCCTGATTTCTTGCCCTAAACTCTCTACATATAGGACTCTAGACTACCTTTAAAGCATTCTTCGATAAAAAAGCATATAGAAATAAAGAGGGTGAGCTAGAGTATGAAAATAATTTAGATTAAAGCAGGTTCTTTGCGATAACATGACGTTGTAAATTGGGTTTCCGTTCACTGGAGGACTTGAATTTTTTAAAAAAAATGGGTCTGCTGCTTACTTTATCTACCAGCAATGCGACGCACTTCGATTCTAACGTGAAAATTGGCGAAAATAATGATTTGCTCATTAAAAACTTTCAAAATCTACCCATCACCTCAGGAAATCATTTCCATTTCAAACAACTCACGCTTCGCGAGATACTATTATCACCAACATCAACTGCATAGACGGAGCCACCGTTAATAGTCCAGAAAAGACCAGACAGCAAATGCGGTCGGAGGCCTTTTTACCCGAATTATTTTGCCTAAGAGCCAAAACTGCACCCAAAGTCGTTTGCCCTAGCATTTTTTTCGCCCAAAAAATCTTCAAAAATTCATCAAGGAACATTTGCCCAGAAATATCACCCAAATTGCAAATGCAGCCAATATTTTATATATTGAGAAAGAAATTCCATCATTTTGTAATCACGCGACGTTATTTACATATGCACGGAATGTTATTGTTGGTTTTGTGGAACGGGCTTGAATCTGTTGAGAATTCGGATGATTATTCGTTTACATCGTTTAATCTGTAATATATTATTGATGTCGGTATAGGTTTAGTCGTGAAACCAGGAATAATTAATAATTTTTTAGGACGAAGAATTCATAATTACAAAAATGACGCATTAATGGGTCTGTTGCAAACTTTAGCTTCAACGATTAAGAGAGTTAAATCTAATGTAAGATCGCCTGAAAAGTCTATTGGTGGCATCAGAAAGTCTTAAAATAAAATAATAAACTCACATGAGGCGTTAAATAAAATCAAAGATGGCTGAAAAATATCGAGCAATCTGTATGCATGCACCGTGAACATCCAAGGATGGCCAACTTTATGACAAACTCACTGGAGGTAGAGGTTATGTATTTGTTTGCGTTGTGATTGGTTGTGATCGATATTGTGAGGTTGGCTATCCTTGGATGTTCGTGGTGCATGCATACAAATTGCTCGATATTTCTCCGCCATCTTGGATTTCATTAAACGCCTCTTGTGAGTTTAGTATTGCATTTTTTGACTTTCTGATGCCACCAATGGACTTTTCAGGCGATATTACATTAGATTAAACACTCTTAATCGTTCTAGAAAAAGTTTGCAACAGACCCATTATTTCTTTAAATAGCATAAATTTCTGATCAAAAATGCGCTTACGGGAAAAATACATTGAATCAGAGTTTTTTGAGAACCAGTGGTCCTCGGACGACAATCGATACGATATACATCATTCTACTAAAACAGTCTATATAGAGACATTAGAGACTCTAGTTATGAATACAGTTTTAAACCTAGCGACGTCTAGCTCCGACGCGGTTTTGAACAATATGACGGAGTGAAGAAAGAGAGAGCTGGCCCAGAAAAGGAGGACTCCAGTCGTCGCGTCGCGACTCGAAGCAAACTCGGGACTGAAAACCCGGAGACCTGCAATAAATTCAACGGGAATGAAATCGTAAAAGAGATAAAATCGAAGAGTTTCCAGGGACAAGGCGAGCCCGAATGCCAGGCCCGAGAGTCTGAAACGCAGGGCTGAAGTGTTACACACATAGTACACCCAACCGTTGAGATAATAGTGATGCGCCCGACGATTTCAAAACCGCTATAAATCATATCGAAACAATCCGAAATAATAACATTGGTAGTCACGGCCCGGCCAGGCGCGAGATGCAACCCGCACGGCAAAGCAATAACGCGGGTACTTTGCTCTATACAATTTACAACTACATGTATATGTTAGTACTTCTCATCAACCGTTGTTTTAACAGCTTAGTTTACAAACAGTAGACTTTTTACGTTCTTGTACTCACCTCTTTTAAAACTAAAATAAAAAAATAAATTAATTGAAAACAAATTCATCATAACTAGCCAATCTTTTTTGCACAGTTTACTTTTTAACACCAAATCGCTTGATTTCAATGGATCTGTTCCGTACTTTTGCAACAGAAATATGACACATTGATTTTGACGAGAAATTCGGCAAAAATAACGATGCGCACATTAAAAACTACAAAAATTCACTCATTTTAACTCAGGAAATTACTTTCATTTCAAACAACCCGCGCTACATGAGACACTATTATCACAGACATACGCAACTACATAGACAGAACCACTGCGTTTATGTAAACATAAACCTAGCTTACATATACATTTGAATGTTTCGTCGAGATGTAGGTTTGTTTTGCCTATTTTGTAGTCTTTGATAATGTAAGAATTAAATAAACCAGAAAAGACCAGACAGCAAATGCAGCGAAGATTCCATATGTATTTAGAAGGAAAGTCCATCGTTTTGTGGTAACGATATCGCTTACATGTACAGTCAGGGACAAAAATAATGTCAGACGACTCCTGGAAACAGACTACCCCCAATACTCATCTCAATGAATTTAAGCATTGCAGGTGGCCTACCTCAAGGAGCCGTCTGACATTCTTTTTGTCTCCGACTGTACACGCGGCGGTTCCTTCCATGTAGTAGTAAGCCCGTGCAAATAGTGGTGTACAGCGGATTGTTTGAAATTTAAGTTATTTCCTGAGTTAATGATTTGTTTTTGTGCGTTTTTAATCTACTCATCGTTATTTTCGCCGAATTCTACGGAAATACCAAGGTTCATTCATAGCAAAAGTGTGCAAAATCCCCATTTTTGTTTTTGTTTTTTTTTTTTTGTTTTTTTTTTTTGTATTTTGTTGTTTTTTTTTTTTTTTTTTTTTTTTTTTTTGGCTTTGAGGGTTTTTTCCCGATAATTACACCTTAATCCACAAAAAAGAAAACAGAACAAACGCTTCGGTTGCGCTGACAAAACCTTTGATAGGAAAATGACCCAGCAAAAGTATTTAGCTGACCTAACCAAACAATTTCTGCGCTTAACTATAAAGAGGTTTTTGGGTTGGTTCGACTGTATAGTCTTTTGCTTTGTCATTTTTCTATCAAAAGTTTTGTCAGAGCTACCAACATGTTTTACTTTTTCTGTTTCTTTCTGAAGATTACAGAAATCAGCACTATAACTTTTAATAGTTTCCGTCGTAATTTATCTAACAAAAATCATAATGCTCGTGTTAGATCCAACCAAAAAGCGGAGTTGCTGCATCGACCAGAGTTTCGACCAATTTTGTTATTCAACGGGGAGAAAGCTAGGTCAGTAACGGGTGGGAAGAACCCTGCCCAGAGATTTAATTATTTGAATTATGACTCGAGAAAAAGAAAATTGTCATTATTAGAATGGAACGCCAACGAAGTTGATACGTTCAAGCAAAAGCAAGAATTGACAATCTAATTTATATTTTCAGTCCTTTTCAGTTTTCAGGTCAACTTTTGCTCAAGAAGGGTGGGTGGGCAGGGGGGGGGAGGTTAAGAGTGAAAACCCTGGACGAGCAGCGAGCCTGCATGAGAAAATTGAACTCATTAAGGAGAAATAAAATTAATCTGAAACGGGCGGCCGCTGAAAATTGCGCAGTTAATGAGATGTTCACACTTAATTGCCGCGCGGAGATGAAAAAATAAATCAATGGCCCAGTCAAAGACTGGTCTTAAAATGTTACCAGCAAACTCACTTTTCCTCTCTAAGAATCTATTTTCCCCCTTTAACCCGCCCCCCCCCATCGGACACAAACACCACCTTCGCCCTTTCCATACAATCCTACCCACTCACTTAGTAAGTCAAGTTCTCTCTGCACCTTTCTTCAACAAGTCACAGTGTTGTCTTCTTTTACATGGTTTTTCGGATTGTTGAATAGACCTATTTATTTAATGACTAGCCGTTCGGTGCTCGCTTCGCTCGCTCTCCGTCAGACCATCACGTGACCCTCACAACAATTTTTGAAGCCCCACATTAAACCGTGAAGAGACATCCCTACAGGGAGAGACCTCGTTCATTCAGGAATTGCTTTCACACCACCATATGGATCCTCGTTTGACGGTTTCATTGCGGCCTGTCAAAATCTAGCATTGAGAGCTCTGCAAGTATTCAACCTTTTCTGATACAGGGTCCTCCAAAAATGACTTATAGTTTGATTTTCAATTTTCAAGAACAAAAAATACATAATTTGATAATTCTTCTTATATTTGCATTGCACAATACCCTGATTTCAAAAGTTACATCATTGAAAACGGTTCTGTCCGTTTGCTTCAGATACATTTTAACTCTCGACCAAACGGTCCGATCGCATCCAAGTTTGTGTCGAAATTTGTTTGCATAGTTGAAATAAATCTATTTAATCGTTTTAAGCAAATAAATAATTCGAAAAACAACCATTTTGGATAAAAATCGTCTAAACAGTACTATACAATATGTCTAGGTTCATGTCTATATTATTGAATTTATAAGCGCGCCACTCTCTGCTTGTTGATATGGACACCAAAATGGGTAACTGAGGCTGTGGGTTACCCCCCCCCCCCCCCTCCTACTGCCACTTACGCTAGAGTTAAGTGATTGGATCGAAATGATCGGCTTTTGAATCTCAGTTTTGGATACGCACGACCGTTCGCCAAGAAATCAGAGAGACATCGATTTTCTGGAACACCCTGTACATCACATGGACCGATCGAACAGTCGAGTTTTTTTCTACATGCTTTCTTATGGGTGTGCCTTTTAGGGGGCGTGGGAGCGCCCCTTTCAGAACTTTTGAAGCTTTCGTATTTTTGTGCACATCTAGACTACTCAAATTTTCTACCATTGAAAAAACGAACTTGATCGGACTGGTAGAACTCGAGATTTAGAGCGGACAAACTTTTTGAAAAAACCCGATATATATAGGTATACAAATTACACGGAACTTGACCTTTCTGGGGGCTTGGCAGCGCCCTGTGGCTGAAATCAAAAAGTTTCGTTTATTGCTGCAAATGTCGAGGACTCAAGCTTTCATCTGATAAAAGAACGGTCAAAATCAGTCGAGTAGTTTTCGAGATTAGGAGCGAACAAACTTTCTTCAAAAAATCTATAAATATAGATATACAATTAACACGGGGTGCCGTCTTATTTTGGACCTCAGCACCCCCCTTTGCCGCAATCGATAATTTTCGGATTTTTGTGGAAAAGTAGACTACTGGAGCTTTAGTTTAACACGTTAATGAGCGAAATCGAGCCGATACTTTTCGAGATCGAGAGCAAACACACTTTTACTTTTCGATTTTATTTATATAGATAGATAGATAGATGACGCCCCGATAAAAATTGGATCCAAACAAATGCTCTTTCTCACTTACTCTCTTGGAGTTACCCAGAATAAAGTTCCATAAGAAATCCACTCTTTAGCTCAGAAAATCTTTTCCATTTCAAACAACCCGCGCTACGCACTAGACACTATTATCACCGAAATACAACTACATAGACGGAACCATAGCTTTCATGTAAACATCAACAGAACTTACGAATATTTGAATGTTTATTCGTTTAGATGTGTACATTTCTCGTACTATTTTGTAATCTTCGCTATGCTAGCAATGTCCTGACCTGACAGCAATTGCAGCCAATATTTCATTTATTCAGTAGAAAATTCCAGAATTTTATGGTTACGTTCACAAATACAAGATGGTTCCGTCTATGTACACTGAAAAAAGTACTTGGTTAAACTTTACCATATATTGGTTAAAGTTTACTATACACTTGGTTTGGATATACGACAATCCTCGTCGAGGGTTTCCGTTACCCTTCTCACATAGTAAAGTTTACTTTATACTTTATTGTTGGATTTAACCACGAAAATGGTTACTTTAAACCAAGTATGAGTTAAATTTAACCACGCACTTGGTTAAAATTTAACCAAGTAATGCTTAAAATATTTTTTTTTTAAAAGTTTCATTTCTGATACGCGTTTTAATAATTTAATGGAGTGGTTCATTTTTTCATGTTTCCAATGTACGTGTCGTAGTGTCGCTCAGCGTTCCTAGAACAGAAGAGGATTGCTGAGAGTGGCCTCCGATAATCGATATAATTGCTAGGGAGGAAACGTTTGTATTTTTATCAGTTTGGTTGAAAATGTTGTTCTTAAGATTGAGGTGTGGTTTTAAACGTACAATAACCTCTAAAGATTATTATTATAAATATTTTTTTTTTTTTTTTAAAGTATCATCTGGGAGGCACTCTTATAAATAGCTTTGCTTCATCAATTTTTACATAAAAATACTTTTGAGCTTTTGAGAGCTTTCCAAAGATTTGAAAATCTCGAGTTTTATGTCGAAGTTATGGGTAATTTCATCGTAGATAATAACCATTTAATCGTAAACTTTAACCAACACATAGTAAAATCCGTACAAAGTTTGATTTTACTATTTTTACGTGGTTAAATTTACAATATGTGCCTCGTTTAGATTTACAATATTTTTTGTAACTTTTACCATAATTATAGTAAGATTTAACCATGAAAAGTTTACTATGTCAATATAGTATACTTTAACCAAGTACTTTTTTCAGTGTAGTTGTATGCCCAAGCAAGCAGTGTCCACTGTCTAGAGTAGAGTGTTTGGAATTTAAGTGATTTACTAAGTTAATGATTGGTTTGTGAACGTATTCAATATGCGCATCGTAATTTTCGCCGAATTTGACGGAAGAATCAGGGTTCTATAATGCAGCAGCAAAAGTACAAAACAGACCCATTAAACAATAGTCTTAAAACATTCAGTGAGGAGTACTCAGTTATACTAAAAACACTTACTTAAAGTTTTAAAAGAAAATTAAGTAAATAAGCCTCTCCGGTGAAAAACTATTTTAGTTATTTTCAGACCCGGCCTTGCTCGGTACCATGCGCTATTGGGCTCACGATGGTCGATTCGATATCTCTAAAACCTTCCGTGCCTTCAGTCCTTCACTCACTCGTCGAACATGTTACCATGCTATGCTATAGCTGAGGTTTTTCCTTCAAAAGAAACAGGGGAAGGGAAACTTCGGGCTACACTTCGAGATTCAACAAACTTTTATACCCTCCATATTCAAAACTTCGTTCGGATTCTTGCTTTGTTCTTCCAGTTTTCTTCTTCAAGAAAATCACTGACTGTCATACAAATGTATTTCGACTCAGCTGTCTGTATACGACTCTCTTTTGAGTTTCGGAACTTCAAAAATAGCGTAGTGTCACACCAGCGGATCTAAAAATGGGTCTCCCCCCCTCTCTCTCTCTCTCTCTCTCTCTCTCTCTCTCTCTCTCTCTCTCTCTCTCTCTCTCTCTCTCTCTCTCTCTCTCTCTCTCTCTCTCTCTCTCTCTCTCTCTTCTCACTTATTATGGCACTTATATTAAGAATGGATGGAGGAGGGGGCACAATGTACATACTTGAATTATGTGTCCGTATCTCTTCATATGTCTACCTTGAGCGATCAAACGGGCAAAGAGAGAGAAAGACTTTCAATTTTGGCAACAGCCTTTTCCACGCCATTTTCCAAACGAATGTGAAGCAATCAATTATCCAGGCGCGATATTTCCGGTGTCTGAAGCCCAAAGCATCCACATGCAGTTTATTTTCGTTCGGAAGCTGAAAAAACGCTGTTCATCCGGCGCGGCGTGTGGTTTCCTGTGATTTTTGGTTTAAAAAATGTCAATTTTTATCAAGGGGTTTACTTTGAATCAGTAATGGGGCTCTTGCAAACTTTTCATGTGAGATACAGGAATGAAAAGGTCCTCCTGCGAAATCTTAAAGGTTTTCCTCGAGAGAATGCCCATATATAGCAGGTGTGTTTTCTGTGCACAATTGTAGAGAAATACATTGAAAAAGAAAAGTGCAGATTTTAACTTAAAAGTGTGGACACAACTTACAAACTGTTAGTTTGACTGTTTAAAATAGTGAAAATAACATGGCACGGACGTAATTTAACTATTTTAAACAGAAAAACTAACAGTTTGTAAGTTGTGTCCATACACTTTTAACTATAAAATAGTTAAATTCAGCACTTTTCTTTCAGTGCAATGAATTCGTAACTATGAAAACAATGGAGCTCTTGCAAACTTTTGCTATAAGGGATTGAAGAGTTAATTCTTGCATAAAAATCTTTACAAAACTGACGATAAGTACACTGAAAATAACGGAATTCACTCTCAGAATCGGGCTCAATGGTGGAGAGACGCAGGTTTCAAGGGAGATTCTTATCTAAATTGAGACATATTTCTGTGTTTCCCTAGAGAAAATGACAAATTAGACAGGAATCTCCCATGATACCGGCGTTGAACCACCATCACGATCTTGCCGTGATAGCAGTTATGTGAGTTTATTACTGAATTTTAGACTTTCTTAGTGTGATTTTCATGATTTCCCCTGGTATTTACATCAAATTGGATTAGACTATTTATTCGCTTATAACAAAAGTTTGCAAGAGTCCCATTACATCTACACAGCGTCCACGATTCAATTCAAATCATATAATGAGAGTTTTACCGAGAAGCAAGAGCTTCTATTCCATGCGCCCCACTTGTGCTCGGTCAGTTTTTTTTAATTTAAATTTCTGAGAAAAAAGTGCGTTAATTAATTGGAAATAGCCTGAATTTAATGATTAATTTTGGTTTGTTAATAACTCTACTATGGTGCAAAACTTATTCCTTAATTTAAATACTATCAATAGGTCAGTTGCACTGTCAACAGAATCGACTTTTGATGCTTGATTCTTATAGATTATGCCGAGAAAATAACAATGAGTTTTGTTCCATCGAAATCGGTTCAGAAATAAAAAAGATATATCCATTTGAAAATGACGACATTATTGCGTCATTTCGTCGTCAAGTTTGGACCGACTTGCATGTTTGCACTACAGCTACGCCGACCTAGGTGCAGTGCTGCCAACCACTTTGCTCACGAAAGCTCGCCGCCGTATTTCATTCCATTTTTTATGTTCGTAGTTGTTGCTGTGTCCGTTGCTATAGTGTTATCAGGATGTGTTTTATTATTGTTTATCATTTATTCACGGTAAATTGACGGATTTTAAAGTTGAATAGTTTGAAATTTCTTTGACGATCGTTGTTCTTTTTAAAATGACTCAGTCTTGCATCAATGCGCGCTTGGTGGAAAGATACACGGGTGGCGGACAATGGCGGAGAACGACGAAATGACGCAATCGTTTCGTCATTTTCAAATGGATATATCTTGCTTATTTCTCAACGGATTTCGATGGAACGAAACTCATTGTTATTTTCTTGGCATAATCTATAAGAATCAAGCATCAAAAGTCGATTCTGTGGACAGTGCAACTGACCTATAAGGATCAACTCAGAAATCTTAACTATCGGTTTAAAATAAAAGTATGAATGATCAACCTGCAGGACTAGTTGCGTCGCCGGAAATCTATAGCGATGCTGCATTTTGTTCAAATGAACCCATTTAAAATATCGAGTCGAAGGAGTGTTTTGTGCAGTATGTACTTCTACACCCTTAATGGTTCGACTTCTTTCACGGGTTTAAATAAGCGAAATCTGACGTTGCCAAATTGCATTGTACAGAGCTGTATGTATGCAACCTAATACTTAGCTGAATCAATCTAAGAAAGAAGTATTGATGATCAAAAACTGCATGGATAGTGGATATCGATCGTTACCAGGGTTATCATTTTAGCAACAACCAGAAGACCAAGTTTTTGTTTCAGCCTGGGACCGTTAAAAGGTCGCTTAACCTGGCGGGGTCTTCTTGTATTTGCTTGTTGTTTGCCGATTGAGAATTAACTTTCAGAGACTAGCACATACACACAATTTGCACAGGGACCTTAAATGATAAGGGAAAGTATAATGATCTCCTCTTACGATATTTCAGAAGAGTCATAAAAAAGTTGAAAACGAATCTAAGGGAATGAATACATGTTTCTGTTTTTTCATCTCCGATAAAAGTCCCTCCAAAATAACGAGCCAAAAATTTCCAAGTCTCTAAATTGACTTTCTTCACGGAAGATAAGAACATAAAATGACACAAGTTAGGTAAAGTTCGAATGGCCTTCCAATGAACATTAGGTGTGCTGAAATAGGTATATTGCGCAAACATTACCAAGCTTATAGGATCGGAATTCGTAAAACTTTTAAATTTTGCCTACGGAAAGAGAACTCGCTGACTTTCGAAACATCTCGGTTTTAGCACTCCCGACTAGCGTTGCCGTTTTGCGTTTAACTAATGACATTTTTTTAATTCACCGATGATTCCACCGGCTGAGAAAATATTACACAGTTCAGTTCAGTGTATGGCAGCAATGTACGAAAATACTCTGATCTGTAATCTTTTCTCAATCGTTGCAATCGCCCTTAAATTATTAAAATATCCGCAAGTTTCTTAACGTCATCGACGACTCCACCGGTTGAGAAAAGATTACAGGTTCGAGTCTTTTTGTGTATTTACAGTCATATTCTGAACCGAGCTGTGTAATCTTATCTCAACAGGTAGAATGACTGGTGAAATAAAAAATACCATTAATTAGACGCAAAACGGCAGCCTCTGCTCCCGAATGAAGTTTGCGACCTTATTTTAAGGTTTTTATTTTCGCTTCAAAATAATGTCGCAGATTATTCCAGACGAACCGAAAAGTTGGCAAACATCTTGAGGCATTTTTACGCAAGGACCCAATGCTTTCATATGTATCTATCGTCATATCTTGACATATTTGCTTTTAAAGTTAGATCCAAGTATAAAATTCCTTACATGGACTTATACTATAAATTTTATTGTATTTGTTACAATTTTTCTCTTTAAGCTAGCCCTTGTGTGAAGGTACGACTAAACAGATTTTTACAACCTGTTCTGGAGCATTGAAACCACACTTGACTCAATTCCCTAAAAATAGCGTAGTAAGATATTTGTTTTTGGTTTTTTGTTTTTTGTGTTTTGTTTTTTACTTTTTTACTTTTGGCACTGCATTCAAGACCCACACCCACCCACAGCCAACCTTAGTCTCTATGCAACGAGCTGTACCAAAGTCCATTAGAGAGGGAATGCTTTTTTGTTTTAAGTCCTATACCAAAGCAAGATACATGGAGAACAGGTATGGACAATACTCTGAGGTTGGCTCTGATTGCTTGTGAAAAAAGCGACTCCGCCGCCATTTTTCTGACCGCGCGATTCAAATTTATATTTCATATCTTGAAAAGAAAAGTGAACAACGTAATTGATGATGTTAATCCATTCTATAGCCACAAAAATATCATTTAAAGATAAAAATTACATTTCATTGTTCAAACAAATAAAGCATTGCTTCAGATAAACTTCCCCTTCAAACCTAACCACAAACAACAATGCAAGATACACGGTGTAAATAGGAGACAAGATGGCGGCGAAGTCGCTTTTTCCCAAGTGGCCGTGCCCCCTGAGTCGAGTGTTGTCCATACCTGTCTCCATATACCTTGATATCAAAGTGTGACAGCATGCATAGACGATCTGATTCTGGATCGTTTGCCTCATTGTTTTAACATTAAATAAAAAATAATGAACAAAAAATAAAAAAATAAAATGTTTTTTCTGCTGCTACTGTATTGTCATTTTTTCTGTTTTTTTTTTTTTACATTTTAATTGATACTTAAAACGCTCTAGCCGAAGTGTGCAACAGACCCATTGTTCAGAACGGGGAAACCTCATGTTTGATGAGCTTTTATTACAACCACCGCCTCAATTAAACTCTCAACTTTGAGATGTGACAACACTGCGTCGATCCCGTTACCTTGGCTGTAGACAATCCGGCGTCAGAGGCGCTCTGCTCGCCCGCTTGCTCGCCGCGTTGCGTCGCGTCGCGTCGTGACGGTAGAAGGCGTTGATTGGAGTTGTCACGTTTTGGTTTTTTCAATTTCTTGTTTCAAAGTTTTTCTCCCTCCCCCTCTCCTCCCCCTCCGCCCATCCCTACACTCCCGTCCCGCCCCATCCTCCTCCTCATCCCAACGCTGTGTTTCCTCCCTTTACTTTTAATTCAGCCAATTTATATTTATAAAACGTGCAATCGCTCTTCCTTCGCAGACTTGCCAAGTTTGGCGGAAAATTCAAAAATGTTTAAATTGAGTTAACCATCAACGGGAAAAAACGCGTGCGGTTATACTAAAAAAAAAAAAAGGCAGCCCTGTCGGTTCTCCTCCTTGCTCTGCTCATTCTCTCTCTCTCCTTTCGCGCCCATTAATTAGCCAGCTTTAATGTGTTTATTTTCGCTCGCGGATAGAGCCCCCGCCACTCCTCTCGCGCCTTTCGTCTCGTGGCCACGCTGCCGCGAGCATTTGAAAACCCGCGCAACACTCGACGACGAGAGAGCAACACCCAACGACATCGATTTCCCGCGGCTCCGAATTAAACCGTTCACCGAGACGAATTGAATACAGATTAAAGCGGGAATTTTTTTTTCTTCTGGTGTATCGAATTTTGCGTTCGGTTTGATTCTACGGAGGAAGGAGGATTTGAGCCCTGCGACCATTCCAGCGCGGAGCGGACGCGCCGCGCCGCGCCGCTAAGGTAGAAAAATCCCTGCGTTCTATTAACGTGTAATTCAATCGTTCGGAAGATTATATTTCTTTCTTCGATCCCTTCCCTCTCCCCCCTTACCTTTCCTTTCTCCCTCTGTTCGTCGCTTGACTTGAGCGTCCTTGCTATAGGAGGCTCGCGGATTAGGGCCTTGATTTCACGTGCCGCGCCCCCTTCATTTCCCCGCCGCGGCCCCCTTGCCAATTGGAGCGAATTTCATCGTCTACAGACTCCAATTCCGATAATATCAATCCGCTTGATGGAGTTTCGTCGCGAGCAAATTCCAAAGATGCCGGAGGTATTTGAAAAATGTCTTATTTCAAAATTACTTTTCTCTCTCTCCTCTCTCTCTCTCTCTCTCTCTCTCTCTCTCTCTCTCTCTCTCTCTCTCTCTCTTTCTTTCTCTTTTTCGGTCCCTCCGTTCTCATCGTTTGGTCTTACGTATATCACGAAAATGATTCACATAACCGTTCAATCTTGATGAGAAGTAATGACTGTTTTTGACCCAAAGGGAGATCGGTAGAGGTAGATGCATAAAAACATGGTGGCAGTGGTGCAGCAAAAATTATTTGTCTCTCTCTTCCATTCATTCAACCGCGTATGTTGGACGAAAATAGACAAGAGATGAAACTTTCTTTTTCTGTCTTTCGCCCACGCATAGATATTGATGCGAAGTATTAAATGTTCTGACCCAAATGTAGATCAGTATAGAGGTAGATGCATAAAAATATGGTACCAGTGATAAAACAAAAATGTCTCTCTCTCTCTCTCTCTCTCTCTCTCTCTCTCTCTCTCTCTCTCTCTCTCTCTCTCTCTCTCTCTCTCTCTCTCTCTCTCCTCTCTCTCTCTCTCTCTCTCTCTCTCTCTCTCTCTCTCTCTCTCTCTCTTACATTCATTAAACCGCATATGTTAGACGCAAGAAAAGACATCAAGAGTGTGAAAATTTCTCTTTCTGTCTACCTCATTCTACGTATAGATCTTGATGCGAAGTATTGAATGTTCTGGCCCAATGTAGATCAATACAGGTAGATGCATAAAAGTATGGTGGCAGTGGTGCAAAGATAAATTCTGCATCTCTTTCTCTATTACATCTATTGAGCCACGTATGTTAGACAACGGTAGACAAGGGGATATAAATGTCTCTTTCTGTCTCTTTCCTACTCATAGATTCAAAGAGACAGTTGGAGAGATGGAAAGATATACTCGTTCTATCAGCGATGGTGGATTTGGACAGCGATGTCAGTGGCGAAGCGTGAAAAACAACCATGTATTGTCTTAATTTAAAATTACCAAAAAAATCGAATGCTTCAGTCATCGGCGATGACTAGGCATTTCGACCTTTCTAATGTGTTTAAATGGGGGAAAAAGGAAAGTTGTTTAAGAGTTATACAATTACTTATCTAGAGTGGCAGTCTAATGGGTAACCTGCGTGACCACCATGAAAGAGTTGGACATTATGTTTAAGGTGTATTTTTTCCATTTATTCCCATGTAATTTTAGTGCAGATGCATACTGGATCGGTACTTGTTCCAGCCTATGTTCGTTGCATCAACACAAATTGGAATAAATAGACAAAATTACACCTTAAACATAACCTAGGTATCATTCATGGTGGTTCCTCATAAGATTTTGGTAGATATGTGCGGGAACTATCTTTGATGGATGATGTTTTTCGGTTGAAGATCGTGATTAGTGAGCCAGTTCTAGTGAACCGACTTGCATCAATATAACAAGCTTCAGAGATAAGTACAGCCTACACGACGTACCAAATAGGCTGATGCATCCACTTGTATTCTATACTTTGTGAGATACAGGAATGAAAAGGTCCTCTTGCGAAATCTTAAACGTTTTCCTCGAGAGAATGCTTATATAGCAGGGTTTCTGTGCACAATTGTAGAGAAATACACTGAAAAATAAAAAAGCAGTATCTATTTATTTGCTCATGGCAAAAGTTTGCAAGAGCTCCATTGAAATTTTAAGCTGACAAGGGGAGTCTCAGAAGTCGCCGCCTCCAATTTTGAATTCAATTGCACGAAAATGTAGCTAAAGTAAAACTATTAGACCCGTGTTTCTCACTTTTTGCCAATGGGCCTTCCTAAAGCGTTAGGAATTTATTGAAAGTTGCCGAAATTCACGTAAAATACCCGAGCGGAGAGCGTTCCGAATATTTACGTGAATTTCGGCAAATTTCAAAAAATTTCTGACGCTTTAGGAAGGCCCATTGGCAAAAAGTGAGAAACACGGGTCTAATAGTTTTAATTTAGCTACATTTTCGTGCAATTGTTTTCAAAATCGGAGGCGGCGACTTCTGAGCCTCCCCTTGTCAGTACGCAGGGAAAAAGGTATGCTCTCTTGATAGACGGGTTTTGTGCAGCGTTACAGAAGTCAAAGATTAGCGAACAAAATATGCAACCATCAGTTTCAATCAGCTGCAATCAGCCGCGTGACGTTCCAAACCATCTCTCTCTCTCTCTCTCTCTCTCTCTCTCTCTCTCTCTCTCTCTCTCTCCCTCTCTCCCTCTCTCTCTCCCCCCCGTAATCCTCAAGTACAACTGTCTCTTTCCAGTGTCAACTTCCAAATTCAGGAGCTTGTTTCACAAAAGTTGCTTCTGCATATCGCATTAAACTGACTCGAGAAATCCCTTTTTAGTTTTTACCAACGACGAAAAGACTGAAAACTTTAAAAACCACATGTCTTTATACCATTTTTGAGGTTAGAGTAAGATAGACAAACACAGAGGTCACGTGTGAGTGAGAGAGATATTTTTGAACGTTCGTCGATCCTTTTCACCGGATGACGTCATTGCTAAAACCATCTATTGAAAATTCTCTTTGAAGTGTATGATGTCCAGTGGATGGAGTATAATATGAGATATACTAGAGGGGGAAATGTAAAGACGGCAGGTGAATAACCCTACTAGATGGCTCGTCATAATATCCATCATTAAAAATTCTATTTGCAAAATCAAACACAAAGTTTCCCTCTTTCTATTCTGAAGCCATTTTGGCTCGGAGCGTGACTCACAGTGAGTAGGGACTGACCGAATCGGGAGCCAACGATTCAGAATGTAAAAATTGCCTTGAAACAGTGCAGTTGTGCAACTCAACGTGGTACAGTAGTGTACACAAGAAGTTGTCTTTCTCTCTCTGTCCTCATTTGAACACATGAGTAGGGAAAGGACAGAAACAGGGGCTCGAACGTGACTTCAGCCCCCACCTCTTTCCTCTTCTTGTCCACTATGGGTGGCCGTTTGTGTCAAAAGTTTTTTTTCTATATGTGTATTTTTTTTCTATGTGTGGACTTATTTTTTCTATGCAGTGTTGCCACATATGGATGTAGATGCCAAATTCATTGCCCCATGCAATAAATATTCAACAAATGAAGAAGAAGAAGCAAACTTCGATCTATCGGTGTCTTTGCCTCGTTGCCAAAATTGCCAAAATAATATTTAATTAACTTTGATCAATTTTGATTCATTTCCCGACCGAAACTATTAAGCCCGAAAGATTTATCCCGACAGTGTTGTCAGTGTTTTATTCCTGGTTTATTCCGAATCCCCCTCGGAGGCTAGTTTTTAGCCCGAAACTATTTAGCCCGAATGAATTAGCCCGAAAACCGTTTGATCCAACGGTGCATGCACCGATGATTAATGTGATACAGCCGTTGTAAAGCGTTGTCAAATGTTTCTTTTAAATGTTTTATTTTTTTTGTTACCGAGCCGATTTGAAGTTGGAGGTTAAGATAAGTACATTAGAGAGAGAGGTTTATTTCGCATCTCTTATTATTATTCGCGTTCATTTATTCTGAAGAATGTTTTCGCAGATTTGCTTGCAGGCAGACTTTGGTCAGTTCTTTTTCCAACAAAGATTTGCTCTTTCATTTTCTAAAGATTAGTGACCATCAGGTGCTTAGACTGCTTAGAGTGAGAGTGGTTTGTAATTTGTGTACAACCTCTCGATCTGAAGTAAAATCACGTTTTTCTCGCTGAATGTTTGCGGTTTCCGTGCATTTCACGTAAATTGTTTCGGGGCTCCGGCTTAAGTCATCAGACTCCCGTGGAGTGGACCTATCGCCATCTCTGGTCTAATGTATAATTGACTGATCGAAGGAATTTGGCTCTGTGTCAGAGAAATGGTGTTCAGTGGAATCTATGAGCGAAGATCAGAAATTGCAGCTAGGAAATGAATCAGCGTATTCCCGGTCTCTGACTCGAGTCTCAACTTTGCAGATCCCAATCGTATGACTTCATCCCTCCGTCGGTAAGTTCATTAGTTTTTTTGGTTTTCAAATTTTCATTATGTCGCTCATATTGCCTGGGCCGGAAAGAATCTGAAAGGCGTGAGGTACTGGTGTATCCTTGAGTTTCGTCAGGAGCGCATTGGCTCTAAATTTTTTAGACGGGTTCTAGCTCACGTTGGGCCTTCAGCACTGATTTGGGGGTCCCCAAGCACACCGATGAATGGGCCAAATCATACTAATGCAGTTCAGACAATCTCACTATAATTAGTGCGTCCCAATTATTTACTCCCTCTTCAATCCGTCAAATTATAACAAAGCTTGTCCACGACTTTGACCTGCTGATTTTTAAGCATTCCTCTACGGGAAGCCAACGCTTTCATTGGTTTTCTACCTGTATCATGAACATAACGTTGGAATTTCGAAAGATTATTGGTCTCTCGCCTACACTTTTGAAACGACCTCTACTACAGGGACGTACGCGCCAAATTTTTCATTTTCTTTCCATCATGGACATTCAATGTTCAGACACAGACCATCTATTCCGCAAGTCTAACAGCAAAATTTGCTTTGATTAGGATGGGGGTGCAGCGTTTTTAATCTGCGGATAGTTCCAAATGTGACATGCGCATTACTTTGGGTTCAACCTAGGTTAGCTCAGAGTTGAACTAACCAGTTGCGATGAGTAACTTGATTGATGCGCCTCCCAAAACGTATGATGATCATCAGGGGCGTAGCCAGGAATTTTCTAGGGGGCGGTCGGAGGTCCGAAAATTGTCAAGGGGGGGGTCCAAAGATACTAATGCGGTCAAATTTGTCTGAAAACGCAAAAAGTTACCTTTTCTCATTACAAATTTTGTGTCATGGGGGGGGGGGGGTGGTTGAGACCCCCTGACCCCCCCCCCCCCCTTGGCTACGCCACTGATGATCATCTCTGGCCATGAGGGAAGTGCTTTAGAAAGGCTCAGGGCTCAGGATACTCTGAATACCTTTGATCTCCAAACAGTTGAAACAATTATCTTCAGCATCTTGCAGGGAGCCTGCCTATGGGCCCCGGTCCTTCGCGCCCGCAATCCTGAGTCACTCGGCTCTGTACACTTTTGCAGTTTGGCGTATTTCTTCGACCCCAGGTGGAGAGACGACCTTCTGCCCGGTTTATGGTGCACGAACATGCACCCTGCTCCAAGGAATACGTCTCTCCGCTTTTGGACAAGAGACTCAAGGTTTTTTTATTGGATATGTCCTCCATACTTAACGGGAGATCTGTTCCTCTGAGAAGGGGGACAGAGAATGTGGCCGGTTATAGATGCATCGACCCCCACACAGTGTCAGCAGTTTGAGTTTTTGTCCTAGTGAACAACCAAAAAAAAAGTATGTTCAGAGAAGCATTCTGTTAACTACCTTAAACTGTTATCATCTGATTTTGTGGGGAAATGTCGGGACACTGAAAACTTTAATTCCCAAGCGGAACAGAGTCCAAGCGACTTTATTTTAGGATTGAAAGCACCTGACGGTAGCTCTAGCTTTGAAACAAAACTATCATCCTTCTCTGTCTCCGTGTTTCATTGCTGCAATGTCAAAAGTCTCATCAACTGTTCTCTCTTTTTTCAGAATCTGGATTGTTTACAGTCAGTTGGGGATCAAGACTACTCTTTCAGAAGATAACAATTGCATGTTGCTGTGACCAAGTGAAGTTTTCTCGCCTCTCGACATTCCAAATTATTTTTTATCTTCGTACCTTGGAGGATGGAGGGAAAAAATAAAAAAAATACTGAACAAAATTACTATGTGCGCAGCTTGCTGACTAATCATAGCATGCATTCATTTGATGTTCCTCTTAGATAATAAATATTCACCTCATAAAAAGTTTCAACAGTTTTCATTCATCTTCAATTAGACTAGATGCCCTTCAACTCATGAATGGGGCTCTCGCAAACTTTTGCGATATGCAAGTAAATAGGCCAATCTGTTGTAAAGACCTGCGGAAATCACGAAAATCACATAAAGGAAGTCTACAATTCAGTAATAAACTCACATAACCGCTGTAACGGTAAGATCGTAATGGGGTTCAACGCAGGTATCATGGGAGATTCCTGTCTATTATGTCCCTTTCTCCGCCGAAACACAGAGATATGTCTCAATTTAGATAGGAATCTCCCATGATACCTGCGTCTCTCCGCCATCAAGCCTGATTCTGGAAGTGAATTTCATGATTTTTTAGTGTACCTACTCATTGTCATTTTTACAGGTTTTTATGCAAGGATCAACTTGTCAATCCCCTATCGCAAAAGTTTGCTAGAGGCCCATTCCAACAGTTTGCGTGACTGAACCAATCACATTCTTGTCTCATCTGCTCAGAATTGATTAAATTCGTCAGTTTTGCGACTAGATCTTCTTCTGAAATTTTCTTTTCACTTATTACTCACGTCGTATTCATGATCTGTGTATCTGTGAATGTCTACACTCCTCTAGGCCTGCACCGGCCTCACAATGGAATGTTGAATAAACGGCTCCGCGAGGCTGTACATGCCGAGAATCACGCTGTGGTATTTTTTAGTGGGTTGGTGATAACCAACCCCACTCAGAGTAGGGTGACATCCAACCCCATTTTCTTTTCCCAAACACCATGAACACTAAACCCACATACCCCTAGGCTTGCATTGCGATAGTCTAGGAAATTTGGTTAGCAAATTTTTCAACAGGCGTCGGAGAAAAAAAAAAATAAGGTATTGATACTTTGATACTGATATTTAGATAAGTGGAAAATGGAATAAGCAAAAAATTCAGGCCACAAAAGAGATAAAGGCCGTTTAAAAGTGGAGAGGTGGTTAATTATTTTAGCAAAACTTGGAGATTTTATAAGTTTGATGTGGCTCACTAGTGCTGATGTGCAGCAACAACCAACCACAGCCAAGGTAGATAAAACCTTGATGTTAGATAAAATAAAAAGTGTTTTATTTACCTTGTGGACCCCACTCCCGTTTGGTCCTGATACTGACTAGTATGGAGTAGGTATCGAGGTATCGATACTTTGAATTCGAGGCATCCATACAGGGGCGCCATTTCAGATTTTCCTTGGGGGGGCAAAGCTCACCAAAAATTTTGATGACCTTTTTTTTTTCTTTTTTTTTGGACATGCACCTTTAAAAAAAAATTAATCCTCATATGTAGGGATAGTTGTTCGTTGAAAATTGATTTTTGGCCATTTTCGGCTATTTAAATTACCTTTTCATCTTTTTTTTCCCGGCTTATTCCTCTGCCGCTCTCTGACTTGATTTTTCGGCCACATTGAAAATCCTGGGGGGGCAACTGCCCCCCCCCAAATGGCGCCGCCCCTGCATCCATACTTTGAATTTGAGGTATCGATACTTTAAATTCAAGGTATCAATACTTTGAATTTGAGGTATCGATACTTTGAATTCGAGGCATCCATACTTTGAATTTGAGGTATTGATACTTTAAATTCAAGGTATCGATACTTTGAATTCGAGGTACCGATACTTTGAATTGGAGGTATTGCTACTTTGAATTCGAGGTATTGCTACTTTGAATTCTTGGTATCGATACGTTGAATTCGAGGTATTGATACTTTGAATTCGAGGTATCGATACTTTGAATTCGAGGTATCGATACTTTGAATTTGAAGTATCAACATCACTACATTCATTGGCGGATACAGGGGGGGGGGGGGGGCAAGGGGCGATCTCCCCCCCCCCCCCCTGTTCGGCCCAAAAAGTAGGAAAAGAGGGGAGAGGAAGGGTGAAAGCAAGAGCGAAAACAAGAAAAGGGGGTCATTTAGGGGCAAAAATCCAAAATTTGCCCCCCCCCCGTTCGCGAGGGCTGGATCCGCCACTGACTACATTGCAGCAAAATAATTTCTTTCAGTCAGTGCGTTGGTGATGTTAACGGATTTTTGAGACAGTCCCGGCTTCTCTTTGACTTGCCTTTGTTTCAAGGCAGTCCCCTCTTATGGAAGGGGGGGAGGTTTTAGTGGGATATTTACGCCTATTTAGAGTAATTTAAATGGACGAGTGATTTGAAGTATCGAAAATTTATTCAAACATTTTTACTTATTTTGGTTGAGGAGCTTTGCTATCTTCTGCCTACATTTATTGATAGAAAAGAGTTACAATCAAAATACTTTGAATAAATTTTTGATTTTTGAATAATGGTCCTGTTAAATCTGGTATTTTAGTATCATCATGAAAGCCAAAAATTAAAGAAAACAGAATCGATCCATAGACAAGCTCAACCATCAACCTTTATGGAATCATTCCTGTTGATGTCAATGCGAAGCTTGGGGCAATAGTAAGGTATCGATATTGTTCTCTTTCATTTGTGGAAAATTTCATAATGGGAGAGGTCACATCGGTGAATAGAGACCAATCTTAATGAGGCCAGTAGGTAATCTTAGGCAGCGCGATAAAATATATCATGAAAAGTTCCCATCTTGCTTGCATGGTAGGAAATAATGTCTGCGTAAAATTCATGAGAAGGAAGCAACTCGAAGTATCGAAAACTGTAGGTACTTAGGTACATTTAATTTATTTTTATCGGAGAAAATTTTTACCAGTATGCCCATATTATGGTATAAACACCAAAAAACAATTAAAAAGCCTTGATACTTTCATGTTAGTAAAATGACGATCCTTTTCTATCTGGTATTTGAAAAGTATTCGAAAATGGACATGAATTGATTTATTTTTCAGATCCAAACCCTAGCTACATCATTTGGGTGACACAGAATCTTGAATTCTGAAAACTATCCACGACTTCTTTTTTTATCTCGTTTATAATTTCTTATTCCGTTACGAGACCGCAATTTTCAGTTTTCTCGTAACTTAAAGTGCAAGAATGTCAGCCCGGATGGGCATCAGATTTGCTTAAACCTTCTTTTTCCAGAGAAAATTCCGAAAATCTGAAAATTTCTCCAGCCCGTTTTTTTAAAATTCGCTACGAAAACCTTCTCCAGAGCAGCCAACCGTAGCCTGAAATGAGTGGCAACTTTCCCGGCTATTCCATGACTGCGGCTCCTGAATTTCTCGCAACTTCAAATTTCCGCATCGGATTCCAAAATTATTGGCCAATCTTCTCCAAAATACACTCCAGCTTTGTTAAATTCCTCAAAGTCTCAACATTTTCGAATCTAAATCTCTCCACCTCGTTACTATGCCATGCTGAAAGTTTCCCTACTCGAGCGTAGGGAAAAATTCGCGCTCTAACTTATAGCATCATTTCCCTTCATTTCCCTTGTGTTTTGATTTTGTGAATGGTCGGTGCACTTTTTGAACTTGGCGACTACTTCTCTGAAAAACGTGAAGAAATAAATTGGAAAGTCTTTAAACTGTGGTTTTCTGTGTGCCTAATGTTTATCATGGTTCACTGTGGCTAGGAAAAATAATTTGAGACCATGAACTGCTTCGAAAAGTCGATTATCTCTACAATCGCGTGGCGCTTCCCAAGTGCTAGATACCGGCTTACGTACTTACTCCTTCCAATTAATCCAATTTCATGTATCTCATTTCGATGGATGCAAGCGGGTAAATATATAAACAAAACAATTCTGGCTCTGTCCCAGTGTCGCCTAGTCGTGGAGCAATGATCCCTCCCTTATGTTCACTGATACAGAGTTGTCCGCCTCGTAGTTGAACCCACCATCGTCATATTATTATGTATGTACCTACTGTCTTCCGGAAGGATGATTGTCAATTTTTTCTCCCTTAAAGTTCCCTATGTATCTTTCATTGTTTTTTGTGGCTCAGCAGAGCTTATGCTTCAGTGCGAAGTTCTGGAGCGGTCCACAGATGTGACGCTTTGAATTCTAAAGTGTATTTCTAAAATTTAAACTGTTCTTCTTAGCGTCTGAATATCCCGCGTAGAAGCAAAGTTTGACTTTAGATAGTACTTTAATGCGCACCAGTCAATACCTTCTATCTGCTACAAGTAAGTACTTGCAAATTTTCCTATAAAATACCTCTGAATCATCCTGAGTTGTTGATGTTTTGGATCAGATGTACTTATTCATCTGGACGTTTTGAAGTAAAGGCTGTTTCAGATAACTTCGGTCCTGACAGCCATGAGTGGAAACGATGACACCGCTCACTGTGTGATTAATAGAACTATTTTTCCACAAAATAGACTCGGTTAACTCTCGCAGTTAGGGAATATTATCATTAATTTGTAAGTGAAGACAAGATAATATCCTTCCACGAATGTAAAGCAAGATTTGTCAGAACCGAAGCTATCTGGAACAGCCTTTAATCTTGAAGAACTTGTTTTCCAATATCATTAGACCATAGAGACGCACCAGATCTTGCTTCTGAATGTGATACCAGACTTCCTCACTTTCTTACACTTCTCAGCAAACAAAGTAGCTGTCAGTCACAAGCAAGACCTCTCAAATTTACAATTGTTACAGTACGCTCACAAGTTCGAGCCTCCCCCCTCCCCCAATCCTCTAGAGACCATCCTTAAAAAATATTGGAGCCGAAAATTGATGCATGAGGATCTGACTATGGTATCGAAGACTAACTATACCGACAGTGGCGGCGCATTTAATTACGTAACGTTGGATTCAGTCCATTTAAAGTCTTAAAAAAGATAATAATATTAATAGCGCACAACGCAAATCCGTCAAAAAATTATTTTACATGGGTATAGACGGACAAAATGCAATGTTGCCAGAATGCGCCGCCACTGATGCCGACTTGAGTGAGGATATGAAATCACACTGGGCGACTGGGCAAGCTGCAAGACTTGTCAGAAACAAGTCATCCATGCTTCTGATTAGTATAGGCCTAGAGGAGTGTAGACTTGAAAAGACTTGAGGGTGAAAAGAAAATTTCAGAAGAAGATCTAGTCGCAAAACTGACGAATTTAATCAATTCTGAGCAGATGAGACAAGAATGTGATTGGTTCAGTCACGCAAACTGTTGGAATGGGCCTCTAGCAAACTTTTGCGATAGGGGATTGACAAGTTGATCCTTGCATAAAAACCTGTAAAAATGACAATGAGTAGGTACACTAAAAAATCATGAAATTCACTTCCAGAATCAGGCTTGATGGCGGAGAGACGCAGGTATCATGGGAGATTCCTATCTAAATTGAGACATATCTCTGTGTTTCGGCGGAGAAAGGGACATAATAGACAGGAATCTCCCATGATACCTGCGTTGAACCCCCATTACGATCTTACCGTTACAGCGGTTATGTGAGTTTATTACTGAATTGTAGACTTCCTTTATGTGATTTTCGTGATTTCCGCAGGTCTTTACAACAGATTGGCCTATTTACTTGCATATCGCAAAAGTTTGCGAGAGCCCCATTCATGAGTTGAAGGGCATCTAGTCTAATTGAAGATGAATGAAAACTGTTGAAACTTTTTATGAGGTGAATATTTATTATCTAAGAGGAACATCAAATGAATGCATGCTATGATTAGTCAGCAAGCTGCGCACATAGTAATTTTGTTCAGTATTTTTTTTATTTTTTTCCCTCCATCCTCCAAGGTACGAAGATAAAAATAATTTGGAATGTCGAGAGGCGAGAAAACTTCACTTGGTCACAGCAACATGCAATTGTTATCTTCTGAAAGAGTAGTCTTGATCCCCAACTGACTGTAAACAATCCAGATTCTGAAAAAGAGAGAACAGTTGATGAGACTTTTGACATTGCAGCAATGAAACACGGAGACAGAGAAGGATGATAGTTTTGTTTCAAAGCTAGAGCTACCGTCAGGTGCTTTCAATCCTAAAATAAAGTCGCTTGGACTCTGTTCCGCTTGGGAATTAAAGGTTTTCAGTGTCCCGACAATTTCCCCACAAAATCAGATGATAACAGTTTAAGGTAGTTAACAGAATGCTTCTCTGAACATATTTTTTTTTTTGGTTGTTCACTAGGACAAAAACTCAAACTGCTGACACTGTGTGGGGGTCGATGCATCTATAACCGGCCACATTCTCTGTCCCCCTTCTCAGAGGAACAGATCTCCCCGTTAAGTATGGAGGACATATCCAATAAAAAAACCTTGAGTCTCTTGTCCAAAAGCGGAGAGACGTATTCCTTGGAGCAGGGTGCATGTTCGTGCACCATAAACCGGGCAGAAGGTCGTCTCTCCACCTGGGGTCGAAGAAATACGCCAAACTGAAAAAGTGTACAGAGCCGAGTGACTCAGGATTGCGGGCGCGAAGGACCGGGGCCCATAGGCAGGCTCCCTGCAAGATGCTGAAGATAATTGTTTCAACTGTTTGGAGATCAAAGGTATTCAGAGTATCCTGAGCCCTGAGCCTTTCTAAAGCACTTCCCTCATGGCCAGAGATGATCATCAGTGGCGTAGCCAAGGGGGGGGGGGGTCAGGGGGTCTCAACCCCCCCCCCCCCCCATGACACCAAAATTTGTAATGAGAAAAGGTAACTTTTTGCGTTTTCAGACAAATTTGACCGCATTAGTATCTTTGGACCCCCCCCCCCTTGACAATTTTCGGACCTCCGACCGCCCCCTAGAAAAATTCCTGGCTACGCCCCTGATGATCATCATACGTTTTGGGAGGCGCATCAATCAAGTTACTCATCGCAACTGGTTAGTTCAACTCTGAGCTAACCTAGGTTGAACCCAAAGTAATGCGCATGTCACATTTGGAACTATCCGCAGATTAAAAACGCTGCACCCCCATCCTAATCAAAGCAAATTTTGCTGTTAGACTTGCGGAATAGATGGTCTGTGTTCTGAACATTGAATGTCCATGATGGAAAGAAAATGAAAAATTTGGCGCGTACGTCCCTGTAGTAGAGGTCGTTTCAAAAGTGTAGGCGAGAGACCAAAATCTTTCGAAATTTCCAACGTTATGTTCATGATACAGGTAGAAAACCAATGAAAGCGTTGGCTTCCCGTAGAGGAATGCTTAAAAATCAGCAGGTCAAAGTCGTGGACAAGCTTTGTTATAATTTGACGGATTGAAGAGGGAGTAAATAATTGGGACGCACTAATTATAGTGAGATTGCCTGAACTGCATTAGTATGATTTGGCCCATTCATCGGTGTGCTTGGGGACCCCCAAATCAGTGCTGAAGGCCCCAACGTGAGCTAGAACCCGTCTAAAAAATTTAGAGCCAATGCGCTCCTGACGAAACTCAAGGATACACCAGTACCTCACGCCTTTCAGATTCTTTCCGGCCAGGCAATATGAGCGACATAATGAAAAATTTGAAAACCAAAAAAACTAATGAACTTACCGACGGAGGGATGAAGTCATACGATTGGGATCTGCAAAGTTGAGACTCGAGTCAGAGACCGGGAATACGCTGATTCATTTCCTAGCTGCAATTTCTGATCTTCGCTCATAGATTCCACTGAACACCATTTCTCTGACACAGAGCCAAATTCCTTCGATCAGTCAATTATACATTAGACCAGAGATGGCGATAGGTCCACTCCACGGGAGTCTGATGACTTAAGCCGGAGCCCCGAAACAATTTACGTGAAATGCACGGAAACCGCAAACATTCAGCGAGAAAAACGTGATTTTACTTCAGATCGAGAGGTTGTACACAAATTACAAACCACTCTCACTCTAAGCAGTCTAAGCACCTGATGGTCACTAATCTTTAGAAAATGAAAGAGCAAATCTTTGTTGGAAAAAGAACTGACCAAAGTCTGCCTGCAAGCAAATCTGCGAAAACATTCTTCAGAATAAATGAACGCGAATAATAATAAGAGATGCGAAATAAACCTCTCTCTCTAATGTACTTATCTTAACCTCCAACTTCAAATCGGCTCGGTAACAAAAAAAATAAAACATTTAAAAGAAACATTTGACAACGCTTTACAACGGCTGTATCACATTAATCATCGGTGCATGCACCGTTGGATCAAACGGTTTTCGGGCTAATTCATTCGGGCTAAATAGTTTCGGGCTAAAAACTAGCCTCCGTGAGGGATTCGGAATAAACCAGGAATAAAACACTGACAACACTGTCGGGATAAATCTTTCGGGCTTAATAGTTTCGGTCGGGAAATGAATCAAAATTGATCAAAGTTAATTAAATATTATTTTGGCAATTTTGGCAACGAGGCAAAGACACCGATAGATCGAAGTTTGCTTCTTCTTCTTCATTTGTTGAATATTTATTGCATGGGGCAATGAATTTGGCATCTACATCCATATGTGGCAACACTGCATAGAAAAAATAAGTCCACACATAGAAAAAAAAAAACACATATAGAAAAAAACTTTTGACACAAACGGCCACCCATAGTCCACAAACTCAAACGGGAAAAGAGCGAGAGAGACCAAGGTATATGGAGAACAGGTATGGACAACACTCGACTCAGGGGGCGTGGCCACTTGGGAAAATGCGACTTGGCCGCCATCTTGTCTCCTATTTACACCGTGTATATCTTGCATTGTTGTTTGTGGTTAGGTTTGAAGGGGAAGTTTATCTGAAGTAATACTTTATTTATTTGAACAATGAAAGGTAATTTTTATTTTAAATGTTAATTTTATGACTATAGAATCGATTACCATCATCAATTACGTTGTTCATTTTCTTTTTCAAGATGTGAAATCTAAATTTGAATCGCGCGGTCAGAAAAATGGCGGCGGAGTCGCTTTTTTCACAACCAATCAGAGCCAAGCTCTGAGTGTTGTCCATACCTGTTCTCCATATACCTTGGCAGTTGTGTCTCTTGCTGTATGCGCATTCGTTGTATTTTTCCTTTTTGAATTCATCCAAAGTATCAATTCAAGGAAGTGCACTGTACAATGTTTGTCATGCAACGTTCTTTAAAAACGTTTTGAGACTAGATTGAATTTGTACAGGAAAAATTATGATAAAGTTCAATGTTTTTCATTTTCTGTTGCCGTTTTAGATTTCAAATTTTCTACGATTTAACTGCTCGTAGCTTTTATGAGAGGAGTAAAGTTATTTTTCTTTTTATTTAACTGCACTCAAAAGTGTTAAAGAGTCGAGATTTTTTTTTCTTTTTAGCATGCTATACAAAGTATATGACAAGCTTCTTACTCTCGTTTCGCTGTATACCATGAATAATATAATATAGTGTAAGAGGCGCCCTCTGATGGCCGTGTGTGTTTTGGAGATTCACTGAAAAAAAAAAAATTACCATCTGATGCACAACGATATGTTAACGAAAGTAGGGATTGGGACCGTTGCCAGGCTTCTAGTGTTTGTACCATAGTTCTTGAAAGTGTTGGGGGAAACTCTAGTGCCGTAATCATATTCTGATAGAAACACCAGAAATTTCTTGTAAAAGTGTTAGACACTCCGTGGTTCACATTCAAATATATGTATATCACTGTGCTTCTGGTAGTATATAGTACTAAAAAAGGGCTCTTGCAATCTTTTGCTATATGGGATTGAAGAGTTGATTCATGGATAAAAACCTGTGAAAATGATGATGGGTACACTACCAAATTACGAAATTCACTCCCAGAAACGGGCTTAATGGCGCAGAGACGTAGGTATCATGGCAGATTATCATCTGAATTGACACGTATCTGTGAGTTTCCTTAGAGAAAGTGGCATTATGGAGATGGAATCTCCCATGATACCTGCATTGAACCGCCTTTACGAACTTGCCGTTGTAGCCAGTGGCGTAGCATGCAATTTGGCAACGTTGCAGTTCGTCCATTATAACCCATGAAAAAGATCGAACTATTGGGTGTTCGGTGAACACCTTTGCATTCAACCTTTTACATGGGTTTCAATGGATAGAATACTGTTTGGGACTCTAAAATAATAAAACATCAAAAAAGTCAAGTGAATAATTCGAAGTCGACAACTCGTCAAAACGCGCCAATCAGAGGCCGCGATTGCTGCACGAGCGAAAATCTCGACTGGCGGAAGACACCCGTGAAAACGCGCCAATCAGCGCTCTCCATTCCAGATCACACTGGACTCATTCAATCATCAATTTAATTCTTCTCATAATTAATATTCTAATCAACCTAAAATTATTCCAATTATATCCACGTATTCAGAGAATTTCGTATGATTTTTTTGATACATTCATCTTATTTTAATACTCAAAACTAATTTTTAATGTCAATCACGACAAATTCAAGTCTCAACACTCAAGGTCACGTCTCTTCACTCCGCGCACCAGATTTGGCGCCAAAACCGCAATCAGCAACATTCACTTTTATCAGTTATATTTAATTCCAGCAATCATCTAAAATTCTAACAAAAATATATTCGTGCTCACCGTAATTTTATAAATTTTTCCAAATCAATAGTTTTGACTTATTAATTAATTTCAATTAATGTTCAAAGAAAATATTCGCATCCTCTGACACTCGGCATCCAGTCTGCAACAGCCAATCACAGCGCTTCACTACACTTCTGCAATTTCCCGCGCTTTTCTGCGTTGCCAAATTTCGCCAATTAGTATAAATACCGCGGGTTTCCTAGAATTATTTGTCAATCTTGGCGCACACGCCGACCGAAGCAGCCAATCAACTCTCTGAACCTCTGGACACGGATTCATCTTACCTGGAATTAATTGCAAGTTCTTTTCAGAACTCTTAGTCAGTGCAATTAATTACCAGTATCCAATCATCTCAATCTCAAGGCCGTGGACGAAGTAGGATTCTCCCGCCAATTCGAAGCTCTCTCTGATTGTGGCGCTATCTAACAGCGTTTGCACGAACTATTTCGGAAACGAATCAAGTCTTCTCTCTCACTCGATCCGTTCGAGATTTCTGGCTGTGGCGCTATCCAACAACGTTTGAAAGAACTAACTCGGAGTCTAACTCTCTCACTCCATCTGCTCAAGATCTGTGGACGTGGCGCTATCTACCAACAATTCCGTTCATCGGTGTTTGTATTAAAACAGCCGTTTTCATGGCTTCACGTATCTGAGCGTTTGCCGCTTCTTTGAAGTTAGACCTTTTTCTTCATAAATCTAAATTCCCGTCTTTTCTTATTATTACTTATATTTTTATTCTTTTCGACCACTTCCTGGTTTCCCGCAATAATCGCGGCAGCCGATGCACCTTGGCACTCGGATGACACTCTTTTTTTTAATATTGTTTATTGGCCCTTCTGGTCGCACGCTGTAATGCGTAAGCCGGGTCAACTTTGACACCAGGATCCCTAAAAATCTCTAATAATAATCAAGTAAACTTTTTCATATAACTCGCGTCGCGTATTAATCATTTTTTTATAATTATTTAAATTCTTTCCTTCCTTTTCCTCTCAGGTTGATCTATACGAGAAATCAGGGGGGATTTGAGCCAATATAATCAATCTGAGTTCCTGAACCTTTACTCTCTTTCCAAAACCTAAATTCGATAATCGATATATTATCATACAACCAAACCCACGTATTTTTAACTTCCTTTTTTTTATACCAATTCAAATCATTCAAAGTCTTTATTCTGTCACTTTGTGACTGGTCCCTCGGAAAAACAACGTTCTTTTTTTCATTTAGATTTTTTTTTATTTTTATTTTTATAATCTTCTATTCAAAGTCCGCACATTTTTGGTCCCTCGGGCCGGATATACTAAACGCCTTTTTAAATACAGTTCAACAATCAATCGATAATCAAGTCATAGCTATTCAACTCAAGATTCAAAAAATTCTCAAATTTCGTCAAAACTTCAAAATCAATTCCAAAGATTACACACTCTGAAAACTCAATCTCAAATATCTCATATTTTGTTTTATGCCACTGGATCATTTTTTTTTTTTGTGACATGGCGAATCTCCAACCAGAAATAAATCTCAACGTGAATGTTATCAACTTGACACCTCAGCTTATAAAATTAACCACTCTCAAAGCACAACGAGAACGTCTCCAAAATAGAGTTCAAACGTGTTATGATTTAGGAAACCAAGCACAAAGAAATGATTTAATCAAACCTCAATTTATTTCTCGTTGCTCACGCATTCAAAACTCGATAACCGAATTCGAAAAAATAATAAATGATATTTATGCCGTAGAACTCGAACTAAACCCAGAAACACTCAATGACCAATTTGCTGAGTCATTCGAGTTGTTTGAAGATTTATTTTGTAAAACTATGGAAATTTACGACTCCATGCGAGAACCAACTCCCTCACTCAACTCTAACATTTCTATGGCGGCAGCTATGCCTAACATTACTATGGCGGCAGCTATGCCCACAGCGCCGAAACTTCCTCAATCCAACTTAGGACCTTCGACGGAACTTTAAACACTTGGCCTGAATTTAAAGCTAACTTTCAATCATTAATTCACAACAATGAATCATTAACCTCCTCTGCTAAATTTCATTATTTACGCTCATCACTCAGCGGCCCGCCTCTGGCCTTAGTAAAAGAACTACCAATTACTGATGTAAACTATGCTATAGCTTGGAAATCATTACTCGACAGATACGAAAATAAACGTATGCTAGGAGCTGATCTTCTCAACAAAATACTAGATTTTCCTGTAATCAAAACTGAAAATCAAATGGATCTATCGAAATTTTTATCAACTTTTGGCGAATGCTCTTACGCTCTCAAAGCTCTTGAAATTCCGGACTTAGCGGATTTTATGACACTTCAACTCGCTCTAAAATGTTTGCCACACAGCATCTACAAAGCATTTGAAAGATCTCGTGGTAACGATGACATTCCTACAAATCAGGATTTACTCACATTTATTCAAACACAAATCAATATTTTGGAATTAATGACGTCCAGAGACATTTCTCAAGCAACAGCTAAAATGCCAACATTTTCTACAGTAAAACCAGCAATCAGACCGCAAGTTTTTGTCTCTGCTGAACTCAACTCAAACAATTCTGATCAAAACAACCATCGCTCAGAAATCAGCACCGTTAAGTGCCCTGCTTGTGATTGCAACCACCCGCTGTACAAATGTCCAACTTATCAAGATCTCAAGGTCACCGATCGCCGATCATTTGTTAAATCTAATCACCTCTGCTTTAACTGCCTGCGAAACAATCATGACGTCAAAAATTGCAAATTGACATACTGTTGTCGTGAATGCAATCAGCGACACCATACAACATTACATTTGTACTCTGATTCTAATCCACCTGAAAATTCAACATTCAACGCAGAAAATTCAAATCAATCGTCACATGAAAATTCGTCTGATAATAATTCACTAAAAGTATTTATGTCTAATTCAACACCTCACAATAATTACACTTGCATTTTAGGCACAGCTCAAGTTTTGGTTCAAAATTCATTAGGTCAATATTTACCAGTCAGAGCACTCATTGACTCTGCATCTATGTCCTCATTTATCACCACATCATGCGCAGATAAACTCGGATTAATTCCTGAAGAAGAGACCACAGCTGTCTCTGGAATCGCAAATCAACCAGTTCTCAATTTTAAAGGAACAGTTAAATGTTCAATTAAATCGCGATTTGAATCGCACCCAATCTACACCACGGAAGCTAAAGTTTTAGATCAAATAACTTCCAATCTACCCAGCATGGACCTACCTAACTCTCTAAAACATCCATTCAGAAGCCTCAAATTAGCCGACCAAAATTTTAATAAAGCTTCACCTATCGATTTACTTATTGGAGCAGATCTTTACCCGTACATTTACACTGGACGGAAATTTATCATCTCTGAAGATCGACCAGTAGCACTCGAAAGCATCTACGGTTGGGTACTGACCGGAAAATGCACGCACCCGCAAGCTTCACAGCAAAATCATGCATCAATCAATCTACTCTCAATTAATTCTACACATTTTCAAAAGTCAATTTTCAGCGACAAAAATCATAATTTGTCAACAAGCATTCAAACTCAACAAATAAAACCGGCACATTCATCACAAGTCAAGCTCCAAACAACTGGCCAATCAAATCACTACAAATCTAATTCTAATCGCAGCAAAGTGCACATGCATTCTTCAACCATTTCCGAGCGTCACAGGAGACCAGCGGAAAATTCTCAAAACAACCATACAAGTGATCAACTACATTCTCCGTTTTCATTGAAATTATCTAAATCATTTCAAGGCGGCAGTAATGTTTGGGACTCTAAAATAATAAAACATCAAAAAAGTCAAGTGAATAATTCGAAGTCGACAACTCGTCAAAACGCGCCAATCAGAGGCCGCGATTGCTGCACGAGCGAAAATCTCGACTGGCGGAAGACACCCGTGAAAACGCGCCAATCAGCGCTCTCCATTCCAGATCACACTGGACTCATTCAATCATCAATTTAATTCTTCTCATAATTAATATTCTAATCAACCTAAAATTATTCCAATTATATCCACGTATTCAGAGAATTTCGTATGATTTTTTTGATACATTCATCTTATTTTAATACTCAAAACTAATTTTTAATGTCAATCACGACAAATTCAAGTCTCAACACTCAAGGTCACGTCTCTTCACTCCGCGCACCAGATTTGGCGCCAAAACCGCAATCAGCAACATTCACTTTTATCAGTTATATTTAATTCCAGCAATCATCTAAAATTCTAACAAAAATATATTCGTGCTCACCGTAATTTTATAAATTTTTCCAAATCAATAGTTTTGACTTATTAATTAATTTCAATTAAATGTTCAAAGAAAATATTCGCATCCTCTGACACTCGGCATCCAGTCTGCAACAGCCAATCACAGCGCTTCACTACACTTCTGCAATTTCCCGCGCTTTTCTGCGTTGCCAAATTTCGCCAATTAGTATAAATACCGCGGGTTTCCTAGAATTATTTGTCAATCTTGGCGCACACGCCGACCGAAGCAGCCAATCAACTCTCTGAACCTCTGGACACGGATTCATCTTTACCTGGAATTAATTGCAAGTTCTTTTCAGAACTCTTAGTCAGTGCAATTAATTACCAGTATCCAATCATCTCAATCTCAAGGCCGTGGACGAAGTAGGATTCTCCCGCCAATTCGAAGCTCTCTCTGATTGTGGCGCTATCTAACAGCGTTTGCACGAACTATTTCGGAAACGAATCAAGTCTTCTCTCTCACTCGATCCGTTCGAGATTTCTGGCTGTGGCGCTATCCAACAACGTTTGAAAGAACTAACTCGGAGTCTAACTCTCTCACTCCATCTGCTCAAGATCTGTGGACGTGGCGCTATCTACCAACAATTCCGTTCATCGGTGTTTGTATTAAAACAGCCGTTTTCATGGCTTCACGTATCTGAGCGTTTGCCGCTTCTTTGAAGTTAGACCTTTTTCTTCATAAATCTAAATTCCCGTCTTTTCTTATTATTACTTATATTTTTATTCTTTTCGACCACTTCCTGGTTTCCCGCAATAATCGCGGCAGCCGATGCACCTTGGCACTCGGATGACACTCTTTTTTTAGGCGCACCGTAGATACTACGTGCGCCTATTGAAATCGGTCTGCTACTCAATAGAGTATACTACGCCCCCTTGTGGTCAAATGGCAAAATGAGCTTTTTTGATGTCGTGATTTTTAGGTTGTTTCCTGTTTTTTTTTAATGCCAATTTCATTTGAAAAGTTAATGTTTTCCCAATCACGACTGAATTTCGAGTGTGTTGGAAGTAATTAGATGTTCATTGATTCACGTTTTCTTAAAGTTATTCTACTTCAAAAATTTTTACTAACCTCACTTTCTGATTAGTGATGATTTCAAATTGTCCCGGTATTTATTCTAGGTGATCAAGTGAACCAATCATTTGCCGTTCTGAGTGATTGTTTTTTTTTTTCATGTAAATGTAATTATTATAATTCATTATAGCGTTTGGTCAAACGCAAAACGGAGAGTCCAAGCAGCAAGACTTTTACTATCTCAATGCTCAGAATTCTTATTTATCTTTGGTTGAACTGATGACTGTTCAGTGTTCACTTTAAATATTTAAATATTTTTAACGCTAATGATCAGAATTAGAGACTGATTAGGTGTTTTGAGGTTGATCAGTCATCCCTAAAAGTTTCACACTTAGACTTTTGTAGTAAATTGAGTTTGCGCCTCACAATTTGGTTAAAAGTAAGTTAGCGTCTTTTATGCTGAAATATGAGTCAGCGATCCATTTCTTTCTGAAAATTGTGTTAGCGAGTCAATTTCTTCTGATGGCGCAGAGATTTTCAAGGTATTTTGTTAAAATATTTGGCCTCTCACAACAAAGTCAATCATGATTTAGTCAAAGTAATGGCCTCTCATCATGTCTAATACCATCCATAAGAACATCCTTCCATCATATTTTCATATTTCTTAACCCTCTCTGACTTAGAGAGATTTAGGAAAAAAAATTCTGTGGCGTCTGTCCGTCAGTCCGGTTGTCCGTCACTCCGTACCTAGACATAACTATTGAACCATTGATCCTTATGCATCCAGATTTTGCACAGTTGTTGCGTTTTAGATTCCCCAGAGGCACTTTTTTTGTTTTTTTTTTGAAATTTTGACTTTTAGGGTAGATATGGGGAAAAAATGATTTTCATTAAAATCAATGGTAAAATGGATAAAAATGAATAAAAATGGAATAATTCAAGTTTGGCCCAATCAATTTTGATGAAAGTTAGCAAAAAAAATCTATTTTCAGCCTACTATAGAATAAACCACTTATAGTTCCTATATTCATTCCTCAAAACTGATTAGGTAAAAATCAAAATAAACGCGCTCGAGCCAAAAAATAGAATTATCGTGAGAAATCATGCAATCTTAAAACTTGGAGTCAATCAATAATGGCTCCATGAATTTTGATATAACTTTGTACACACTATCTTCTCAATAAACTTAAATCTTTTCCTCTCTGTGTCACCAAAAACAACCAATAAAACCATTTCAAAAGGTAATATAGGTGCGATTGAGCAAAAAATTTGGGAATATGAGCAAATAAAAATATAATCCTATTATTTGGGATGGTTCAGGTTTGGTTCAATCAATTTGGATGAAAGTTAGCAAAAAAAATCTACATTCAGCCTACTATAAAATAAACCACTCATAGTTACAATATTCAACCCTCAAAACCGTTTAAAAAATCAAAATAGGTGCGCTTGAGCCAAAAAATGGAATTATCGTGAGAAATTAAGTAATCTTAAAACTTGGAGTCAATCAATAATGGCTGGATGAATTTTCATGAAACTTTTTACACACAATCTACTATCAAAGTACTAACATACTTTCCTCTCTGTGTCACCAAAAACAACCAATAAAACCATTTCAAGAGGTAATATAGGTGCGATTGAGCAAAAAATTTGGGAATATGAGCAAATAAAAATATAATCCTATTATTTGGGATGGTTCAGGTTTGGTTCAATCAATTTGGATGAAAGTTAGCAAAAAAAATCTACATTCAGCCTACTATAAAATAAACCACTCATAGTTACAATATTCAACCCTCAAAACCGTTTAAAAAATCAAAATAGGTGCGCTCCAGCCAAAAAATGGAATTATCGTGAGAAATTAAGTAATCTTAAAACTTGGAGTCAATCAATAATGGCTGGATGAATTTTCATGAAACTTTTTACACACAATCTACTATCAAAGTACTAACATACTTTCCTCTCTGTGTCACCAAAAACAACCAATAAAACCATTTCAAGAGGTAATATAGGTGCGATTGAGCAAAAAATTTGGGAATATGAGCAAATAAAAATATAATCCTATTATTTGGGATGGTTCAGGTTTGGTTCAATCAATTTGGATGAAAGTTAGCAAAAAAAATCTACATTCAGCCAACTATAAAATAAACTACTCATAGTTACAATATTCAACCCTCAAAACCATCTAAAAAATCAAAATAGGTGCGCTCGAGCCAAAAAATGGAATTATCGTGAGAAATTAAGTAATCTTAAAACTTGGAATCAATCAATAATGGCTGGATGAATTTTCATGAAACTTTTTACACACAATCTACTATCAAAGTACTAACATACTTTCCTCTCTTGATCACCATAAACAACCGATTAGACCTTTTCAAGAGGCAATATAGGTGCGATTGAGAAAAAAATATGGGTATATAAGCAAATAAAAACATAATCTTATTATTTCGGATAATTCCTGTTTGGTCCAATGAATTTTGACAAAATCTGGCAAATAAAATCTACAATTAGTTTACAAAAGAAAGTAGCCCTTACAGTTACAATATACAACCCTTAAGAGAGTTAAAAAAATCAAAATAGGGTGTTTGTCCAAAAAAAAGAAAAAATGAAAGTGAGGAATTAATTTTAAACTTGGAGTTAATCATTAATGGGATGGATTTTGACAAAACTTTTCACAAACATAATGTGTTAAAAAAATACACTAAACACTGCACTGTGTGCACTAAAATATTTTTCTGGTACAGTCCTCATAAAAACCTTAAGACCGTTTCGAGGGGCAATATAGGTACAATCGAGCAAAATCTTTTGAAACTATAATTGTAAGCAAATATGAAGACAAACATAATGATTGGAATAAGTAATTCAAGTATGACTCAATTAAGTTCGATGAAAATTGCATCAAAACGTTTGCAACCAGCCTAGGCAGAAATTTCTTTCCAATGTATTACTACAATATACAACCTTTAAGTCTAAAGCTGTTTAAAAGCAATATAGGTTTCATCACACCAAAAAATAGAATATTCAAGGAAAATTAATTTTATAAAGAAAAGTCAATCAAAAATGGCTCAATGAATTTTGTTGAAATTTTGTTTGCGCAATCTACGACTTACTTAAGTACATCTTTGGAGGGGGGTTAATCTATTAAACAAAAAAATTATTTTGAAGATCCACAGTTTGAAAGAAGAAACCAAACATAGTACTCAATGGAGGAAATGCAAGAATCAGTACATTTCGACCCGCTAGGTATAAAAACTAAGGGAAAAAGAAACTCCCAAAAATAGAACAAAGAGCAAATATAATGAATGCAGCTCAAAGAATAAAAACTTATTGGAATCTGGAATTACTCTAGACCCTGTTATAAGCAACATCAGATTAAGGCTCTCAATTAGCCTTCAAATAACAAAATAAGCAACTACTCCTACAGCTTCTCTACAAAATTGCAAACTCTTCGGATTGAAGGCAGAGTTATGTCCGGAGGTGAAAATATTTGAAATTTGGGGGGGGGGGGTCTCCCCCAGAATTCTTTAGGGGGTTAGGGGGTCTCCTCCAGAATTCTTTAGTGGTGGGGGGAGGGGGGTCTGGGGGTCTTCCTCAGATAAAAATGTTGTGAGAAAGTGTTCGCAGGGTATTCCCTACAGTTTATTTTTTATCATTTCGAGATTTGATTGACGTATTTCGGTCATTGTGCGCGGATCGAATGCCTGTCACCAGTCGTGAGACGTCATGGGGACATTTAGGAGAGATGTATTTTGACTCACTGTAACTTCTTCATCTTTTCTTACGTTTTGCCATGGCGTTCTTTGTTTTACTTGGCATCACACTTCACGTTCAAATTTTTTACCGGGCAACCAAAGAACGGTGCCAGCTAATGGAATATGGCAACATTGTTTTTCTCTACTTTAACACATCAAGAAAAATAATCGATTCTTGGCGAGGCCAGTCGCCTACCCAAAAATCGATCATTTTACATATAAAATCAATAGAGACAAAAACAGTGTTGCCAAATTGATAGAGCTGTCACTGCCAGTTAACCTGCAGACCAATTTTTGCATGGAAATAATGCCTTCAGTGGACTCCAAGATTACTTTCAAGAAACTGCGAGAAACATTTCCGGTCTCATGAGCATCTTGGAGCTGATCTAAGCTGTTAAGAGCGTTGAGGTCTGACTGGCTGGACTAATAACCAATGACTCGGCATGGTCCGATTTCTTCTTACTACTGATCACTTTTTCATTTCCCTATTTTGCGGGACATACTATATTGTTGACTACCTTTTTACTAAAAGGGGTTCAAAATTGTTTTATGAGTATTTGATTGTTTATTACGTGCGTTTAGTGATGTGCAGTGGGAAATTCGAAGGAATTGTTCTATGATTGTCCGGAGTGGTCCTACCGCCCCCCCCCCCCCCACTCGCCGCTTTCAGGTTCTAACTTGAACTTTTGCTGTACAATTTTTTTTTTGAGATGGTGGAAAATTCGGAGGGATTGTTCTAGGATTGTCTGTGGTGGTTCTACACCCCCCCCCCCACTCATCGCACACAGGTTCGTACCTAATCTTTTGCTGGACAGTTTTTTTTTTGAGATGGTGGAATATTTGAAGGGTTTTGTCCTCAGATCGCACGTAGTGGTCCTAACCCCTACCCACTCGCCGCACCCTTGTTTGGATCCGGATTTTTGCTGGACAGATTATTTTTGAGATGATGGAAATGGAATTTGATTTATGAGGGACCAAATTTGCTCAAGGTGCGCCTTCTCTGACACTGTAGTGTCAGAACTATCTACTTGTTTTTAATATTGTTTATTGGCCCTTCTGGTCGCACGCTGTAATGCGTAAGCCGGGTCAACTTTGACACCAGGATCCCTAAAAATCTCTAATAATAATCAAGTAAACTTTTTCATATAACTCGCGTCGCGTATTAATCATTTTTTTATAATTATTTAAATTCTTTCCTTCCTTTTCCTCTCAGGTTGATCTATACGAGAAATCAGGGGGGATTTGAGCCAATATAATCAATCTGAGTTCCTGAACCTTTACTCTCTTTCCAAAACCTAAATTCGATAATCGATATATTATCATACAACCAAACCCACGTATTTTTAACTTCCTTTTTTTTATACCAATTCAAATCATTCAAAGTCTTTATTCTGTCACTTTGTGACTGGTCCCTCGGAAAAACAACGTTCTTTTTTTCATTTAGATTTTGTTTTATTTTTATTTTTATAATCTTCTATTCAAAGTCCGCACAAATACAACGTTACCAAATTGCACGCTACGCCACTGGTTACAGCAGTTATGAGCGAGTTTTTTTACTGAATTTTAGACTTTCTTACTGTGATTTGCGTGATTTTTGCTGGTTTTTACATCAGATTGGACTATTTATTTGCTCGCAGCAAAAGTTAGCAAGAGCCCTATTGGCAGCTCATCCCATATTTCTGGTGACAGTGATTCTATTCCTAGATCCTTACGTATGTATATCAGTACCACGCTGGTGCCGCTTTGCTTTAGCTACAATTTTAAAATTGAAACACGTTCAGCCGCAGCTGCAGCTGTAGTAATAAACCGCTTGAAAATAGTAGCGTTGATTTCTTGCCTGAAACCGCGGATACGTGAAATATATTAATTCAAATTTGTTGAAAGAGAAGCTATGGTCTCACGAAGTGACTGAAGAGTGAAGAGGGGTTGAATGGCACATAAACTGGGGGAAGGATTTCAAATTAAGGTAAGTGACTCGACCCGACACCCGACACCCAACCCCCGACCCAAACCTCGACTAGGTCTCTCGTTTCGATCGAGGGATTTTGGCGTTCACGGTGGAACGGCGGTTCGCCCCCCCGAACATCCTCTAACGCCCCCCCCCCTCGACTAGGTCTCTCTCTCTCGTCGGTTCTCTCTCTCGTCCTTCTCTCTCTCTCTCTCCTCCTCTAACATCTCTCTCATCCTCTCTCTCTCTCCTCTCTCTCTCTCTCTCTCTCTCTCTCTCTCTCTCTCTCTCTCTCTCTCTCTCTCTCTCTCTCTCTCTCCTCTCTCTCTCTCTCTCTCTCTCTCTCTCTCTCTCTCTCTCTCTCTCTCTCTCTCTCTCTCTCTCTCTCTCTCTCTCTCTCTCTCTCTCTCTCTCTCTCTCTCTCTCTCTCTCTCTCTCTCTCTCTCTCTTAGGACCCGTTTGAATTGAGGTGATAAATTCACAAGTTCTAGCCAGAGTTGAACGGTTGCGGGAGGAGCGGATGAACTTTGGCAAATTAGGAGAACGTTAGTCGGTTGTTTGTCTGAAAAGTTCTAGCGACTGCATATTTGAACTCTATTTAGATTTATGCAATTTGCGCCGGAATAAACGCCTTGATGCAACCCGCCGAGAAGGAGAGGGGAAAAAAAATAAGGATGGTTTAAAAACGATCGCTTTGTTTACTTTCGATTGCGCAAATTGAATTTGTCTGACCGAGAGTGGTGAAAACTAACTTCCTCGCTCGATCATTTTTCTTGGAGTATTATTCAAGAAAGCTGTCCTCTCAATCTTTGACGCATATTGCTGATGATATTTATTTTTCTTGCACTCTCGAGCTATGATCGGATCATCAAACTTGTAGTCGTAAGAAAGGTATTAGAAGTTGCGTCTCAACGGAAATTCCTTGATAGCAGGGATGTTGGCAAACTTTTGAACGCATGAAATTATGATTCCTAAGTAAACTCATGCAATATAGCTTTGAGACTTTTTTATCCTTTTCTCCTCTGCCTCTTTTTCTCCACCTCACTTATTTTTGAAAGTTGCAAACCTTAATAGACCGATTTAGTGATGATGTCAAGATCAAAACTGGATCCTGACAAATGCTCTATCTCACTTAGTCCCGTGGAGTTACCCATGAGAAACAGTGGCGTAGCATGCGATTTGTCAACGTTGTACTTTGTTCATTGAAACACATGTAAAAGGTCGAAAGCGAAGGTGTTCACCAAACACCCAATACTTCGATCTTTTTTATGGGTTTAAATGGACGAACTGCGACGTTACCAAATTGCACGCTACGCCTCTGATGAGAAATTAAGCGAACGATTCTGCAGACATTTGCTGACACAATTTCACCATGAACCGCACTCATAAAACTTCAACAAATATTAATTTTTGTACTGAGCTTATTGAAATGTTGCATTACAGCGTAAACATGACCACGCTAATTTCAAATTTTGCCTCTGCTTTGTATTAGATCTAAATTTCTCTCCGGAAAACAGAATTTATCTGCACCGGAGCCCAAATTTACGATCCAAAACACAAAGAAAATTGTTGAAAAACCTTCGAGGCTGGAGGAAAACGTATTAAAAATTCGGATTCTTCGGCTCAAACTAGCCTCACATTCGGTCACTCATTTGCTAAAAGTAGAGGTTTCAGGGTAATTAGTCGAACTTTATCCATGCGTTAGCAAATGTTTTATCCAAAGAAGAATCTATGTATTGGCAAAGGGGTTCATTCAAAATCGGCATTTTTCGCCCACTGCTTGTTTTTGACGAAACTTTGGGTATCGATTGGGTTTACTATTAGTTGTGGATCCTGAAATTTTCATGACCTGAAACCAATCTTTAGAAGGGGGGGGGGGGGTCAAAGTTAAAACCTTCAAACTCAAATATCTCGCTAACGAATAAAGATTTTGAAATGTGGTTGCGCGAAAAAACGCAAAATTAAATTTCCTTTCTTTTAATTGCCCACTTGTTCCACAAATTTTTAAAAAAAAAAACACTTGCAATTTGCAATTTTTTGATTTTCAGACCCAATTTTTTTTACGGAATAGCCAATATTTCATGAATTTAAATGGAAAATCCAATACTTTGTGGTTAAAACAATATTTTCTCACAGACACAATTGGCTCTGTGCGTCTTTGTAGAAGTATGTCAGTGAACAAAAAGTAAAGCGCAACGGAGTTGTTCAAAATTAAAATGATTTTGTAAAGTGATGAGTTGATAATGAAAGTTTTTCGACGCACAAATTGTTTTACATATTTTTCGCAAAATTTTACGTTAGAGTCAATGTGTTACATGTTGTACATATAGCAAAAGTATATGCATTAAATTCATTGAATCGATTTGGGACATGCTTGAGAAAAAATTCACTAAGCGAACACTGTGGTAGTCTCAAAAATCAACTGAATATGATCATCACAACAAAAAGTTGTAGGTACCTCTATTTTACAAACTAAAATTCCTGTTTTTGAGAGGTGCTTGTGCATTTTAATCACCAATCCATAACTATAGAGGGGCTATAATACATGTTTTAAGTCCGGTCCCAAAAAGGGGCAACACGTACGGAAAAAAATAACTGGTAGAACTTACCATCAGCAAAGTTGATTTTGGAGTCAGCTATCAAGTATGGTAAATGTCACTAAATGATGGTAAAATGTACCAACAAGTTAACTTAATTCGCCATAAAGTACGATGCTTTTACCATCTACTTGATATCTGACTCCAAAATCAGCGCATATAGTAGATTCTAACAGTCTTTTTTTTAGTGTGGGGTGATCCGATTCTGATTTGTTCGCCTCATTTTTTTAACCACAAATCAAATATTGTAATTAATTCAAGAGAAGCTGGTTTAAAACGAAAAATCAGGTGTTTCACAGTTAGGGTTGCCAACCGTCCTCCTTTCGGAAGACATGTCCTCCTTTTTTAGGCTTGTCCTCCCTCCTTTTTAAAAAATTGAAAACTGTCCTCCTTCTTGAAAGGGCTTGCCTTTTTTTTTTTTTTTTTTTTTTTTTTTTCGTAACACGAAGTTAAAAAGGAAAATTATCGGGAAAAAAGGTAAAAAGGAAGAATAATTCTAAAAAAATGAAAAAATAAAACATTCGAGAAAAGAAATGGCAGAAAAAATAAAAACAAAAAGAATTAAAAAATAAAAAAGGTTAAAAATCTAAATAATTATAATAATAACAATAAAACACGTTTTAAACACGCCTTCGAAGACAAACATACATTTATCCTTCGTTGCCAGTCCTAAGCCTAGAAAAAGTGTGAAGACAAAGTAGTTTTCATCGGAAACCGAAAATGCCGGGACCGAATTTTCGTCTCAAACCGAAAATGTCCTCATATTTTATAAGGAAATACGTAATATTGTCCTCCTTTTAAGACATACCCATTTTGTCCTCCTTTTTGAAGGCTAAATGTCCTACTTTTTGAAAAGAGGAGTTGGCAACCCTCTTCACAGTGGCTATCTTTACAAAAAATCCCAATTCAAATGTGCACGCATAAACTGTGTCCCATAATATTGACTACTATGGGAAAATTTGACGTGTTTCTGTAATGTGTCAGTTTTTCATCATGCAAATTCTCGCAAAAGATACAATTATAGCGACTACAAAACACTTTCGACTTGATTGTTTCAAATCAATTTCAAATGGATCCGTCACAGTCACACGTTTCTTTAAAAACTTTAAAAAATATGAGGCAAACAAACCGCCTTTGAAAATGATCATAAGACATATGAGATTTTCATCATGACAGCCTCTCTGGCGCCTCAACGGCTCTTCCACAAAATTTGCGTAATTGGTATAGCTCATTTCTTTCAATGGGTCTGTTGCATACTTTTGCTACAACAATATAGAACCTTGATTCTTATGTAAAATTCGCCGAAAATTATGACGCGCACATTAAAAACGTTCAAAATCCACTGAATAACTCAGGAAATCACTTCAATTTCAAACAGCCTGCGCTACACTAGACACTATTTGCACTGGTATACTACTGCACAGACGGAACCACCGTGCATAAGTGAACAACATCGTAACTACAAAATGATGGAATATCCCTCGAAATATATGAGCTATATATTGGCTGCATTTGCTGTCTGGTCTTTTCGGTTTATCAAAAATTACAAAATAATATAAGATATGCACGCATATAATCGAAACATTCAAATGTTTGAGAGTTCTGTTCATGTTTACAAAAACGAGATGGTTCCATCTATGTAGTTATAAGTCGGTGATATAGTGTCTAGTGTAGCGCGGGATGTTTGAAATGGAAGGTATTTTCTGAGTTAATGAGTGGATTTTAAAAGTTTTTTAAAGTGCGTTTATGTAAGTTTAATGTGCGCATCGTTATTTTCGCCGAATGGGTCTGTTGCAAACTTCAGCTACAACGATGAAGACTGTCTTATCGTATGTAAAATCGCCCGAAAAGTCTATTGGTGGCATCAGAAAGTCATAAAATGCGATAATAAACTCACAAGAGACGTTTAATGAAATCGAAGATGGCGGTAAAATATCGAGCAATCTGTATGCATGCATCTTTAACATCCAAGGATTGCCAACGTTGACAACCTCACAGCTTCAGAGGTTAAGTGTTTATTTACGTTGTGATTGGGTGTGATCGATATTGTGAGGTTGGCTATCCTTGGATGTTCGTGGTGCATGCATACAGGTTGCTCGATATTTTACGGCCATCTTGGATTTCATTAAACGTCTCTCGTGAGTTTCATACTGCATTTTATGACTTTCTGATGCCACCAATGGACTTTTCACGCAATTTTACATGAGGTTGAACACTCTATAGCGCTGTAGCAAAAGTTTGCAACAGACCCAGTTTACGTTAGAAACAATGAGTTATATTGATGTAGCTAAAGTACGCAACAGACCCATTCAACAATATTACAGTAATCCGACAACCCAGCTTTTAACCTACATTGATTGGCGCAACCAGGATATCTTCCATCTCTCTCATTTCCCATTTGAATGTATGAGTAGGAAAAGGACAGAAGGAGGGGGTTTTATCCCCTTGTCCATCCTTGTCTAACATACGTTTCTTAATGGAGAAAAGAGAGAGATGAAGAAACTCTCGGTGCGCTACTGTTTGTGTGCCATCGCTATTGTTTGCTTGCTCTGATTTTGTGTATGGTGGGGTGGCATTCATTATTCGGTGGATTTACTTTGATTTTTGGAGTATTTATTATTCACTGAAATGTTTCTATTCGACGGAACAAAGACATCGCCGATCATTTGCTTTCGTATTTCCATTGTGAACAACGACTGAGGAGCGACTCAAAGAACGGGATGCTTGCCTCTCTTTGAAAATTAGCACTATTGTTCAATAAGTTACTTTAAATAGAGAAAACACGTCTGATTCTTTGAGTGCATTTTTTCTCGTCAACATCTGAAACAAAATTGACTTCTCTTTTGAACATGGTTTATTGAAAGAAACGATGCATTTCTAAAAATTTCAATAATGAGGATCGTTAAAAAGTTTAAGAAACAATATGAAAAGCGAATCAGCGATGACGTGACATAAGAGAAACGGGTGTAGGTGTACGCAAAACTGCTGGAAAATACGCAAAACAATTTGGCGATGGACATCAGTACATCTGGACAATCTTGGCTTAAATCACAGCCATTTTTATACCTCTAACATTTAATAAATGGACAAATAATTTCAAAATGTGGAGAGAGTCACATTACTACTCCAACACTATGTAAAGACAGGGAGCATTAGCCGTATTTTGCTTTGTTATTAACGTTCTCATATTAAGTTATAATTACATCATGTTCCTTATATTCTCTATACTAACAACTATTGTTCTTTTATCATCTTTAAAAAAAATAGGCACAATGCAAAAGGACTTTTCATCTTTGTGACGAATACATGAATTTGCATCACTCTTAGTGGGATTTTCTCAAAAAGGAACTAAATAAAATAGTGACTAGTGGTATGTACTTTGAGGAAAAAAATGATTATACAAACAGAATCAGACACAAGGCTGTTCAACTCTAAGCGCCATACAATCTTATTGTAAATTGCCTCAAAATGCGCAGTGTAGAGGCTGCAATTTTAGTTCATTCCTTGATATATATCAATATGCAATACTGCTGATTGCACCATAAAGGATGAATCTTTATATATATTTTATAAAACGCTCGAAATCAACGCGTTGACTGAGAAATCATATACTGTTTTAATGACGAGCGGGAAATTTAAAATCCAGGAACCTGATTGGCTGGGCTGCTTTTTTTTGAAAGCGAAATCGACATCTGATTGGTCCGTTTTAGATTTCCTACTTCTTACTAAAAGTGTCTATTTGCATCAGTCTTTAGATGCACATTTCACAGCAATCAAAAAGATGGCTCCAACGCAACGGTCGTTCGATCTTCTAAAGCGCCTTCAATTTGTGGTATAGGCAAAACGAGCACCGCCATGCAGGAATAGTTATCTACCTACAAAAACGATTCCACTTGTTGCACGTATTCTCTCCGTTCGCGTTTTCAAAGATGTTTCAGTTAATATTCACAACCGTATATGAGGTTTGGAAATCTTGGGATCTCCGTTTCGTTTTAACATGTGTGGATTTATTTCGATTGTTTCGTTCGGTATTTTGTGATTTCAGTTTGGTTTTGACTTTGAAGGTTTTTCACCTCAACACTGACCACCGACAATGCAAATTTAATTTCTTTTCGTGACGTTCCACATTTAAAAAAAAACAAAAAACAAAAAAACAAAAAAAAACAAAAAGTGATGAATTTAAAAGTTTTGAGTAATTAAAAGTATGGACAGAACTTAAAATCTGTTAGTTTTACCATTTAAAATAGTTACATAACCTCCGTACCAAGTAATTTAACTATTTAAAATGGTAAAACTAACAGTTTTTCAGTTTTGTCCATATTTTTAAGAATTCAAATAATTAAACTCAGTACTTTTTTATTAGTGCATCTTGTCTCTTGGAATTTCTAATTGACGTCTTCAAGGACAGTAATGAAGCAACTGTTCAAATAGCATTTACAGTTGAGTTGGTATGAAATAAAATTCGCAGGGAATTTTGAAAACATTTCAATCAATCGAAAAATGTCGACTTTTTTTATCGTCGTTTTGATCATATAATTCAAAATTTGCGAAAGGCGGAAATGTTTCGATCGATTGAAATTTAAAATCTTCGATAAATTTCGTTTCGATCATTTTTTTCCTCTTTCGATCATGCAAGCCTAATCACATTCGCAGATGACTCGAATTGATTTTGAATTTCCCGCCTCTCACTAAAACAATCTATTGACAAATCAAAGAAAGCCTTGATTTTGAGCCATGATTGAAGAAGGCTTTATTGATTCAAAGTTGTATTCGCTGAGACAACAAGAGCCATCTAGAGAGCAAAGCCTGAAGCAAAGCTTTACTGTTACGTGGATGGTGGCGCTACCTAGCGTGAAGCAAGTACACTAAAATCACCAGGGAGGATGTATAAAACCCCTTACGAAATTTTAGTTATGCAAGAAGATGTACAGGTAAAAGCCACAAATCGGTGATGTTACACGGCTGTGAATCTCGCCTCGAACCAATGAATTCGGGAATCCACAAAAACGGACATCCGCGTTCTTTTTACTCTTTTTAATCGAGATAAATTTTTACTAGCTAATAATAGAAGTCTTGCAAGGTTTTACATAATGAAAACACACTTTCAATTCTGACGAAAAAGGCAATGAATTAACGATGAGAACATTTAAAAAGTCAACAGCTCACTCATTACAAAGAAAACCTAGTTCAAAGTTTAGATGGACCACTCCGACCACCCGTGTATGATTTTGGAGCGTAATAACATACCTCACCCCAGTCTTTGAAAGCAGTCTTTAAAGACGCCAAAATCAATCCAGTTTATTTTCACTGTAGATTTTCTGCCAAAAGGCTCCATTGAAGGCAGCATTGAAGAAATGAAATGAAAGATATGTTAATTTTTGTAATGATATGACTGAACCTGTCTATCGAGATTTACAGACTGGAAGAGTTTTGAAAGGATCTAAAATTTGATGTTTTTTTTTTTTTTTTTTTTTTTTTTAATAATAAAAATGAAAGTACGTGAGCTTAATGAGCTGAGAACAAAGGTGCTTTAGGTTTTTTTTCCAAGTGTTCCACAATCAGTTTCGAAAATACTCTCGCGTAAAGTTGCAAAAAAAAAAAAATCGTGTGCTTTATGACGTCATATAGCGCGGAATTCTCATTTAAAACCATGTATTTTGGACCAAAATCGAATATACGGTACGATGAAACCTTGATAGCAATCAAGGGCATCCTATATAGTTTTCAGCTCACCATCAAGTACCTTCATTAGCTTCCTAAAAAACATTAAAACGCAGACTCTTGCAACTGGCTTATTTTGTTTTGCACTGTCTCTTTAATACCGATTATTAATTACTCACTGGATTATTTACATTGTACAGGGTGGCCAAAAAGTCCCGGGACAGCCTCATTACTTTCAAACGGCTGCAGATAAAAGAACCACATTTCCGGGATGTTTATAACTTTGATAAGCCTCATTTTTGGACGTTCCCATAATTTCCGAGGGGCGTCTGTAAAGGGGAGTTTTGTCCCCTACTCAAAATTTTCAAATAGCAACCCTCGTCTTGTGCTCCCTTGTTTAAAAGTGCACCAAATACTAAGACTTTGGACGTAAACCCCAGGTTAATTTCGTATTTCGTTTTCAATGTATCAAAATTCAAAATTCGATTTGGACCCTTTTTTAAAAAAAATTATTCCTCCTGCTTGAAAAGTTTGAATTTAAAAAAAAAACTAGTAGTCTAAAATACTATAGAAAGCATGTACTTTTCAGAAAAAAACACAAATTGGACACAAATTTTGTCAACTTTGGGTTTTGGAGCTCCCAAAAATTTTTAGCATGTTGGCCTCTCAGGGGCGGATATCTCAAAATTTGCGTGTGACGGCTTCTACCGAGGGATACAATATACATCGATCGTAAGGTCATTAAAAACTAAGCATTTTGGCACAGATTGGAAGTTGATATAGTTTTTCGCATTCGAGATGTCAAACGTTGATATTCAATACTACGTCGAATGCGGAAAATATTATCAACCTCCGGTTTTAGCCAAAATGCTCAGTTTGTACTTCACGGAACAGCGCAGCGGTACTTCATCAACAATCGACTATTTTACATAGATTCAATTAGAGGAAAAGCATTATGTTGACCACTTGCACTAGCTACCTTCTCTGGAGGTTAGTTCAATGCCAGGCCGAGGTGGCTCGAGCTGTTTGGCAACCATTTTTTTGTTTGCCATTTGAACTTATGTCAAATTATCGATTTATCAGGCATCCACACGGAGAAAAATGTTCCATTGAAATTACGTTCTTATTATTAAAAATGGGGTAAAAATAAATTCCTTTTAAAATAACAAGAATTCTCATTGATTCTCAACGAGCGGCTGTTTCTTGTAAATTATCAAAACCTTCTACTGGATCAATGAGAATCATAATTGGTCCAATAGAACGTTCAGAGGGCCGATCATTTACTTCATCGTTAAACCGATCGATAAGACTGTGTATGAGTGATTCTATTGGTCGAATATTGTAAAACTTGGCTGTTGCTATAGTAACCATCGTTATAGTGTCCGTTTTTTAAAGGTTACTCATGAATAGCCTTTATAAAGCGAGACTCTTAACGATGGTTACCATAGCAACAGCCAAGTTTTACAATTTTCGACCAATAGCATCACTCGTAGACAGTCTTATCGATCAGTTTAACGATGAAGTAAATGATCGGCCCTCTGATGATTCAACAAAATTACAGGAAAGAATCGTTCGATCAATAAGAATTCTTTTTATTTTAAAATATTCATTTTACCGCATATTTAATAATACGTTCAGTAATTCCGATAGCAAACTTTTCTCCGTGGAGTGAAACCCCTAAAAATCGATAATAAAAGATAAATAAAAAAAGATAAAAAAAAAAAAAAAAAAAAAAAAATGATAAATAAAGATAAATGGAGAAAGTCCGTTGTTGCAACATTGTACGGACCGTCAGTGATTCCATGAGATTTTAAATATAATTTCTAAATTTAAATAAAAAAAAAAAAAAAAAAAAAAAAAAAAAAAATTGTCTCAAATAATCAAAGAAAAAACGATCAAAGAAATATGTCTTCCTTTGCAACCTTTTTGCGATTATAAATTCAACATCCTCGTAAAAAAATGCTTTTAACAATACGCGGTTTTACAGCAGAAACCGCTGGAATCAATGTAAAATTTCAGATTTTCTCATGGCTTTGTAGGTCACCCTGTATGATCTATGTTCGTAAATGCTCACTAGTCACTATACAATTTACTCGTGTCATTTTTTACGGTAAAATCCCACAGTTTCTAATCCTGGATGAATAGAACATTTTTCCGAACGACTTGTCTTTGAAGAGAAAGCCCTATTCCTAAATTTGTAAGAATGAAAGTGACGAAAAAATTATTAATGCTGGTATAATAAGCATTTTTGAGGATGTTGAATGCATAATCGCATGAAGGTTGCAAGAGTGTACTGATTTAATTGCCACAATGTTCGTTTAAAATGCGCTTATGTATAAATTACATTGAACTGAAGTTTATTTTGAACCAGAGCACTATGGTCTGAGATCGAAAAAAAGTGGCCAAAAATCCAGTGAAAAATAGTCATCAAAAATCATCGTTTTCGACCTTTTAAGGTTAATTTAAGACTTTATGGTGACACTTTCAAGTTTAAATTACTTGTTAAAAGTGTTCTCTGTAATTGAATTTGGTATTAAAAGTTTTTAAATGATAAATTTATCGGAAATTCACTTTCTGATTTTTGGCCACTTTTTGACGATCTCAGACCATGGTGCAGAGGTCCCCAAACGATCGATGATCGATGCGATATATCGCTATACTAAAACAATCTATACATGGACAAAAAAGTCTAAAAATTAGAATGTAATCAATATTATTTTGATTTTCTAAATTTTGCCTGGAAACAAATAAACTAGCGAATAGAAAGTTGTTAATTATATGTGATCAGTGGTGGCTTGTGCTCTTTGGCAACCATAATTTTAATCGTTTGAAGCAATGCAAAAGTATCGATTTCTCAGGGATATAGTGAATTTCCTGTTAGGTAATCAATTATTTTACGTTGGTTGAAATTGAAAGAATCCATTGTTTCCATACAATGCACGAGCCATTCGAGCCACCGCTGTAAGTATACATGTTAAATGTTAAAGAGGTTGATCCAGCTCCCATAAGGAATGGGCTATCGTCACAAAATGTCATAATTTCAGGGTCGATAGAGCTCGTCTAAACGCGTTCAAAAATGTTCGGTTTTTTTTTTTAATTTTGGTCAACTGGTAAGGGGAGGAGGGGGCTCAAAGTCAAACTTTTAAAGTCCCACAACTTTCGCCCAAATTATTATGTTGACTTTTACTTTACGCCAAAGGATTCTTCTTCAATAGAGCTTTTAATTGATGTGTATTAAAGTCCAATTAAAAAAACGTTAAGTTGATGTTTTTTAATTTTTTTAATTTGTTGAACAAAAATAATTTGGTTTTTTGAGTCTAAAAAATACGCGCAACGCACGTAGAAGTATAAAAAACTATGAACAACGTCAAAGTAACGTTCTTTCAAATGGCGCAAACCGCGATCCGGGGAAATGATTTATTTAAAAGTTAAAAGCCCTGAAAGTTGCGCACCTCCAAAATTACGGTCCGATCAGTGCATAGGAGTCGGTCTACAGAATCTTTCCACGGGTTCTTTACTGACTTCCCGTCGGGCTACGGAATTGGAATTTTACAGGCAGCATCCATGCTTGTACGGTTTTTGGTCAGATTTATGGTTTCTCCCATAAGATAGCGCGAGTGCGAGTGAGTGAGTAGGGAGTATAGTCTGCTCCGTTCACTCGCATTAGTCTTATGGAATGAAACCTGTGCTTGACGACCGTTTTATTGGTTGCTAATGCGTGTCCAGGAGTCCGATGATTTTTCATATGACTTTATCATACGTTGTTTGGAATATATAGGAAAAGATTACGTAAAAACTAGTGAGTTCTGATCATCAGATGTAAAATCTTTCTCGATAAGTGTCTAGAGTCAGCTGCGGTATTTTCGAATAGAGGGCGCGAAATAAAACCGGTACAAGTCATGGTTTTACTCATAGAATTCCCTCATACGAAAAAAAAGCTTCAAGAAGAACCTACCAGAGGTCATTTCGGTCGTCTTTCTGATTGGTCAGATTCCTTAGATCGCGAATTTGAGCATTTAGACTAGTATTTTAACAGTTTTATAGGGTTCTCGTTGGCAAGTTAGACACGACTGAAGTTCTTCTGTCAAATTTGAAACATATTGGTTCGCAAAATCAAGAGAAATCAACGATTCCCCGTAACTGACCCCCCGCGGATGCGCACCCAACTTAACACGGGCGCAATAGGGAGGAAGTGCTTTCCTGAGTCACTCGTAAAAAATATCGCAACCCCCCCCCCGCCCTAAAAATGGTTTATACATAGCATTAATGACTTTTTTCAGGCAGGGGGTGGAGAAAATTTCATTCCGAAACCGAGGAACAATCATACTCCCCATGCTGCCCATGCTAAAGTGGGTGCACTATTAAGGGGTGGAGGGCAAATGGCCGCGCTGTGGTTTATCCAGTCATGATGATCAGGTATGTTTGTGTTTATTAGATCAACTGATAAATGTTTTTGGTTTGTAAAGCGCAATTTTCAACCTTCAAAGCGACGTGACGGCTTGGTTAAAGAGCGGCGCTAAAACCTGGCCGTTTTCCGTTCCATTATAAGTAGTAACGGATCTTTTGGAAAGTCTCAAACAACACTTTATGATGCTGTGGTGAAAAAATGAGTTTGATTTCTTGCAGGGGTCTTCAAGGTAGCCCTTCCGGCTTCCCCCTACAAGTTCCCCCGAAAAATCGAATTATTTGAACCAATTTCCTTGAAAATTCGATTTTGGGGATTTTTATGCTTACTTTTCATTTCTGAGGTAAAAATCTAGTAATCGTCAATTTTTGGGGGAGTTAGGGGGGGTCGCTTTCTCAAAAGTTCCTTTTGCTCAAAGTCGTTAAAATGTTAAGAATGAGGAAACTGAACACATTGATGGGAAAAACGTAAAAAATTGATGCTCTGATATGATTACTTTTTCTCGCCCGATCGATATTTTAGAAGAGAATCGATCTTCGGGACGAAACTTGGCGTCACTCTTTATTAACATTACATCTGAACACTTCCAATTCAAATGAGATTCTTATTTGCGCGCAAAGAGTCCGATCAAGAAAGATATGAATTTCTTGGTGATCAAAATTTTGAGCGACGAAAATCAAGGAAAAATCACAAACAGCAAAAAAATCTACTCAAAAAACATTGTTTTCGAAGAAATATTAAACAGCTATAAGGCGCACCGCCATATTGAAAATAATTACCATAGATAATAACTGATTATAACAAATTATTCACCTCTTTAAGAGGTCTCCGTCAATGAATCACAAGCCATACCTTGCAATTTCACTATTTTTATATGGAAAGGCCAAAAGACCCACAATTAATGGGTTCAAAAGAAAGCCCTTAATATTTCACTTTTAGGTATCATGAAACTTATCGATCGAAAGATCTTATCTCTTCGTTCAAAATGCATTTTAGAAGTTTAGAAAGAAACAGAATAGTGCAATCGGAGAAGCCGATTGAAAATCCCCCCCCCCCCCCCCAATAACCATAAACATTGGGAGAGAATATCTGATACGAAAAAAAAAATGCCGACATTCAGTTATTAATTGAAGATCTGAATTTATATTTATACATTTTATAGGCATCCTTCCGCAAAAAAGCAAAAATATATTTCGAACCCCAGGCCCTCCCTCCGGGCGAGATCAAGAACTTCTGAAAATAATTCCATAAGATTCTTTGGTATCAATCCCCTATATGAATTTATTGTTTCAGCTATGCACTCCCAACCATTCTCGAAAACAACTTCCCAACGGGTTGTTTGGAAAACAAACATGACTCAACGCATAATAAGTGTGACTACGACATACAGAGCTCACTCCTCAAATTAATCAACTGCAGTTTGCATCGAAATTAAGATGCTTCGCATGAGCGAAGCGCGCATAAGATATTATTATTCAGTGTTTTCTAAGAAAAGTAATCTCTGTTGACCAATTCATATGATGCTGATCATTACTTGCAGCGTTGTAATTGACTATATAGGTATTTCATATCACGTCATTGTTTTTTAAGTTATGAGTGCTCATCTGGTTTTCCGGTAGTCAAATATTTTTTGATTTATTAGATCAACTGTTCAATGCTATTGGTTTTTATCGCGCAATTTTTATCCTTCAATAATTTATGGGTAGAAAATGGATCTAATTTCAAATTTGAAGCAACGAAATAGTGCGACGACTTTGCGATTATAATTGTTCTTTCTTAAAAATTCTCAATTGAGTTTGATTTGTAGGCAAAACCATTCACGTCCTTTTGCATTTGATCAATTATTACTGTTTTTAAACTATTGCAACAAATAATAGTGTGACGCTTTGTGAAACGGAACAAAGAAAACTCCAAAACAGAGAAGACACAACCGTGCGAAGCACGGGCATTCCACCTAGTAAATAAATAACGTACCTAGGCAATAGTGTACGTGTAAGACAAAGAACGAGAAATTATAACACTCAACCACCTTACCCCACACATGAAAAATCCCATGAGAAAATAAATCGCTCGTAAAACACGCAAAATTCAAGGGACGTTCAAATAAAGAAGAAAATAAGCCAAAAACTACCCCAAGAATTTTTTAAGTGGAAAATACGACTCTGATTACTTTCAATACAGACTCCTAAATTTTACGAAACAAAAAAAACAATTCCTTCACACAAAAACAAAAGGACAAAAGGACCTATAACCAAAAATACAAAGTGCAGCGATGATTATTTTGATTTTCTAAATTTTTTTTCCGAAAACTCTGAAATTTTACGAAACTAAAAAACAATTCCTTCACACAAAAACGAAAGGACAAAAGGACCTATCACCAAACAGGGAGAAAGTTAAAATTTGTTTCTATAGAAACCCTTTTCTTTTAATACATAACCTTTATCACTTTTATCAGTCAGTTCTTAAAAAGATACCAACTCTTATTACTAATCAATAAAAGGACTATTATGTATCCCAAAAGAGATAATTATTTCCTTGTTCATTCATTTGTTACATCAAGTCGTCACAAAAAAACAAAGTGCAGCAATGATTATTTTGATTTTCTAAAAAAACGAATAAAACTCTCGAGCGTGACATTCCATCAGTTGCTCATTGCTTGCGCGCGTCTCGACACGACGCGACGGGGTCGTTTTCGCAAGCAGGTGCTTGCTGCTGTATCCTTTCGCACATAATGTAAAGTGCACGTAATTGATTTTACGGCTGCGAGCCTTGGTTTTTGAACTCGGACGAACGTACTACGAACGAACAAATAACCGCGCGAGCGAAATTAGTTCTATTCGGTTGGATGCAACGCACTCACTCCCACTCACTCCATTATCTCACTCTCTCACTCTCTCACTCCAAAACAATCCTACCACCAACTGAAATATATACATTTCAAATAGATAATACTTACATTGAATGCATACGTATAAATATCATTGAAAAAAAAGCTGGACCGGGAAAGGAGGGAGGGATTAAAAACCGAAATCATATCGCCTTTTTCAAGCTTTTCACAATGGATCAAGTGAGGGGGGTTGGGCTACTTTTTTTTAACGCATTTATAAGTAATGAAGAATTACCAACCTGTTGTTACTTTACGAGTCCCGAGGGGTAATAGGCAGATCATGAGAAGGCGCATGGTCCTCGGCTCGGTCGCCATGGTAACCCTGCCTCTCTTTCTCACTCTCCTGCCTCTCCTCTCCCGATTCTCTTCCCCCCGCCCCTCCTCCCCATTCTTTTTCACCCCTCTTCAATGCTCTCTCCCTATCACGCTTTATAGCATCGTCTAAATACTTATATCATACGTCCCAGTCACCTGCGACGAAACTCTCTCTCACGGTTACGGTTAGACATGTAAATTTACGCATACGAATTTTACTCGAAACGGCCTCCCTCATTTTTATTTTTCTAGTATTTTGTAAAAGTTTGTATTTATTTTTTCTCTCTCAGTCTCATTTGATGTGAATTTGTTGTCCTTTTTAGTCGTTTGATTTAAAATCCCGTAGAAAAATTCGTGGAGTAAATTAAGATCCATACGAAAGGTATCGAATTGAGACGTATCTCTCTGCAAGCTCTCGGTTAATGATTTTGAAACGGTTTTAACTGGTTGTGCGCGTAAACGGTTGTTAGCAGATTGGCTGTGTTTTCTTGTGAGGTTGAATTGAATTGTGTTTTCGTTTATTCGTTGAAAGTCTTTTTTGTCTCTCAAAATCACAGTGTGCTTCTTTTTTCAACTAATTGTGTGATGATGAGGAAAAAATATGTATTCTCGAAACAATGTGAAGTGATATTTTCTCCTGGTGTTTCAAATTTCATTCTCCTGAGGATTATTTTTGACTAGCCGGAAAATTGTTGTGCATGATGGTTTTTTTGTCCTGTTTTACGAGGAGTTCGAGTTTAAATTTGATGACAGGGACATTGTGCTTCGGTTAGCTTGAAATGCGCGAATGTAAAGTTGGCGAGAAGTGATTGATCTGTAAATATTTTTAAATATTTAAATATTTTTTACTATAATTATGTGCGCAGAAAAAGTTCTCAAACGCAAGAATTGTCAGCCTTCTGGAAGGATGATCAGTTGAGAAGTTAATTCTCATGTAAGTACTGGTATAATTTTCATTATTTTATTGAGATTATTTGATCTGAGGGAAAAATAAGCATTTCAGTAGAAGCATCAAACTAAACAAAAATGATTTATTTTGAGGCTCTGAAGATCTAACGTGCAATATCCACAGAAAATAACTCATTTTAGCAACATCTCTAATAAAACTTGGCTTAACAAATTGATCCGCAGCTAGACTTCATGCTCTGCTAATTTGAATCCAGGATGTTTGCGCTGTTGCTGAAGATAGCACTTTTCCAGATGACAGGGTTTGGTCCTTCAAGGTAGTAATATGGTTTTGGGCAAAATCAAATTGGTGAGGGGAGGAGAAAACCAAAAAAATATAAAACGGTGTCTAAAGCTGTAAATAGCTCCCACTCTACACGTGCTAAACGTTTAGCAGCACGAACTCACACACACAACAAAAAAGAAAGTTCTTGCACTGAGAAAAATGTCCGATTGTTTCAACGAATTTTCCGATAAGACATTCCCGCGCTTTATTTCCCATTGAAATAATCGGAATTCCATAGAGACAATCGGAATTTGTGTAGATTCAAGCGCGCCGACTATTGCAACGATGGTCTCATGATTGAGATAAGGCGAAACACATCTATGGTTCTATTCTTATAGTTTTAACAACCACTTTTTTCTCAGTGTGCCACATCGAGATATTACTTTGGAGGGTTCTAAGATATTTATATAACTTTTTACTGTTAATATTGTCTTTGATTTGGGACGAAATAATCTGATTCATGGCTTCTTTTTTATCGATCATTGCACAAATATAACTATAAACGACTGGGATTTGTATTTTCACTTTTATGTAGCTCTGTAATCTCATCTTAATTATATTTTTATTCTGCTTACTAAGTAGTTAAATTAACTCAGCACGGTGGTCGAAGGTTATTCAACTATTTTAAATGATAAAATTGACAGATTTTAAACTCTGTTCATACTTTTAGGTATTCAAATATTTAAATTCAGCATTTTTTTTTCTTTTTTTTTTTTTTTTAAGCGAGAAACGTCACGAAACTAAGTTAACGTTGCGTTGTCAGTGGTCTGAGTGGTGGCCTCCAAAGTCAAAACCAAACTGAAATGACAAAATACCTAACGAAACAATCAAAACGAAACAGAGATAACAACATTTCCAAAGCTTACGGATGTGAATATATCAATTGAAACATCTCCGAAAACGCAAATAGAGAGTATACGTGCAACAAGTGGAATCGTTTTTGTAGGTAGATAACTATTCCTGCATGGCGGAGCTCGTTTTGCCTATACCTTTAATTGAAGGCGTTTTAAGAGATTGACTGTTTTTTTTTCCAAATCTCACGGATGTGAATATCGATTGAAACATCTTCGAAAACGCAATGGATTTGTATTTTCACTTTTATGTAGCTCTGTAATCTCATCTTAATTATATTTTTATTCTGCTTACTATGGAATATAATAATACATCATTCGAGTCTTATACGAATGTGATTAGACCTGCGCGATCGACAGAGACAATTATTATTAATCAATACAAAATTGATCGAAAACTTCAAATTTAAAATTTCCATCGATCGAAACGTTTTTGCCTTTCGCAAAATTTGACTCATATGATCATAACAACGATAACAAAGTTGACATTTTTCGATTGATTAAAATGTTTTCAAAGTTTCCTGCCAATTTTATTCGACTCAATTTTATTAACTCTCATTTACTCTCATTTTGTTTCATTTTTTATGTTATTTACTTCTTTATTTTATCTCAACTGTAGATGCTATTTGAACAGTTGCTTTACTATCTATCACGTCAAGTAATTCCAAAAGACAACTTCAGAATGCGCTAGTAAAAAAAAGTACTGAATTTAAGTGTTTGAATTCTTAAAAGTATGGACAAAACCTACACTGAAAAAAGAATCTGTCGATTTTACCGCCCGGCTGTTAAAAAAATGTGTAGCAGACATAAAATGTTGGATCAACAGGCTTGAGCGGTAAAATTAATCGTCAGGGGGATTAATTTTACCCCTCAAGCCTGTTGATCCAACATTTTTTGTCTGCTACATATTTTTTAACAGCCGGGCGGTAAAATCAACAGATTCTTTTTTTTCAGTGATAAAAAATGTTGGTTTTACCATTTAAAATAGTTAAATTAACTCAGCACGGTGGTCGGAGGTTATTCAACTATTTTAAATGATAAAATTGACAGATTTTAAACTCTGTTCATACTTTTAGGTATTCAAATATTTAAATTCAGCATTTTTTTTTCTTTTTTTTTTTTTTAAGCGAGAAACGTCACGAAACTAAGTTAACGTTGCGTTGTCAGTGGTCTGAGTGGTGGCCTCCAAAGTCAAAACCAAACTGAAATGACAAAATACCTAACGAAACAATCAAAACGAAACAGAGATAACAACATTTCCAAAGCTTACGGATGTGAATATATCAATTGAAACATCTCCGAAAACGCAAATAGAGAGTATACGTGCAACAAGTGGAATCGTTTTTGTAGGTAGATAACTATTCCTGCATGGCGGAGCTCGTTTTGCCTATACCTTTAATTGAAGGCGTTTTAAGAGATTGACTGTTTTTTTTTCCAAATCTCACGGATGTGAATATCGATTGAAACATCTTCGAAAACGCAATGGATTTGTATTTTCACTTTTATGTAGCTCTGTAATCTCATCTTAATTATATTTTTATTCTGCTTACTATGGAATATAATAATACATCATTCGAGTCTTATACGAATGTGATTAGACCTGCGCGATCGACAGAGACAATTATTATTAATCAATACAAAATTGATCGAAAACTTCAAATTTAAAATTTCCATCGATCGAAACGTTTTTGCCTTTCGCAAAATTTGACTCATATGATCATAACAACGATAACAAAGTTGACATTTTTCGATTGATTAAAATGTTTTCAAAGTTTCCTGCCAATTTTATTCGACTCAATTTTATTTAACTCTCATTTACTCTCATTTTTTTCATTTTTTATGTTATTTACTTCTTTATTTTATCTCAACTGTAGATGCTATTTGAACAGTTGCTTTACTATCTATCACGTCAAGTAATTCCAAAAGACAACTTCAGAATGCGCTAGTAAAAAAAAGTACTGAATTTAAGTGTTTGAATTCTTAAAAGTATGGACAAAACCTACACTGAAAAAAGAATCTGTCGATTTTACCGCCCGGCTGTTAAAAAAATGTGTAGCAGACATAAAATGTTGGATCAACAGGCTTGAGCGGTAAAATTAATCGTCAGGGGGATTAATTTTACCCCTCAAGCCTGTTGATCCAACATTTTTTGTCTGCTACATATTTTTTAACAGCCGGGCGGTAAAATCAACAGATTTTTTTTTTCAGTGATAAAAAATGTTGGTTTTACCATTTAAAATAGTTAAATTAACTCAGCACGGTGGTCGGAGGTTATTCAACTATTTTAAATGATAAAATTGACAGATTTTAAACTCTGTTCATACTTTTAGGTATTCAAATATTTAAATTCAGCATTTTTTTTTCTTTTTTTTTTTTTTTAAGCGAGAAACGTCACGAAACTAAGTTAACGTTGCGTTGTCAGTGGTCTGAGTGGTGGCCTCCAAAGTCAAAACCAAACTGAAATGACAAAATACCTAACGAAACAATCAAAACGAAACAGAGATAACAACATTTCCAAAGCTTACGGATGTGAATATATCAATTGAAACATCTCCGAAAACGCAAATAGAGAGTATACGTGCAACAAGTGGAATCGTTTTTGTAGGTAGATAACTATTCCTGCATGGCGGAGCTCGTTTTGCCTATACCTTTAATTGAAGGCGTTTTAAGAGATTGACTGTTTTTTTTTTCCAAATCTCACGGATGTGAATATCGATTGAAACATCTTCGAAAACGCAATGGATTTGTATTTTCACTTTTATGTAGCTCTGTAATCTCATCTTAATTATATTTTTATTCTGCTTACTATGGAATATAATAATACATCATTCGAGTCTTATACGAATGTGATTAGACCTGCGCGATCGACAGAGACAATTATTATTAATCAATACAAAATTGATCGAAAACTTCAAATTTAAAATTTCCATCGATCGAAACGTTTTTGCCTTTCGCAAAATTTGACTCATATGATCATAACAACGATAACAAAGTTGACATTTTTCGATTGATTAAAATGTTTTCAAAGTTTCCTGCCAATTTTATTCGACTCAATTTTATTTAACTCTCATTTACTCTCATTTTTTTCATTTTTTATGTTATTTACTTCTTTATTTTATCTCAACTGTAGATGCTATTTGAACAGTTGCTTTACTATCTATCACGTCAAGTAATTCCAAAAGACAACTTCAGAATGCGCTAGTAAAAAAAAGTACTGAATTTAAGTGTTTGAATTCTTAAAAGTATGGACAAAACCTACACTGAAAAAAGAATCTGTCGATTTTACCGCCCGGCTGTTAAAAAAATGTGTAGCAGACATAAAATGTTGGATCAACAGGCTTGAGCGGTAAAATTAATCGTCAGGGGGATTAATTTTACCCCTCAAGCCTGTTGATCCAACATTTTTTGTCTGCTACATATTTTTTAACAGCCGGGCGGTAAAATCAACAGATTCTTTTTTTTTCAGTGATAAAAAATGTTGGTTTTACCATTTAAAATAGTTAAATTAACTCATCACGGTGGTCGGAGGTTATTCAACTATTTTAAATGATAAAATTGACAGATTTTAAACTCTGTTCATACTTTTAGGTATTCAAATATTTAAATTCAGCATTTTTTTTTCTTTTTTTTTTTTTTTTAAGCGAGAAACGTCACGAAACTAAGTTAACGTTGCGTTGTCAGTGGTCTGAGTGGTGGCCTCCAAAGTCAAAACCAAACTGAAATGACAAAATACCTAACGAAACAATCAAAACGAAACAGAGATAACAACATTTCCAAAGCTTACGGATGTGAATATATCAATTGAAACATCTCCGAAAACGCAAATAGAGAGTATACGTGCAACAAGTGGAATCGTTTTTGTAGGTAGATAACTATTCCTGCATGGCGGAGCTCGTTTTGCCTATACCTTTAATTGAAGGCGTTTTAAGAGATTGACTGTTTTTTTTTCCAAATCTCACGGATGTGAATATCGATTGAAACATCTTCGAAAACGCAAATAGAGAATAAACGCGCAACACGTGGAATCGTTTTTGTAGGCAGATAACTATTCCTGCATGGCGGAGCTCGTTTTGCCTATACCTTTAATTGAAGGAGCTTTAAGGAATCGACTGTTTGAGCCGTTTTATTGATTGTTGTGAAATGTGCACCTGTTTTTTTGTCAGTTTTTTGCATGGTGAGGATTGGAGGTTTCTTGCTGGAGATCACACCTGTTGTTTTATGAGCCCTCCTTCCGGATACGGCCTCAATTACGACACATTGGATGAATTTTGTTCTCTCAGCTTAATCGGAGTAAAATTATGTGGACTGCTTTCTGCAGACGTGAATTATGTGGTTTGGGTGTGTAGAAAAGAGCCGCTATACATAGAGGAAACGCAAAACAGTTTGTTCCCTTTTTCACAAATACAAATGGTTTCCCAAAAGTACCGAGACTGATGCTGTAACTTCAAAATTAAACAAGCTAGCAAACTGACCTTTATTATTTTTAGAAATCAACACATTGTCTTAGAAATGAGTCTACCATGGGCGCATTTAGTTAAAAACTGTCAAAATTATGACAGTTGTGAAAAAAGGATAAAAATTGATTCCCGTTCAAGTTTTTTAACGAAAAATTTCTTGCCAACAACCAATATTACCCTCAAGGCTTCTTATAAACAATACTATCTTTGTCTAACTCAATATGATACCAATTCCGTTCACTATAGTTGATCACACTGACAAAAACGCGTTTATAACTATGATGAAATATTCGTTGAAAGCCGGTAGGAAGCCAAACGTATTTTTCTTTTCAACCTGTCATGACTTCGTTAACATTATACTAAATTTTCTTATCTTGAGCTCAATCAAAATCAAATGAGTTGATCACTCAAACAAAATCAGCAGCTTGTGTATAGCTTAAAAGTCACCGCAGCCGTCTCAGTATACTTTTTAGACACCCTATACGTAGAAAAGTCTGCTCCCTCCTGCATTGACCTATAAAATTGCACATCAACTCCAATTGATTTCAGTCAGTGTAGTTGTTCAATGTTTATCATCAAGAAACGTTCGACGACTCCTAAAACTAGACTACCCGCAATACTTATCTCTATAAAATATAGCATGGCAGGTATTAGGTGGCCTATCTGACTATCTGATCCAGAACCTAACTTGTAGTAAGACATTCTTTCTGCCCCAAACTTTACAAACCTATGTTTCGTAATACTACGAATAAATTAAAATGTTGCGCGCAGAGGTATCATCCAATGGTATTTCAGTACTTACTCCAACAGTTACTTCCTATTTTTCTCTCCATGTAAAGCAATAAGGTATAGCAATATAGAAGCTGATCAATGGCGTACGCAGGAATTAGTCTCTCTCGCCCTTTTCCCGTTTAAGTGTATGTACTAGAAAAGGAAAGCGATAGGGGCTGAAGACACGTTTGAGCCCCTGTTTCTGTCCTTTTCTTACACACGTGTTCAAACGGGGAAGGAGAGAGAAAGACAAATTCCCGTGTACGCTACTGAAGCTGATACATGTTATAAATACTATCTCAAAGTGTGACAACATGGTCGATCCGATTCTGGTTCGTTCGCCTCGTTTTTTCATAGCTAACATCAAAAATTGTAGTTCATTCAGTGGAGATTGGTTTTAGACGAATAAAGTGCAGTGTTTTATGGCAGCTATCTGGACACCAAATTCCAATGAAACTATCCAGGTGAGAAAATTTTGCTTATTTCCGTTGGGTGCTAGTTTCCTCATCGTACAAATCCTTCCAAATAATACAGCTATATAGGTCAGTTGCACTATCAACAGAATGGACTTTTGATGCTTAATTCTTGTAGATTATGCCGAGAAAGTAACAATGAGTTTTGTTCCATCGAAATCCGATCAGTATTAAGCGAGATATATCCATTTGAAAATGCGACATTATTGCGTCATTTCGTCGTTTTCCGCCATTGTCCGCCACCCGTGTATCTTTCCACCAAGCGCGCAGTGATGCAAGAGTGAGTCATTTTAAAAAGAACAACGATTGCCAAAGAAATTTCAAACTATTTATTTTTAAAATCCGTCAATTTACCGCGAATAAATGATAAACAATAATAAAACACACCCTCATAACACTATAGCCACGGACACAGCAACAACTACGAACATAAACAATGAAATGAAATACGGCGGCGAGCTTTCGTGAGGTAAAAGGTTGGCAGCACTTCACAGGTTGGTGTAGCTGTAGTGCAAACACGCAAGTCGGTCCGAACTTGACGACGAAATGACGCAATAATGTCGTCATTTTCAAATGGATATGTCTCGCTTATATTCCTGAACGGATTTCGATGGAACAAAACTCATTGTTATTTTCTCGGCATAATCTACTTGGACTAAGCGTCAAAAGTCGATTCTGTTGATGGTGCAACTGACCTATATATACCGATGTCTGTGTCTAGATAGGTACTCTCAAACAGTTGCACTTTCGTTTACTAGCCATAAAGATAGAGAGGATTTGTGGGGCGTGATATCGAAACTTCACGAAATTAGCCATGATGGAAATCTCTCATGGACGTTTTTCAGTCAGGCTTGGATTGTTTGCCTCATATTTTTCAACCTTTAAATTTAAAACAAATTTTTGACAAATACATTTGAAATTGGTTATAAACAACAATGCAAGTTTCTGTGTCCAGATAGCCACTCTAAAACACTTGAACTTTCGTTTAAAACCAATGTCCACTGGATTAATTACAACTTTTGATTTAAGGTTGAAAAAAGTGAGGCAAACAAACCGGATTCAGATCTCCCACGCTGTCACACTTTGAGATAGGACTTATACAGTGGCGTCGCGTGCCATCTGGCAACAATGCAACTGCTCCATTTAAACTCATTAAATATATCGAATTTTCCGTGTGCACTATGCACTCCCTGAATTCGATCTTTTACATGAGTTTAAATGGATAGAATACATTGTTGCCAAATTACACGCGACGCCACTGGACTTATAACAAGTAGCAGCTTTGAATGTAGTATCGTTGTTTGAAACCAATTTCAAGTGGATCTGTCACAACTTTTTTTTAAGTTAAAAATTAGAGGCAAACAAACCGAGCCCTTGTAAAATGTCCATATGAGATTCCCATCATGTCAGTGGCGTCGCGTGCCATCTGGCAACTTTGTAATTTGGCCATTTAAATCCATATAAAAGGTCGAACTGTTGGAGGTGCACAGTGCACTCCCTCGAATCGATATTTTACATGGTTTTAAATGGTCAAATTGCAATTTTGCCAGTTGGCACGCGACGCCACTGCATCATGTCGCAAGCTCCTTGAAAATTTCAAAATCATGTCCCGTAAATCATCTCTATTGCTAAAGCTCCTTGTTGGTGTCGAGTGAATCAAAAGTCAAAACATTCGAATCACATTTAGATTGACTTGAGTTTAAAGTACTGATTTGATTCCGATTCGGTACATTGCACAGAATATACAGGGTGTCCGGTAAGTCCCGGAACGGCTGCGCCATTTCTTTATTTCCGCAGATAAAAAAACCAAACTTTGGGAATGTTCTTAGATAAATAAAAACTACTTTTAGGGGGGGTCAAAATTTTGGTCGCCCCTCCCGGGGGGGCGGGGGCGCCCCTAACTTATTTTTTTCAAATGGCAACCCCTATCTTGTGATACTTCATTCAAAAGAGGGTAAAAAACTGAGCATTTTGGCGCAAACTGCATGTCGATATCTCTTTTAGTATTCGAGATATCGAACTTCAAAATCTATGGAAACCCATTTTAAAAAAATGATAACTCTTATTCAGAAAGTCGCTATTTAAAATACTAGGGATCTAAACTACTCTACATAACAAGCTCTTCCCAGGGAAAAACACCTCTGCCCAAAAAAATTAACTTACAGTTATTGTTCTTTTTCCCCGCCAAAATCTTTTAAAAAATTTTGGCGGGAAAAAAAACAATAACTGTAAGCTAATTTTTTTGGGCAGAGGTGTTTTCCCCTGGAAAGAGCTTGTTATGTAGAGTAGTTAAGACCCCTAGTTTTTTAAATAGCTACTTTCTGAATAAGAGTTATGATTTTTTTAAAATGGGTTTCCATAGATTTTGAAGTTCGATATCTCGAATATTAAAAGAGATATCGACATGCGGTTTGCGCCAAAATGCTCAGTTTTTTACCCTCTTTCGAATGAGGTATCACAAGATAGGGGTTGCCATTTGAAAAAAAAAAGTTAGGGGCGCCCCCGCCCCCCGGGAGGGGCGACCAAAATTTTGACCTCCCCTAAAAGTAGTTTTTATTTATCTAGGAACATTCCCAAAGTTTGGTTTTTTTATCTGCGGAAATAAAGAAATGGCGCAGCCGTTCCGGGACTTACCGGACACCCTGTATATATATATTACTTAATCCTTACGCGAGCTTTATCATTCAACAACTCTCGTTTCAAAGCGAGACGAATCATTTGCCTCGTATTTTCCAATCTTTATTATTTCCACCTGCCAGACTTTAGGAATTGAAAGCGTCTATTATTTTCCAATGGTGAGAATTGGAAGGCCCGCAAAGATCTGTAGCTAGAAAGGAAATCGGATAGGAATTACGCGTTCCATTTTTTTTTTTTTTTTTTGCCCGTGAATCAATTCTCACTCGAGGTTCGGGCCGTTAATCTTCTTTAAATCACTATTTGTGAGCGATGCTCAGTTTTTCATGAAAGAATAAATCACTTCAGGAACGCCGCAGCTGCGCCCCCCCTCCCGAGCATTGTTCCGCTACGCTGTCTTTTACCCTCATTTCAGTAGGGCTTCGGCTAGTTCTTTTTGGCAACCACGTACTTTGAGGTAAAAATCCTTTAAAACCTATGTAAATAAACTATGAGAATATATACTTATGAATATTATGAACGTTATGAATATTTTGTTCACCCTTTTAATATGCTGGGGTAGATATCCAGACTCCCTCCACTATAAAATATTGAGAGAGACCCCCAGACCCTACCTTTTAAAATTCTGGGGGTCCCCCGCAGACCTCTCCTTTAAAAATAATTCAGAAGTTGCATTAGCTAACTTACAAGTTAAAATTTCAACAACCAAAAACAAACAAAAAAACCCTCTGCGGAATCTAGAAAACAACATTAGTGCAAATTCTAGATGCACTTGAATCAATAAAACCTTGTAAAGAAAGAATAAGAAATATTGACATTTAATGGAAGGGTAAGTGAAAAAGTCCAACAATGTTTTCAGATCTTCTTTTATAGTATATTTCTTTCAAAATGTTTAAATTCGTTGATAAAACATTTATATATTTATACTATGTACTCCATATGGCAACACTGCGCGGCCGTAGTAATGAGGTCTTTCTGATTTAGATGGTTTGGCCTTTAGAATTGCTAGGAAAGCCTGCAACGGCTCTCTGAAAAGCTCTCAAAACGCCCCCTCTGCTCTTCCTCCGGGCACCACCGCCAATATAATTTTAATTGGGAAAATAGACTTACTAGCAGACCGGTAATTTTGGTGGGTTTTTAATCGCTGACAAGGCGCAGGGCTCTGAAAACATCCCCTCTGCTCTTCCCCCGGGCACCGCCAATGTAATTTTAATTGGGAAAACAGACTTATGAGTAGACCTGTCATTTTGGTGGGCATATAAAATTGATTATCAATGAAAACACTCCTACAAGATAAGATCGATTCGGGCGCCTTCAATTCGAAGTATAGGCAATTCTAGCTCCCACTTCTACGAACAATTAACTTCCTCCCCTCTAGGAACGGAAGAGTGGCTTTCTTCTGAACTAACCTGGCCCTTAAGAGGGTTAATCGTAAATCAAAAATTGTAATTAATTCAAAGGAAATTGGTTTTATATGAAAGTGATTTATATTAGCTATCTGGACAAACAACTCTAATAAAACCATCCAGAGGGCCGATCATTTACTTTATCGTTAAACCGATCGATAAGACTGTCTATGAGTTATTCTATTGGTCGAATTTTGTAAAACTTGGCTGTTGCTATGGTAACCATCGTTATAGTGTCCGTTTTTTAAAGGTTACTCATGAGTATCCTTTATAAAACGAGGCTCTTAACGATGGTTACCATAGCAACAGCCAAGTTTTACAATACTCGACCAATAGGATCACTCGTAGACAGTTATAACGATCGATTTAACGATGAAGTAAATGATCGGTAAATGATGAAGTAAATGAAGTAAATTTCTGTTATGAGTCAATTTATGTATCGAGCAAATCCTACCAAAAGAAACACTTATATCGATGTCTGGTTAATGGACGCTGATTCTGTTCTTTGGACGAAACAAGACGACATGGTGGGAATCTATCATTCCCATTGTGTTTAAACGGCGTCAAATAACAGATCTCGAGTCATTCGGTCTGAAATGAACGACTCGAACGACTTTAAAGTTGTCACTGGCTATTTCCTTTAAACCACTGGGAATGATCGATTCCCACTATCTCGTCTCGTATCGTTCAAAACAACAGACTCAGCTCTCAGACAGCCACTCTAAAACAATTCTAATTTCGTTTAACCAGTAGCGCACCGAGAGATTCTTCATCTCTCTCTCTTTTCTCCATTAAGAAACGTATGTTAGACAAGGATGGACAAGGGGATAAAACCCCCTCCTTCTGTCCTTTTCCTACTCATACATTCAAATGGGAAATGAGAGAGATGGAAGATATCCTGGTTGCGCCAGTGCGTTTAACCCTTCACTGCATGTTTTTTTTTTTCAAGCAAATGTGGATTTTTCAATGTATTAGGTGGTCAAATACATGGGAAAAATAGTGAAAAAAATAATTTGACGGTTTTTCGGTCAAAATTCTCTTTTTTCTATTTTTACTCGTTTTACACAAGTGATATAACACCATAAGAAATGGCGGGAATTCTTTTTATTTTTTTTTTTTAAATTTTCAAAAAAAAAAATTTTTTTTTACTTTAATTGGATTTTTCAAAAAGCCAATGCCGGAAACTTTATAAAAATAATCAAAATGTGGTCAGTTTGGATACGGGGGCTAATTTCCCCCTGACATGATTTCGATCACGAACCCTTCGCTGCATGATGTTTTCTTTCAGCCAATTTTTTTTTTTTTTTTTGTGTGTGAGCTCAAAACATACCTTCTCCCGCGTTGACCCACTATGCGCCAAAGGCATATCTCAAAACCTGTATTTTATATGAGCGTTTGAAGAATTTGTTCCACCGGTGGAACTTCATGCAGTGAAGGGTTAAAATCGATTTCAAATGGATTTGTCACACTTTATTTATTTATTTTTTTTTTTTTTAATTTGAAGGTTATAAAATAAATATGAGGCAAACAAACCGAGCCTGTGTAAAAAATCTCTATAAGAGCTTTCTATCATGGCTATCTCCATGCTGTCTCATTATCACGACCCAGAAATACTCTCTATTGGTACAGCTCGTTGAGTGACATTGTTTTTTTGCATTGCGTTTTTGTTTATTTCATAAGTTTTTATGCTTACTAAAATCCCGCGTACAAAGAACATTGAAACGACGTCGTCTTGCCTTTTGTTCTCTCAACAGCTGTGACAACGCAGCATTTTGAACCTTGATAAAAACCATTTAGTCTCCTCATTTTCCGTACATACCAACAAGAGGAATAGGTATTATTTGCGAGGAATAAGAGACAGGGTGGGAAGTAGGTATATAATTCATGCTTCTCTGAGGGATCGCACGAGAGGAGGAAAATCTTTATTCACCATCCGTCCTGTCTCATAAAACTGCGAGCGTAAGGAGTAAAGCTTTTGATTCGCTGCGTTTCCTTCCCTTTCAAGAATTCAAGCATGCTCTGAGCGAGAGTGAGGGCTGCGCTTCGACTCGACAACTTGAGAGTCCTCGATTCGAATCCCACCAGAATCATGTGGCAGCCACTTGTCAACTTTGTCAAAGTAGCTACAGCTTTGATGCGGTGATGTTTTTCGAGCGATCCCCAAGACTTATGAGAGCTTTTATCGTAAATACTAAACTGCACAGCAATGCAGCAAAAATATGCTCGGTTTGAATGGGGCTCTAGCATTTTTTTGCTACAGGGAATTGAAGGTCGATTCTTCCATAAAGACCTGTAAAGATGACGATGAGAGCACTAAAAGATTACAAAATTCACTCTCGAAATTGGGCTTAATGGCGGAGAGACGCAAATATCATGGGAGATTCCTATCTAAATTGCGATATATCTCCGTGTTTCTGCTGAGAAAATGACAAATTAGACAAAAATCTCCCATGATGCAGCTGCGTTGAACCGCCATTACAAGCTTGTCGTAAAATCAGTTATGTGAATTTATTGCTAAATTTTAGACTTTCCAATTGGGCTTTTCGTGATTTTCGATGGTTTTCATATCAGATTGGACCATTCGTTATCTATCTCACAGCAATCGTTTGCAAGAGCCCCATTTCTCACTCTCTATCAGATAGAGAAAGTTTAGTAATCAGTTTCAGGAACGTTCGTCCAGCGACTTTTGTCGAGTGATGCGGGCAAAAATTATTTTTTGAATAACCATGAATAATTAACTAAAATTATTTGCATTATTCTCATGTTATTCCTGTTAGTGAATTGAAAGATTTGACAATATATACCAGCATATTCATCTGTGATAAGATGAATGACTATGGTAGTGTTAAAAATTTGATTCATTGATAGGAATAACACGAAAATAATTCGAATAATATTAGTTAATTATTCATGGTTATTAAAAAAAAAATGATTTTTGCCCATCACTGCTTTTGTCCAGTTTACTTTTGCCCATTATCACAATATGACCATTTTTTATCCTTCCAATATTTTGACAAAAAAGGTTCATGCCCATTTTCCATTATTTTGCATTTTAGTCCAATTCATTTAATAAGGAGACCATAAGTATTATCACTTTTAACAAACTTTATTGTTAGTTTTTGCAGGTGCTTATATAACCAATCTTCAAAAGTTGTTTTCCAAAATTTTCAATCAACATTAACTTGATTAATGAAATACAATCGTCAAGCATCCAAAACTTAGCTGTGCATACGGTTCAAACAAAAAATTTGAAAGTTGTTAATAGAAAAAAAAAAACTTCCTCATGTCTTTTTCTATGGTTTCTCACCTTAATAGTTTTGAAATATGTTACAGTTTCTGTCTTTGGACATAAAAGGGCAATTCAAAATTTTGGACCACTTATTGGCTATACATATTTTCTGGAAAAATATGTAATGGGGCAGTTGGAAGGGTCTGAAATTTTGTGTTTTTTATAAAGAAAGTAATAGTACTCGATGAGCTAAGAACAATGGTGCCTTTGATTTTTTCCTAAGTGTCTCGGTTTCGGAGATACACACTTCTACAGTTGCAAAAAATCGTGCGCGTAGTGACGTCACTACACAGAATGCCCATTTAAAACAAAGTATTTCGTGCCAATATCTCATCTCCGGAACAATGGGACCTCTTCAGAAACCAAAGGCACCGCTGTTCTCAGCTCATCATGTAGTTTAATTTTTTGTATGAAAAACACAATATTTCAGACCCTTGCAACTGCCCTCTTGGATCAAAGAATTTGGTTGAAAATATACTGGAAGTTAATTGTTGTACATAATATTTTGGACACATCCTAATATAGACAAAAATCATTACACGAATGTTTCTAAAACCATTGAAATCGTGTAAAATTTGAAAATTGGTGTAGCTTCATTTCTTGGTATTTCATCCCCTCAGGAGCTAAGAAAACCATGTTTCAAAAACTTTCCATCCGTCGTTATGTCTGTGGATACTGCAAAGCTTTTAACAGAAGCAGCTACTGATAGATTTTAGATTGTACCTACTACATGTTTAGTCAATTCAACTAAAATAGTTAGGAAGTAGCAACCAAATTGCTGATTAAAAGGACTAAAAACCTCTGTTCTTTTCACCTAAACGCTTCGTTCTTTCAACCAAAAAGTTTTTGGTTAATTTATCCACCAACTTAGTGGTCCATTTTTCCAACAAAGTGGTTTGGTTAAATCAACTTCATACGAGGTTACTTCAACCTACATTTTTTTCAGTGTACAGTATACCAGTACAGCCGTGGCTCAAGCGATTTGGCAACCACGCAAATTGTCCATTTAAACCTAGGTTGAATAATCGAATCTTGAAGAGGCTGCGACGGCCTCTTGGAGAATCGATTGTTTTACATTCGTTTAAATGGAGGAAAATCGCAATGTCGCCAAATTGCACAAGCCGCCACTGCACTACAAGTACTGTGAATGGTCAGAAAGTTATTTTTTAAGTTTATCAGTTGACCTTTAAAAAATCTCCTTCACAAAGAACACCACTTGATCCTTTTCACAAAAGTTAGCTTCGATGCGCTGCTCTTGACTCGCTCACTCTTAATTCAATCCCTCCATTCGCTTCAAATTGAATTTCACCATCTTCTCAGGAATCCGCTGAAACATATTGGACGTGGAATGACTTTCTAAATGTAATGGCTCATAGTTTCCTAATGGAATGATCATTCTTGTGAAGACAGAAGACGCTGAAGATGCGTATTAGACTAGGACATCGTGTATCTAGTAGCGCATGGACAGGATCTCTTCCATCTCTATCACATTCGCCCTTTGAATTTATGACTAGAAGAAGGATAGACAGAGGTGGTTTCATTCTATTGTGTATATTCTTGTCTAACATACGTGTTTCAGTGGTGAAAAGAGAGAGATAGAGAATTTCCATAATGCATACAGGATCTCTTCCATCTCTCTCATCTTCCCTTTGACTGTATGAGTAAAAAAGTGATACAAAGAGGGTTTCTATTTTATTGTGTATCCTTGTCTAATACACGTGTTTCAATGGAGATAAGAGAGAGATAGAGAAGTTTTGCAGCGTATATGGACAGGATTTCCATACCTCTCTCATCTTCCCTTCGAAGGTATGAGTAAAAAAATGATATGAAGAGGGGGCACTATCCTCTTATCTATCCTTGTCTAACACACGTGTTCCAGTGGAGAGAAGAGAGGGGTAAAGAATTTCCATAATGCAACCAGGATCTCTTCCATTTCTGTCGTTTTACCTTTGAATGTATTAGTAGAAAAAGGATAGAAATAGGGGGTTTTATCTCCTTGTGTATCCTTGTCTTACATAAGGAGTGTTTCAATGGAGAAAAGAAAAGGATAGAGAATGTCAGTAGTCTAACCAGGATCTCTTCCCTCTCTCTCATCTTCCCTTGGAATGTATAAGTTGAAAAAGGATAGAAAGAGAGAGAGAGAGAGAGAAAGAGAGAGAGAGAGAGAGAGAGGATGAGAGGGAGAGGGAGTGAGAGGGGGAGAGGGGGAAACGGAGAGGGAAGAAGAGGGGTGGAGGAGGAGGAGAATGAGGGGGTATTATCTCCTTGTCAAACATACAAAGTATTTGTTTCAATGGGGAACATCAGAGAGAGTTGTGGAATTCCTCTCCGTTGCGCTACTGATGTATAACAGCTCCTTCTCAAGCTTTAAGAGTAATTCAATTTGAAACTGAGGGGTGAACTCATAAAATTGAGAGTTAAGGGTCGTAAAAAAATTGATGGTTTTTGAGCAATATGCGCCTCGTAATGTGTAAAAGCTCTTGCCGTGAGAACATTTTATGGAGACTCCAACGGCGCGCGCGAAGCGACTCCTTCAACCGTGTGAAGCTTTTTAAACGTGAATCCACATTCCACGATACGCGGTATTGATTCTTGCGTTACTGCACGCCCCGGGGATTTATGTTAAAAATTTCGCTTCGAATAATATCCATTAAAACAGAGAGAAGTTGAGGTAAGCAAGCAACGGAAGCGCCATTGCAATCTTCATATAATTCAACTGCTCTCTATAAAACACAGCTATAAGATTACAAAGCATTTGCGAAGTTTCTGAAAAGTTCGCTAAGAGCGTTACATCAATGAAAATAAAATGATATAGCTACGCATCGAACTATACCATTAGAGAGGATTTGTGGGACGTGCTTTTGAGGGAGCACGGAGGAAATCTCTTATGGACATTTTCACACGGATTCGGTTTGTTTGCCTCATTTTTTTTTTTTAAACTTAAAACTTATTTAAAAAAAAACTGTGACTTATCCATTTGAAATTGGCGATTGAAATTAGTGATTTAGAGTGGCTGTCTGGACACAGCAATTGATATAACGGTTTGTTTAGGAAGTCGACTTGCTCGGTTGCCCCATAAAGAAACTGGCGCATGACAGAAACATGCTAAGTTTCTCTTTTGGAAAGTTGTATTGGATATCGCCCTCTCTAAATTACTTGCACTTTCGTTCGAAATCAATTAAGGTGTTGTAAACTTTTGCTACAGGCTTATTAACGGTTCATTATGGGGGAAACCCTGTAAAAATGACGATAGGCGCACTAAAAAATTATGAAGTCCATTCCCAAACACATGAAATGCTTTCAAACGCGAGACCATGATGGCGGTGATTACCGCCTTTTACATTGGGTCTCTCAATATCAATGGGACCCATCTTCACGAGGTGTTCCCGTGACACCACACAAGAGGAAGAAGTATAGAATGGAGCTGTTGCTAACTTTTGCTACAGACTTATTAATAGTTAATAATCGGGTAATACCCTGTAAAAATAACGATTAGCGCACTAAAAAATCACGAAATCCACTCCTAAACTCACAAAATGCTTTTAAATGCGAGACCGTAATGGCGGCCGAGGCCGCGTTTTTCTTATGGCAATTGTATGCTTCTTCTTCTTCTTCTTGTGTAGTGTTGCGAGAACACATCATGTAGATGGTGCTGATTGAAGATAGGGCACCCCAAGGAAAACCGCGGCCCCGGCCGCCATTACGGTCTCCCGTTTAAAAGCATTTTGTGAGTTTAGGAGTGGATTTCGTGATTTTTTAGTGCGCTAATCGTTATATTTACAGGGTATTACCCCATTATCAACTATTACTAAGTCTGTAGCAAAAGTTTGCAACAGCTCCATTGCTACAAGATTTAGGCGGTAATCACCACCATTACGGTCTCGCGTTTGAAATCATTTTATGAGTTTGGTAATGAATTTCGTGATTTTTTAGTGCACTTATCGTCATTTTTACAAGGGGTTTAGCCCCATAATCAACTATTAATAATTCCGTCGTCTGATATTCTTCAATTCGTCGACTGTGCACCACCTTTTGCTTATATAACTTCAGTAACGCAACCAGAATTTCTTCCGTCTCTCTCATCTTTCCAGTGCTATAGCGTTGAATTTGGCAACGCTGTAATGTGACCATTCAAACCCATATAAAAGATAGAATTTGAAGGTGTTCACCAAACGCCCAATACTTTGATCTTTTCCATGGGTTTAAATGGACGAACTGCATCGTTGCCAATTTGCACGCAACGCCACTGCATCTTTCCTTTGAATAAATAAGTATCGACAAAGGATAGAAAAAAGTTAATAAGAGAGTGTTTTATCTCACTGTCTATCCTAGTCTAACAAAAGTGTTTCAAAGGATAACACAGAGGTATGGATAATTTTTACTTGCGCTACTGCTTATTTTGAGTTCTGCAAAGAAAATCAGCCGACGAAAGTGTTTTCCAGAGGAAGTGCTAATAAAAAGCAACGATCTAACATTCACGAAAGTCGTAGCAAAATGTTCTTAAAGTCAAGTCATAAATTGAGGAAAACGGGCTAGCCATTTTCAAATGGGTACATTTTTCTTTGCTAATAGTCAACTCTACATGAGGCGCGGATTATTGATGGTCGATTTACGACGAACAAATAGGTGTGTAAAGATATGCGATAAAAAAAGAGACTGAATGGAGTCCTTGCAAAATTTTGCCTCCGATGAATCCAGAGGCGTCGCGTGCAATCTGGCAACGATGCATTTTGTCCATTTCAGTCCGTACTGAGGGCCGACTTCGTTTCGGTCTCTTACAAAGTGTTATCAGACAAAATGCAACGTTGTCAATTTCCACGCTCCTTTAGTTGCATGAATGGAGAGTCCATATTTAAGTAAAAACCAGCGGGTTGTAAAAGTTTGAGGATAACCGAATTTTAAAAAAAAAAAAAAAAAAAAAAAAAAAAAAATATATATATATATATATATGCGGGAAAAAATTCGAATTGTCATTAATTTGATTGATTTTGTTATTTCGACACAAAAGCGCGAGATTTTCAAATCTTTGGAAAGCTCTCAAAAGCTCAAAGAGAGCTTTATGTAAAGTTCGATGAAACAAAGTTATTTGTTTGAGTGCCTCCCACATAGTAATTTCAAAAAAAATATTTATCATGATAACTTTAGAGGCTTTATTATAATTTTAATACCACCTGGGTTTTTCCACAAGGTATTTGGTGAACACCTTGTCATTAGACCTTTTACATGAGTCTAAATGGAAAAAAATCAACTTTGCAAAATGTCGAAATTTCGTTCGACCCGATGTTGAACATATTGTCTCATGGGAGACATACACGGCAAGCGGAAGGGTTAAATAAACAGATCAATGAATGAGTATATTGAGTAAGATGATTAAAATGGATTATTTGATTTATTAATTAATTAATCTATTTAATTGATTAAATATTTAGAGGCATATCACATTGGAATTTGGGAACATTTAAACGATGCTTGCAATAGGTCATAGACGAGAGGTCACTGGATCAGTTAAATTTCAGACACTTTAACTTCACACTGAATATATTTAGTGATACGACGTCCATAAGTTTTTTTCCAATTATATTACTGAAAGTGATCAGAAGACTGATTGTAATCTAATGCCGTCAATTATACTTGTAGATTATTTTTGTAAAAATTGAAACCACGAATTGGCAATTTTATTGGTTTTGAGTTAACTTTGAACGAATTTGTTCGAGATGATATTCCTCACCAAAGTTCGAAAGCATCTGATCTTAGAAGAACGAAAATTTAGTTTCAATCGTTGAAACCGGAAGCAAGTTTCACGCACCAGCTGAAATCTTTCAATCGAAACGACGCATTTTATAGAGCGTTTGGTTTTATCCAACAGAATTGGAACAAATGACTTGTTAGTAGTTTTTTTTTTTTCGTTGTCTGTTTCTGACCACCTAGTCATCACAGGACTCCCAAATCACGGATCTCAAGTCAAAAGTTTTTAATCCACCAATGATCTATTCATTAGTTGACGAAAAGATAACTAGGTTTAGTTCAGCAGTATGCCTTTATAACCCGTATAAACGTTTCCGGAAACCGCAGTGAAAACACCGTTGACTCTGAAATTTGAAGGAATTTTGATGCTCACTAATGATTTTATCGGTTGGAGAGATTACTGATCAGAGTGATTTCATGCTTTACATACTACATAGTCATACTGATGAGTTGAACTCTGTAATCTTTTTTTTTAAACGCATTGAATCATCGATTATTTCAAAACATATTTTGAAACGTGTTTGAGAGTGTTTCTCACGCCGAATCACCGCACCTGCACCCACCCCCTTGATGAATTTTACTCGATGAAAAGTTTCAAAGACTTCTGGTCACAAACTATTGTCTTCAGGAAACTTCACAAAAAAGTTTGCTGTTTTTTCACAAAAAAGACAAGTATGTTTATCAAGATTCGATACATAACAAGATGCTTGTACTTCTTTCCAGGATAAGAGCTTAGCAAAATGTGCTAAGATATAAAGCCAGTGATGGGCAGAAATCATTTTTTGAGTAACCACAAATAATTAACTATATTATTCTCATGTTATTCCAATCATTAAATCGAAGTTTTGACACTACCGGTATATTTATTCATCAGTCATAAGATGAATGACAGGTAGTGCGTTAAAACTTTGATTTACAAATAAGAATAACATGAGAATAATGCGAATAACAAAGCGTATACAAGAGTCCCAACAAAACGGTAGGAGAGCACATCAGGTTAGGTTAGGTTGGCGATATCGAGAAGTCAGCTTCTGATTGGCTGGCGAAAGCCTGGGCCCTGTGAGGTCGCTTTTATGGAGATTCAACATGGGAATTTCGACTTTGCCTCATTTAAAGTCAAATTCCAAGAAATTCATTCCTCCTTACCTTCGGGAAATTCAAAGCCTATTTTTTTGATAGGATATAACGAAGATATTGATAGGTCACACATATCATATATCCGTAACGTCCAATTGTCAGCCGCTTAAACTTCGTATTATTTCGATTTTTTGCGTTTAAATCTTTGGGTTTCTTCATGAAATCGGCGTGAATCGGCTTCATGAATTTTACATGCATTTCAAACCATCTGCATTATACTAAAACAAGAAAACTGGAAAAAAACAGCTGCTACACCACACAATCGGCCCGACCTATGCGAAGAGTGGAAAACACGGCGAAAAGTTACCCGGAGTTATACTTTCAAATTCATATTCTTCTATTACTTATATATGGGTAAAATCCAGCATCTCGAGTTCTATAATCCAATAAGTCACAAATTCCATTTTATCACATTCTTCCTAATTCTTCTTCGAGTTGATACTCGTCCTTCTTCCATTCTCCATGTATTTCAAATGGCACTTTTCAAGTCGAAAATGCCACAAGGAAAAGTTGGAGAAAAGTTTAAAATTCGACCCCGCAAGAATTTGCATCTGACGAATCTCGGTAATTTTGTAGCCAATAATAGTATCATTGACTCTGCAATCATACACTTTAATTTAGGAGAGGGTGTATTTATACCGTCAAAGCGGAGGAGTTTCGCCAAACTGTTCTTCCGGTCCTTATACCAGTCGATGAATGAGATTTGAAAGTTTGTTGAAGTGGCTCCCACGGCACACGGGCGGGCGGGGCGGTGCGGTGGTTTAAATTACTCCGAGTCTATCATACGGAGGTATAAAGAGCAGAGCTGCCGTTTTGCGTATAATCAATGCTATTTTTCCATTCACCGATGATTCCACCGGTTGAGAAAAGATTACACAGATCAGTTCAGTGTATGACTGTAGTGCACGAAAATACTCTGATCTGTAATCTTTTACTTAACCGGTGGAAACTCCGTTGATTAATTAAAATATCCGCAAGTTTTTTAAAGTCATCGACGACTCCACCGGTTGAGAAAAGATTAAAGATGCTAGTATTTTAGTTCATTACAGTAATACACTGAACTGAACTGTGTAATCTTTTCTCAACCGGTGGAATCATCGGTGAATTGAAAAGTAGCATTGATTATACGCAAAACGGCAGCCCTGATATAGAGGTATTTATCGGTCTTACTTTTGTGGGTCGTCGCATATAGTCTCCATCATCGATCTCATCAAAACTTGCTTTTAAAGCTTCTCGAAGTTTTGCGTTTCCCCCCCCCCCAACGATTTCCTAAAGAGGGTGCGTCTTTATGAGGGAAAAGCTTGGGAGATTATATTCTCGTTCTGCTTGAAAATAATTTCAACCGTGTCCGCAAAATAAAGCTGCTTGCTTTCAGTTTCACTCCAGATAGACTTTTTAACAGTGGCATAGCGTGCAATTTGGCAACGTTGCAATGTGTCCATTTGAACCCATTAAAAAGATCGAACAATAGGGTGTTCGGCGAACACCTTAGCATTCGACCTTTTACATGGGTTTTAATGTACACAATGCAACGTTGCCACATTACACGCTACGCCGCTGATTTTTAAACGTATACGCGTACGAGCAATGACCGTAGCCAGGAATGGCTCTCAGTGGCGGCTCGTGCGATTTGGCAACAGTGTTTTTATCCCATTTAAATACATGGAAAAGAATCGAAACTCGAGGAGGCTGCCAGCCTTCGCTTGAATCGATTTTTTACCCAAGTTTAAGTGGGAAAAATGCATGGTTGGCAAATCTCACGGGCCGCTACTGATGGCTCTGTTGCGTAGTTTTGCTCCAGCAAAATGACACATATTGATCCTATCACGTAAAATTCGGCGAAAGTAACGATTCGCACATTGAAAACTTTCAGAATCCACTCATTAACTCCATAGGCGGAAATTGTGGAAATGGGGGCTAATGCCCCCAAAAAAGTTAAGAAACAAAAAACGTTTATTTAACCATTCGGCCGAAATTTCGGGTCTCTTAGTAGCAAAAACAAAAATGGCGTTAAATGCAGAATGTGTTTTTCCGTTTCCCCCCAAAATTTGCCTGCATTGAAAGAGATAAAGGCCAAAGGGTCATTAAAGGAGTTCAAAAATCAAATTTATCCGGAATCAAACACATGAGAAGCAACAACAAAATAAACTGTAGGGAATACCCTACGAACACTTTCTCACACCATTTTTATCTGGGGGCGGCCCCCAGACCCCCCTTTGAAATGTTGGGGGAGTCCCCTGGATACCCCTTTAAAATGCTGGGGGAGACCCCAGACCCCCTTTTAGAATTCTGGGGGAGACCCCCGACCCCCCTTTAGAGTTATGGGGGCGGCCCCCAGACCCCCCTTTGAAATGCTGGAGGAAACCCGCAGGTCTCCCTTCAGAATTCTGGGGGAGACCACCAGACCCGCAAATATTTATCAAATATTTTCATCTCTAGACATAATTCTGCCTTCAATCCGAAGAGTTTGCAAATTTGTAGAGAAGCTGTACGAATAGTTGCCTACTTCATCAATTGAAGGCTAATCGAGATCCCTAAATTCTATTCTGATGTTGTTTTCAACAAGTTTTAGATTAATTCCAGATTCCAATAAGTTCTTATTCTTCAAGTTGCATTCATTCTATTCGTTGAAGTTTCTTTTTTTTCCTTAGTTTTTATAGGTTGTCAAAATCGATATTGATTCTTGCATTTCCTCCAATAAATACAATTTTTGGTTCCTTCTTTCAAATGGTGGATCTTCAATTTTTTTTTAGTTTAGCAGATTAAACCCTTCTCCAAAGATGTACTTTGTTTGTAGACTGCGTACACAAAATTTCAACAAAATTCATCCAGCCATTTTTGATTGACTCTTCTTTATACGTTTAATTTTCCTTATACGTTCTTTTTTTGTTTTGATGGAACCTTTATTGCCTTTAAACGGTATCAGACTTAAGAGTTGTTTATTGTAGCTATACATGGAAAAAAAATTATGCCTAGCAGATTTCAAACTTTTTGTTTTAATATTCATCGTACTTAATTGAGTCATGCTTGAATTACTTATTCCAAATATTATTTTTGTCTTTATATTGGCTTAGTTTAAAAGATTTTTGCTCAATCGCACCTATATTGTCCCTTGAAACGGTCTTATAGGTTTTTCATGATGACTGTATGAGAGAAATATTTTAGTGGGTCGATAACATGTTATGTTTGTGCAAAGTTTCATCAAAATTCATCCCATTAATGATTGACCCCAAGTTTTAACATTAATTCTTCACTTTAATTCTTTTTTTTTTGGGTCAATCACCCTATTTTGATTTTTAAACTCTCTTAAGGGTTGTATATTGTAACTGTAAGATGCACTTTCTTTTGTAGACTAATTGTAGATTGTGTTTGCCAGTTTTCATCAAAATTCATCGGTCCAAACCTGAACTATCCCAATTAATAGGAATATGTTTTTATTTGCGTTTATTCCCATATTTTTTTCTCAATCGCACCTATATTTCCTCTTGAAAAGGTTTTATCAGCTGTGTATGGTGACTAAGAAAGCAAAATATATTCGTATTTTGATAGTGTGTACAAAAGTTTTATCAAATTTCATCGAGCCATAATTGATTGACTCCAAGTAAAAAGATTAATTTCTCACGATAATTCCATTTTTTGGCTTGAGCGCACTTATTTTGATTTTTTAAACGGTTTTAAGGGTTGAATATTGTAACTATGTGTAAATTATTTTATAGTAGGCTGAATGTAGATTTTTTTTGCTGACTTTCATCAAAATTGATTGGGCCAAACTTGAATTATTCCAGTTTTACCCATTTTTACCCATTTTACCATTGATTTCAATGGAAATCATTTTTTCCCCATAACTAACCTAAAAGTTGAAATTTCAAAAAAACAAAAAAAGTGCCTCTGGGGAATCTAAAAAGCAGCAGCTGTGCAAAATCTGGAAGCATAAGGACCAATATTTCAAAAGTTATGGGAAGGTACACACGGACTGACGGACTGACGGACTGACGGACTGACGGACAGACGCCACAGAATTTTTTTGCATATATGTCTCTAAGTTAGAAAGGGTTAAGAAATATGGGAATTTGATTGAAGTATGTTCTTTCTGATGGTATTAGACATGATGAGAGGGCATTATTTTGTAAAAATCATGATTGACTTAGTCGTGAGAGGCCAACTATTGAAACAAAATACCTTGAAAATCTCTGCGCCATCGCAATACTTTCTCAATTTTCTAATTTCATTAGAGTGAGAAAGTAAAAGGCCCCCCCGACCGCTCCCCGCCCCAGAAAAAATGCCTTGTTCCACCCTTGATTAACTCACGAAATCACTTTCATTTCAAGCAACCCGCGCTGTTCGATACACTATTATCACCGACATACAACTACATACTCGTAGATGGAACCACTGCGTTTATTTAAACATCAACATAATAACTGTTCCTAACCTCAGTGTGTAGCCTACATTGCCAGTCTTGTATCCAATATGATTATTGTGATTTTGGGTCCGACTCATTTTTTGTTTGTTTTTCTGTGTGTTTTAACTACCTGATGAAGATCTTGTAGTTTTGGATCGAAACGTTTCGGGTTTTTATTTCCTTTCTGGTTTAGTTTCCATTTTCCGTCTCATTTCATAATAACTCACAAACATTTGAATGTTTTCGCATTGAGATGCATACAATTCTTGTATCCATCCAAACATTTTTGACAGGAATGACTCTTTTGAATGGGTCTGTTGCACACTTCGGCTACAGCGTTTTAAAGTATCAATTCTTATGTAAAAAGCCGAGAAAATAACAATGGCAGCATCAGAAAACACTAAAATTCAGTATTAATTTCACAAATTGCGAAAAACACTAGACACTATTCACCCCTGTATCTTTCCACTACGTGCACGCTATTTCGCGAAATTAGCGCGGCACATTCAAATAATCACGGCCGTCTGTCATCACAGCTGACTTCATAAACAAATAAACAGTAAACACTGACGGCGCCTGCTCGAATCCTTACTTTCAATATCCTCAATTCCTCACAAAAGGTTGTGAAAGGGATATTTGTATCGAAAACTTATAAAAATGAAACAATAACACACATAGTTCCAAGGATGATTCTAACTTCTATCATTATGCTTGGAACTCCTGTGTGTTATTATTTCATTTTGATAAGTTTTCGACACAAATATCGGTTTCCGTACCTTTCACAACCTTTTGTGAGGAATTGAGGATATTGAAAGTAAGAATTCAAACAGACGCCGCCAGTGTTTACTGTTTATTTGTTTACGAAGTAAACTGTGATGACAGTCGGCCGTGATTATTTGAATGCGCCGCGCTAATTTCGCGGAATATTGTGCACGTGGTGGAAAGATACAGGGGTGAATAGAGTCTAGTGTTTTTCACAATTTGTGAATTTAATACTGAATTTTAGTGTTTTCTGATGCTGCCATTGTGATTTTCTCGGCTTTTTACCTATAGGAATTGATACTTTAAAACGCTGTACCCGAAGTGTGCAACAGACCAGTGGCGTAGCGTGCGATTTGGCAACGTTGTATTTTGTATATTTAAACCCACGTATAAGGTCAAATTCGAGGGTGTTCACCGAACGCCCAGTAGTTCGATATTTTCAATGAGTTTAAATGGAGAAAGTTCAACGTTGCCAAATCGCACGCTACGCCACTGCAACAGACCCATTCGTGCGTGGGGGCTCCCAACGTTTCAATGATGCGATTTCTATGAAAATGTATCGGCATCACCGAAGAGAGAGAGTCCTGTTATCGTGAAATTACACATGAAGCTCCATTATTAATAAGCACCACGAAGATGAAGAGTATCCTTGATGTTTTCTAATTGGCCTAATCTATACGTATATTACTGTGGCCGTTTGCACCCAGATGCTCTGAAACCCAGCGATGGAAGGTGATGGGGAAGATTGAGGGGGGGGATGTGCTGTGGTCACTCGAGAGTAGTCCGGCAAAGCGAATACGGATATGGATTAAACAGGATTTTCATATTTAATCACACAGCCTGCACAAACACATTTCAGATATGGAGGTTTTGTCGAATTATAATTACTACGGCGCATTCAAAAAAGTTTCTTCGTTTTCACACTGCAATGAAACTGAATCATTACGAAAAATGACCTATCAGGGTACTTGCGGACCCAGAGAAATTTTCTGGGAGGAGAAGGCTGGGGCACGCCTCTGAAATTCGAAGTTTCGGAGGAAGTAATTTCGGGCTATTTTCTATGAGAAAAACGCAACATTTAAGGTTTCTGGCTGAGGGAGGCGTAAGAATTACCCTCTTAACTGCTACAGCTAAAGTTTGCAACAGAGTCATTGGCTCATCGTTAGTTTGCAGTTAACCCTTTCGCACCACAGTCCCATACACAAAAAAAAAATATGAATGTGAAAATAGCAAAACATTGCTATAACTATCGGGAATCAATTTTACATTTCAAAAACTGCAGTTTAAAAAATGTTACTTTACCAAAATAATAATGCTGATTTTGTAATATTTTTTGCTTATCTAGCAATTTTTTTTTGATAAACCGAACATATATGTTTGGCAATTTTTTGCAATATCTTTTTTTCTAAGTTGGCATTTCCGAATTGTAATTTTTGCAAGGTAAAGTGCATTCCCCGTTTTTGCCATGTGTTTGCAATTTTCACAATATATTTTTTTCTGTATACTGACCAGGGTTTCCATTTTGCGTGATTTTTATGCGGAATTTCTGAATTTAATGGTGAATCCAACGGACATTAAAAAGATTGAACGTAGATCAGCTAAACAGCGTGGCTACATCGCATGAAAATACTCAAATCTATAGTCTGCTTAGCCACCGGTGGATTCACTGTTGAATTTTGGAGTTCCACTAAAATCAGGTCAAACGGATACCCCTACGTACGGAGGACGCTCTTTCAATATGGATTCTTATAAAATTCGAAAAAATTGACATGTACATGAAAAAAAATTAAGAAAATGCAATCGATTTACTAGTCAAGGTGTAAGATTTGAGAAAAACTCTTCTTTTATAGTTTAGAACTGAAAGGGTTACTCTGCTTGGGTCTCATTAGTTCCTGCACAGTTTAAAAAAAAATACAATTTTCTCAAGATCTGGCAACTACGACGGAAAGAGAGGGCCAGCGAAGAGGGATGAAATGAGAGAAAACGGAGAAGGAAGCTTAATTAGGACAAATTGATTGAGTCGAAGAAAATCGATGTTGATGGAAAGTCGAACGATGGGGAATTAATTGCAATTTCCGGCATTCAAATCGGCCATTTTAGCATCAGCCGCCGACCAAAGACCCGCGCGGCATTCCTCGTCCTTGCACCTCCATCTCATGGCGACGCTGCAATTAAATCATCCCAGAAGCAGATTCCGAAGTTTCCCCCCCTCAATCTCTCTCTCTCTCTCTCTCTCTCTCTCTCTCTCTCTCTCTCTCCTCTCTCTCTCTCTCTCTTCTCTCTCTTCTCTCTCTCTCTCTCTCTCTCTCTCTCTCTCTCTCTCTCTCTCTCTCTGTATCTCTCTGCACCCATTTGAGCACTTGCGTTGGAAAAAGATTGAACGAGAGGCTGCCAGTCACGTGATTTTGGCCCTTCCGAGTTTATTATTCTCACTCTCTATCTCTTTCTCTCTCTCTCTCTCTCTCTCTCTCTCTCTCTCTCTCTCTCTCTCTCTCTTTCTTTCGACTCTCTCTCTCTCCTTATTTTAACACGTATGTGAGGAAAGGAAAGAATGAGTAGTCATCACGTGACTTAATCCCAATGACCAGGAAAAGGGTCTGTAAAACAACGGGTGTGTGTGTGGTTTTTTTTTTTTTTTTTTTTTTTTTCATGAAAAATCAGCATCGTGAATGAATAGACCATTTTGGTTGAAGAACGTACTTTCTGTTTCACAGGCCCTAATTTCGGAAATGGCCTCATTTTATGAATGCCGTGTTCGTTTCGAGCGACAACTTTTTCGAAAATCGATGATTTCCGCTCTAACATCGATTACAACCGTTCCGAATGAAGATTAATTAATTTTCTTCGTTCAATAAGCTTTTATAAAGACAAGTACCGAGCAGATTTACAGTCCTGTTTTTATAACCCTTATGAGCAGCAAATCCACTGTTTAAAAGCTGGCGAGCAAAATATACGGTATGCTGTTTATCAGAAATATCCATCGTAGTCCTACTGCAGTTTTAGGCGTTAGAGCGTACCCGATTTTCCTTTTTCTCGGCTCTTTTTACAACCGAGTCCTCTGACAGAGATTTGTCACTGTCACGTGTATCTATCTACACCGTCCCCGAAAGCTCCGTCTTGCCGCGAATCGAAAGATGAATTGTCTTTCTCATAGAAAACTCGATATGCTCCAGCTAATCATTCGCTCATTAAAGGGTAGAAACTTTTACCATGAGGTTTTTCCTTCTTCTTTTCCCCCTTTTTTTTCTTTCTCCTTTTCCCCTCCCCCTTTTAATCCCCCACCCGGGAAAACGACGCACACAGCCGCAAGTAAAGGAGACCATTAATCGTTATCAGACTTGGCTTTTGACCGCCTAGACTACCCTCTCTCTCTCTCCTCCCTATCCCCCCACACCCTTCGGCAGTACCATACCATGGTGGCTCCACAACGTGACTGTGATAGTGCGATACACGAAGAATAGCCCAAGGAGATTATTGGATAGTTAATTTCCCCCCGTGGAATCCTCCACATTTTCCGGCCTGCTCCTGATACGTCCTGGTAGTGTCCCGGGACCAATAAATGTACGGTCACACGGTCCTCGGCCCCAATCCCCCCCCCCCAAGTCCGCCATAAGCACTTCAACAAGCATCGGCCACCAGCCAACGGACCGCATCGGACCGTTTTAAAATGGCGCAACCACAAAACTAACCTCAAAATAGCACTTAGGGTGGGTTAGAGAGGCTCTAGACCCGCCCCAAGTAACGTAAAGTTGGGAGCGGACCCAACATTCCGATGAGCCGTTAAAGAAATGTGAGGTTAGAATCGCCACTTTTAGGTACGACCTAAAGCCCGTGTGTACCGTACATTTATTGGTCCCTGATTCCCGCCGGCTTTTCTGACCTGGCAAGTGAACGTTGGATGAAAACGTGGATTTTTCCAGATGAAAAAATTTCAAAAATCTACCATTTCGGATGTTTGCCAAAGGCGCTGCAGAGCGGCGGCGCACTATGGTCCCAAATCAAATCCTAGGCGTTCAAAAATCGATCGGCTCAAAGTCGGAAAAAACTATTCTAGCTACTACACATGATTTTTGGGGGGGTTTTTTTGGAAGGTATTTACCCCTGGATTGTTATGTATCCATCGGAGAAAATTATTAGATGGAACCTTCATTCCTGTGATATTTCATGTCTTTGTATTTTTGACCACCGAAGACTCGATTTGGATCCATAGTGCGGCGCGGCGTAGCGTATGATTTGGTAACCTTGCACAATGGGTATGTTGCGGTAGCGCAACGAGAGTTTCTTCATCTCTCTCTTTTCTCCATTAAGAAACGTCTGTTAGACAAGGATGGACAAGGGGACAAAACCCCCTCTTTTTGTCCTTTTCCTGCTTATACATTCAAATGGGAAATAAGAGAGATGGAAGAGATCCTGGTTGTGCCGGTGGTATGTTGCAATTTTTTGCAGAAGTGTTATGGAGGATCGATTCCTTTGTAATATCACATTAGAATGTATGGAAAATGTCAAGATTGGGTACATTGGGTACAAATGGGTACATTGAAATCATCGAAAAATCTCAAAAACCCCTAAGATTCCCGTGTGAATCTCCCTAAGCCTCCCCTGAATCAAAGGCGGATCCAGCAATCTGGCAACTGTGGATTCTTCCCATTTGAATGTATGAAAAACAATCGATTAGTAAAAGGGCCATGGCCCCCTCAAGAATCGATTGTTTCTCACCTTTCAAATGGGAAGAATGCGTGGTTGCCAAATTGCTGGATCCGCCCATGCCCTGAATTCGACCTTTTGCATGAGTTTAAATGGATAGAAATGTGGTATTGCCAAATTACACGATGCAACACTGCCTTAAAATAACGTCAAAGAAAAAACGTGTATTCGAGAGTCAGAGACAATAATGTGTTAAGTATTCAAAAATATGGCTCAATGTTAAGATCAGTGGCAAAATGTGAAATCTGACAACGTTGCACTTTGATCTCTTAAACCCAAACAAAAGGTCGAATTTTTGAAAGATAACTAAACACACGTGACTGCTCGATATTTTCTATGGTTTTCAACGAACAAAAAGCCACGCTACTTGTCGCGCACAATACAGCTTTTATATTGATCCGTGGATTTTTTTTATACTTGAACAGTCAGTTTTTCAGTGTTCCAGCCAATCTCGGCATGCCACTTACTTTAGGTCTAAGTAGTTTTAGCGGACAAACAGTGGGGGAAATATTCCGATTTTTTGGCCAAAAACCAGAAAATTAAAATTGCATATAGAGTTGTCGTTTTTAAAAGCATTCAGGACTGAGCTTTACTTACTGCAACCATTTCTAACACAAAATTCCAGCTGAAAGATGTACACTGAGTCTAAAATCAGGTCAGCTTTAAAGTCACAATAATTTAAGGTGATCTTAACTTGCTATAATGAGACTGTTGCAAACTTTTGCTATAGGTGATTGAAGAGTTGATTCAGAATCTGTAAAAATTACGATGCGTTTAATGAAAAAAAAAAATCACAAAATTCACTCTCAGAATTGGGCTTAATGGCGGAGAGATATAGATATAATGGGAGATTCCTATCTAATTTGAGACATAACTCTGTGTTCCAGTCGAAAAAGTGACAAATTAGACATGATTCTACTTGCGTGGCTCCCTCTTTTACGATCTTGCCATAACAGATCTTTGCTGAAATTATTACTGAATCTAAGGTTCAGTCAGAAAAACCTAACTTTTCTGTTGTGATTTTCGTGATTTTTGCTGATTTTTACATCAGATTTCACAATTCATTTGCTTTAAAGCAAAAGGTTAAAAGAGTCCATTTTCAGCCACCAAAGCGCAAATTTCTGCCCACTGTGGAGTGGCAGGTGTCTGAGCAACACCTGATGGGATACCTTGTTGCAAGATCTACTGATCTAAAGCGAATTTATGACTGGGATTCAAGTTGATTCAACCGGTAAATCTGGGGTAACGTTATCGAAGTTCGACAACGTTATAGGGACGACGGGTAAATTGTTAACAGGATGCAGATTAGAGCCACACTCGAGAAAGTACAGACAGATTCCCTCAGTCATAATTGATTATCCCTACCGGTGGTGACAGTCTCAAATTATCAACACTCACCGTTTCCGCTCGATTGCGTTCTGGATTTTACGCTTCGAAGTGTTGTACGTACAAGCACGTTTCGCTTCAATAAACCTGAAGTACCATGGTTGCTTTCAGAGGACATTCATATGTGATTAGTTCTACTAATTTTAGAAACTCCATAGATTGGTTGGACTATTTAAGGTGATTCCTCACCTGTCTGAAGTGAGATTCTAGCTCAAAAGATAGAGCCACTTGTCTCTTTTTGAAAATGTGATTTTGAAGGCTAATAATTTTTTTCTGAAAGCATTGATCAAAAGTCGCTTCCTAACATGGACTGCGTAGTTTTTTTAAGCGTGCCGTATATATACGGTACGCTTTTTGTTTTCATTTTCATATCTAATATATAGGTTGCATGCTTTGCTTATGGCAAAACCTTGGCGGGAAAGGTTTGAAAAATTAAAAACGTGTTTTCTTAAAACTGGTTTCATTAATCGTTAATTTATTGCTGCAATCCAGGAGGTCTCGGCGTCTATTTTCTTAAAATTGTAAAAGTTTTGGTATTCCTGTTAATTTCAATAAGTTATTCAGCGTCAAAGTCGAATTCCTTTGAACGAGAATTCCATACAGGTCCAGCAACCTAGGTCATTTGTGCCAACCTATGAATCAAAATTCCAAGGCAGGAGGGGGGTGGAAACATCTCCCGCAGGAACCCTCTTTGCCCCTCGCCTTTGGGCTCCATCGGTCACAAGATTTCTTCACGGTGCATTAAGCGATCGGGCCGCGCAGGGTAAAGACTTGTAAATGTGTCAAAATCTCTTTGACGAGGGTTTCGAAAAGAAGTGACGGCGAGGTATTGATAAAGAGCGGGAGGGGTATAGAAAAGAGAGGGACTCATTCATATCCTTAAGTAGACCTGTTTAGTGATGACGTCACGATTAGAATTGGTTCCAAACAAATGCTCTATCTCTCACTCTCGTTGATTTACCTATAAGAAATCAGATCCAAATTTTCGAACGCAAATTCATGCTAGTTAAAGAACAGTTTTCTCAAATTTTATTGCACCATTAGATTCCACGTATTTTAAAGTATCTTTTCACTCTAACATAATTCCTAAAAGATCACAAGCGAATTTACAATCACAGTTATACCGAAAGATGTTCTACGTTTTGTCCCCGTCTTACTCACGGTCTCTTATGGGAGTATCACCGCCATGACACTCAATCAATCCAACTTCTCTTCGTATCGAAGCTATTGTTCGAGGTATAACACATGTCGTGATGGTGCTGATGAACCTATATCCTAGAATTTTGTGCTCATAAGAAACTGTGAGTGTGTGACAAGGACAAAACATAGGACTTTCTTCGATATAACTGTGATTGTGCATTGTGATGCGCGATGTTTCAAAAAGTTTGTGGTAGCGGGCTCATATTTTATCACTGAGAAAAAAGTGGCTGTTAAAACTGTAAGAATAGAACCATAGATAATTTCGCCTTATTTCAATCATGAGACCTATCGTTGCTATAGTCAGCGCGCTTGAATCTACACGAATTCCGATTGTCTCTATGGCATTTCGATTATTTCTATGGGAAAAAAAGCGCGGGAATATATATCCTATCGGAAAATTCATTGAAACAATCGGAAATTTTTATAAGGGTGGAACCCAATGGTGTGATAAACACAACTGGTGCAAAGAACATGTTGTTTACTAGCACTTGTATTTGAAAATTTGGATCGTGTTTCATATGGGAAAACCCACGAGAGCGCGAGTGAGGCGGAGCCTTTTTTTGGAACCAATTTTTTTCATGACGTCACACTAAACAGGTCTTGGTCATTGGAAACATTTGAAATTCTGGGGGATCGGCAAATTGAAAACCCCTATATGAGCGTCTATGCAATCAAGGGATTTTTTAGGAAATTTTGGGCGTTTTGTTGAAAAAAAGGTTTTTAAAATCCAAAACAAAGGGAGGGAGGTAAAATTCGCATTAATAGCTCTAAAAAGTGAGAGGGGCTGTCACGTGTCTTCCACCCCTGGACAGCCTCCTCGCTGGGGCTACGGAGTTGACTCTGGAATAACTTATTTACCTATCCTAAAAAGTTTCTCGCGTGTACAGTATTTTTTACTGGAAGCTTCTTCAAATTTTGGAAATTATAGGTCCATATGGAACTTTGCTTTTCCAACACGAAAAATGATATCGACCGACGGCAACAGAAAAAAAATAATATTACAATGCGTTATAATGAATAATGGCTTAGTTTTAACTGTAAACTTTCGATACTTTTTAAGAAAATAAATGGGGAGAGGGGGAATTAAAATCCACAAACGTCTTAAACCTCCACACCTACTAATCTATACCCCTAGAATGCTTGACGTGTAAAGGGCACCTGAAATGGTTAGTTCTTAAAGGATTATTTTTCATGAATTCGCAAGTGTTCCATTTATGTATACTACATATCTACATCGTGACAATCGCAATAAGTGCTGACAGCACCTAAAACGGAAAAAAGGAAGAAAAAAAACTGTTTATTATTTAGAATCATTAGAATCATCCGAAAATGACACTTTTTTACTTCAAAAGAACGCAACCTCATTTTCGATGCCTGAACAAGCCGTTTAAAAGGTGGAGGGATTTAGAAATATCTAGGTATTGTCTATACTTTATGTGGGTATAAAAAAGATCGAGCCTTATCAAATAATTTTCTCTTTTCAGCTTTCAATGGGTTTGTTGCAAACTTTTGCTACAGCGCTATAGAGTTTTGATTTTTACGAAAAATTGCCTGAAAATTACATTGGCGGCATCAAATAGTCATAAAATCCATTAATAAACCCACAAAACGCATTATAAAGAAAGCCAAAATGGCAGTCGTAAAGCCGAACAATCTGTGCACGCGCATACGACGAACATCAAAGACAGGCGATCCATTTTCCCCTTTTTCGTTGAAAGGGGGGGGGGGGGAAAGAAAAAATCTCTACAGTCAAACTGTGATTTTAAAAATTTGCATGGTCAAGATGTTGTGTTCTGTGAAGGGTGGCGGGGAGCAAAATATCAAGAATATAGGGTGTTGCAAAACTTAAGCGCCAAACTTATGGAGTGTGTTTTTGGGGTCAACATATACCTATATAAGGCTTTATTTTCCTACATAATTATGTGCTGCAAATGTTTCTCTTCTGAGCTAGAGCCCTCCAAAGTTTTGAAAACAAAAAACAAAAAACAAAAACAACGCCTTTGACTCATCTCCTTTTAGATACATCTGATCTTTTATTTTTTTCATCATTTCTCACCAAAGAAGCTCAATTGGACAGCACTTGTCACAAAAGAACTGAGTGACATTTTTGATAAAATTGAGTTATTGATTGATAGACCTAGCAATACTGAATCTCGAAGCAACAAGTGCTTCTTCTAATAACAACTATTTCCCGTCAAAATTCCAGGTAAAAGTGAGCTGGTGAGCCTCATTGAAGTCATTGTCCATATGATGAAATAAAATGAGAACTTGGTTCCTTTTTCTTAAACCTTAATCCGAGTCACGTAAGGAGCCAACTCCGACTTGGTTCCTTTTATAGAATTGGGAACGGACTCAAGTCCGGATAACGGATTTTAAAATATCAACAGCGTAAACCAACTCTGCCGTTTGGTTTCTCTTAGAGATTCGTTTTTCGTGATTATGCCAAAAAAAAAGAAGAAAGGAACCAAGTCACTTTAAACGCTAAAAATTATGGAGGTACCTTTCCTGCATAGGAATTTCCACTTTTCCGGTGTTGAAATGCAAAAACATAACACGGTAGTTGAATGAAATCAAAACGTAAGTAATTCCGCGATTTTTGTTTAAATGCTAGCTCTTCAACTTTGGACTCAATTTTCTCGAGATCAGCTCCATGTCACATGGTTCCTCTTTGATGAATTATCATTGCTAGCAAAAGCATTAAAGCAGACTTTAGTGGCACGCTTTTCCAACACCTGCGTGTTGGAATTTTCCCTGCTTGTTTTTTTTTTTTTTTTTTTTTTTTTTTTTTTTTTCAATTTTTAGACCCAAATGTCAACAAGTCTGGTCCCAGATTGTCGGAGAAATCGAGCTGCGAAATTTTGGCAAAATATTAAGCTATATGCACTGAACAGAAAGCGATAGTCATAATACCAGATTCTCGTCATATTACCAGAAGCACAACGATGTATGCACGACAGAAAGTCTAGTACATTGACCAGAAAATTCTGGTGTTATAGTGCCAGAATATAGTCATAGAAGTAGAATTTACTAAAACATTTCAAGAACTACAGGGTGGGGCGTAGAGATCTGACGATTTTCAAAAGGCTATAAATAAAGAACTATTTGACTTAGAGAAAAAAACTTTTTTTTATTGAATTCAGTACAGAATGCCGTTTTCTTACAGTAAGTTTTAAAAATTACAACTCGTAGATGTTGACCGTCAGCGTCAATACACTCTTGAAGTCGATTTCGAAAGGAATTCACCGCTCTTTCGCACATTTGTATGGGTATATTATCGATTTCCTCTCTGATTCGCACTTTTAATTCCTCTAAAGCATGGAGGCGACTCCTAAAAACCCTTTCCTTAAGGTAGCCCCATAAAAAAAAGTCACAAATGCTCAAATCGGGAGATCGCGGAGGCCACTGTAAATCTCCTCTGAGAGAGACCAACCGATTTGGAAACATTTCCCGCATAGCGGCAAGGGAAATGCGAGCATTATGAGCTGTTGCTCCATCCTGTTGGAACCAGACGTCTCCTAAATCATTTTCTTCCGCTAAATTTTCCAACATGGGCTGCACATAGTCTTCCAACATGGAAACATATCGGTTCGAATTAACAGTGACAGTTACGTTGTCTTCCCATACCCATACAAATGTGCGAAAGAGCGGTGAATTCCTTTCGAAATCGACTTCAAGAGTGTATTGACGCTGACGGTCAACATCTACGAGATGTAATTTTTAAAACTTAATGTAAGAAAACGGCATTCTGTACTGAATTCAATAAAAAAAAAAGTTTTTTTCTCTAAGTCAAATAGTTCTTTATTTATAGCCTTTTGAAAATCGTCAGATCTCTACGCCCCACCCTGTATTACAAACACTAGAATGGAGTTGTTGCAAACTTTTGCTACAGGCTTATTAATAGTTGAAAAAGGGGTAATACCCAGTAAAAATGACGATTAGCGCACTAAAAAATCACGAAATCCACTCCTAAACTCACAAAATGCTTTTAAACAGGAGACCGTAATCGCGGCCGGGGCCGCGGTTTTCATTGGGGTTCCCTATCTTCAATCAGCGCCATCTACACGAGGTGTTCTCGCAACACCACACAAGAAGAAGAAGAAGCATACAATTGCCATAAGAAAACCGCGGCCTCGGCCGCCATTGCGGTCTCGCATTTAAAAGCATTTTGTGAGTTTAGGAGTGGATTTCGTGATTTTTTAGTGCGCTAATCGTCATTTTTACTGGGTATTACCCCTTTTTCAACTATTAATAAGCCTGTAGCAAAAGTTTGCAACAGCTCCATTCTGGTAATAATTGCACTATATCCCTTACATGGTCCACTAGAGTCCCTGGTATATTAAAGAGTCTAGCCATGAGGGCTTTTTATTCTAATCGGCTGTGGATTTCAGGCTGTCACGGTGTCTTTGCGCTACATTTTGTCTTCTTCTTCACGAGCCGAGACTCTTTAATATATAGGAACTCTAGGCTCATATATTGCCATGCTTCTGGTTATCTCTTTTTTTTCCTGTGTATAAAGGCGTTTTTTACGTTTTTATCACCTGAAAAAACGCCCCAACATCAGTGCACTCTCTCAAATCGATATTTTGAATTGATTTAAATGGAAGAATCGCAGCGTTGCCATGATTGCACGCGATCCCACTGTCCTGTGAAGATGCCCCTTTCGATTAATTCTTTCCAGGAAAAAACTGTAGGTAATAGCCTTCTGAGTCAAATCCTCAAAAAAGTAACTAGAGATGCTAGGCATCTGTTGGGACAGAATCTTACTTCAAATAGGTGAGGAATCCAGGGGCAGATGTACATCTCTTGAGGCTCAACATTATCTGGAATGTGAGGCTCGCTTGCCTGGGGTAACATCCCAAAAAGAAGGGGGGGCCCTCCGGCCCTCCCCCTCAAGACTGGAGGCCCTATGGCCTACGCAGTTGCGTATTTAGCGTATAGTGGTAAATCCGCCTGTGGAGGAATCATCTTAAATAAGAGTTACTTTATTTACTAATGTAAGACCTGAGAGCCATTCATTCAATTGGGTTGTCTTGCACTTCTACTGCTCGTTCAAAAAATATTACACTTGACAGTTCTAAACGGCTTTCATGAGAACATTAGCTTGAAATCAGAGTTGGGCAACCGAATAATCAGACATAAAAAAATCAGTCTGGCAACAGAGTTGATGCGTGAGATCTAATTGATTGATTTACAAAAATTATTCTCGTTGATACGATCGCCGGATGTAGGGATATCAAAATACATGAATTTTTAACTTCATCAAACTTCTATGCTCTTCCGAAGGAATCGTCGAATCGTCACTGAATTCTACTAGTCTTGTTTTCCGCGTGAAAAAATTTCGGATCCCCCTCTGTACTACCAATATTGCAGGAATACTTTGAGAGCAGCTCGTGGAATGACGCAATGTGACAGCAACGGATTCTGTTTCAAAACTTTCCAGTGACTTTTCTAGATTTAAAGTACAACTTAAAAAAGTTTTATTTTTTTGTGATCAAAATTAGTCTGGGAAAGTTTATTAATGATATATTGATGACTTTATTTTCTAATTTTTAGCCACTTTTTGACAATCCCATGCCACAATGCACTGGTTGCGGATAATAAATGAAAATTGCCGTGAAAATGAAAATGACTTAACTCGCAAGCCGCGAATCAATCAACCGTTCGAATGACATATCATGAATTCATGTTTTGGATTATCGACAAGTTCTCTCTCGAACAGCGGTTTGATGAGGCCCAGGCAGGAGGGGTCCCCAGTCCCCACCCAGCGACCACCCCGCGTCAATTCCTGAATGAATAGCATTAGCCGCCGTGAATAACAGCCACGCGAGATGCCATGCCGGATGCATTTCGCGCCTACTTTTGGCACCACCACATATTCGGCGCTATTCCATCCCCCCCCCCGATAACCTCCCCTTCGCCCCTCCCCACACCACCACAACCACTCTGCGTCCACATCATATTTTAATTGCATTCCTCAATATAGCGGAGCCTTCGATTAATCATTCGTGAAGCCTGTGGTTAAAATTAGGTCCTGTCCAGTGCTCGCTTGCCAGACTTTGCGGCATTTCTAGAGGTCGCATTTCAAATGATTTAGCGTTCGACAGATGTCAGTGTTCTTACTAACGTGCCATACTGTAAGAGAGGCTTTTTGGAACGTAATTGAGCTTTGCTACAGGCTTATTAATAGTTGATTTGAATGTAAAATCTTGGAAAAAATACGATATAAGTGCACTAAAAAATCACGAAGTCCGCTCCCAAACTCATAAAATGCTTTCAAATACGAGATCGTTGTGGCGGTGATAGCCGTCTTATACAACATTGGATTTCCCTCCCTTGTTAAGCTCCATCTTCACGAAATTTTCTTGTGATCCTGCACAAGAAGAAGAAGAAGAAGAAGAAGAAGAAGAAGAAGAAGAAGAAGAAGAAGAAGAAGAAGAAGAAGAAGAAGAAGAAGAAGAAGAAGAAGAAGAAGAAGAAGAAGAAGAAGAAGAAGAAGAAGAAGAAGAAGAGAAGAAGAAGAAGAAGAGAAGAAGAAGAAGAAGAAGAAGAAGAAGAAGAAGAAGAAGAAGAAGAAGAAGAAGAAGAAGAAGAAGAAGAAGAAGAAGAAGAAGCATAAAATCAAGCTCTTGCAAACTTTTGCTATAAGGAATTAAAGAGGCGATAAAAACTGGTAAAAATGACGATGAGTAGGTAAACTAAAAAACCCCAAATTCGCGCTCAGAATATCGGGCTTCATGGCGGGAAGACGCAGGTATAATGGGATATTCCCATCTAAATTGAGGCATATCACTGTGTTTCTGGAGAATAAATGACATAATAGGCAGGAATCTCCCATGATACCTGCGTTGAACCGCCATTATGAACTTGCCTCTTATAGCAGTTATGTGAATTTATTACTGACTTTTATACTTTCTTCGTGTGATTTAAGTGATTTTCGCTGGTTTCTACAACACATTGGACTATTCATTTGCTCACAGTAGTAGCGCACCGAGAGTTTCTTCATCTCTCTCTTTTCTCCATTAAGAAACGTATGTTAGACAAGGATGGACAAAGGGATAAAACCCCCTCCTTCTGTCCTTTTCCTACTCATACATTCAAATGGGAAATGAGAGAGATGAAAGATATCCTGGTTGCGCCAGTGGTTCACAGCAAAAAATTGCAAGAGCCCAATGCTATAATCAGATTTAGGTGGCTATATCTGCCATTTCGATCTTGCGTCTGAAAGCCTTTTTTGAGTTTTGCAGTGGATCTCGTGCTTTTTTAGTGCACTTATCGTAATTTTTGCAGCAATTCATACTCTAATTGATTATTAAAAAGTCTGTAGCAAAAGTTTGCAACAAAACATAATTATTGAGTGCCTTCAATAAATGATGTAGGCAAAAACGAGTACCACCGCGTAGGAATATTTATCTATCCACTCGGTTAATTTTGAATGAGCACGCGATGTTCTGAATCGTCGACCTGGTCTTACAAGAGTGAATTGAAGCAGATATTCCGTTGGAATCTGGCAACACTGCAGTGTCCAGTATCTGTAGAGTCCTCGGCTGAAATTTAGATTTGGATGTGACGCAAATGCCCATGACCGACCGCCACTCGCGCCACGCCGCGCAGCACACTGGGACATGAAAAGTTATTGTTTTCTGCTTTCAAAATATTTTCATGTTTATAATATGGCGGCCAAGGTCCAAAAACTTCTCCAAACCTCTCCCTTTTACTACCTTCCTCTTTCCTACCTCAATCTCCTCTCTTTAAAAACTTTTCTTTCAAAATCTGTTATTTTAACCTTACCTGAGAGATGCATGATTGTGCGTGAGGTCTCTCAGATTCAACTTACAAACTAGCTGATATCAAAGCGACCAAGTCCCCTCCCCTCCCCTCTTCCCACCCTTTCTACTCCTGTGTTTCTTCTAGCCCCCTACCCGTTCTGATTTCAGCCTGAGATTTTATCTCTGATCTTCATTATTCCGAATAATTATTACAGTCTGTTGGCTGCGCTCAACGCAAACCATTGCATAACTCATAAATTGCAGGCGCATGAAAGTGCAAAGGATTTAATGCCCAAAAGCGCTGATATCCGAAGAACCAAGTCTAATTTTTTGTACCTACCGCACCTTTCTTCTGCTTCCTCTTCTACTTCATCCTCTTGCTATAGTTCACCCACCAAAAAGAAAAACAAATTAAAGAAAAAATCAGAGAAACAACTTGGCGTTGACCCGCAAAAGCTAATATGGTATTAGTAAACTCTAAGTTAGCAGGTCAACGCCAAGTTGTTTCTCTGATTTTTTTTTTTTTAATTTGTTTTTCTTTTTGGTGGGTGAACTATAGCAAGAGGATGAAGTAGAAGAGGAAGCAGAAGAAAGGTGCGGTAGGTACAAAAAATTAGACTTGGTTCTTCGGATATCAGCGCTTTTGGGCATTAAATCCTTTGCACTTTCATGCGCCTGCAATTTATGAGTTATGCAATGGTTTGCGTTGAGCGCAGCCAACAGACTGTAATAATTATTCGGAATAATGAAGATCAGAGATAAAATCTCAGGCTGAAATCAGAACGGGTAGGGGGCTAGAAGAAACACAGGAGTAGAAAGGGTGGGAAGAGGGGAGGGGAGGGGACTTGGTCGCTTTGATATCAGCTAGTTTGTAAGTTGAATCTGAGAGACCTCACGCACAATCATGCATCTCTCAGGTAAGGTTAAAATAACAGATTTTGAAAGAAAAGTTTTTAAAGAGAGGAGATTGAGGTAGGAAAGAGGAAGGTAGTAAAAGGGAGAGGTTTGGAGAAGTTTTTGGACCTTGGCCGCCACGAGTTTACTTGAGGTTTACTGATAGTTTTGGTCAAAGATATCAGGCCGGTTTTGCGATTTATTCCTATGTTAAGGGGTTGAGGTTTAGGTGGGTCAGTCATAAAGAGATATTTTGACAAAGATGTGTTTCTAAAGCAATGATTATAATAAAGTTGAGTCCATCATAAGGCACATCAATAGAGCAGAATGAAATAGCAAGCGCAATCCCTCCCCCCTCTTTTCATTTTATTTTTCTTATTACAAGCAATAGTAGAAAAAAAAGCTAAGTTGCAATGATTTTCTTCTTTAAGCTTTACCTAACCCTTTAATTTGAATGTCACTGATGAAAAGCTAAGTCAATTCTACACGAGGAAAAAATTCCCTTTAAGAATTTCAAAATACTAATCTGTTTCTGATACTTTACTAATAATAGTTTTGCACTATTAATATTATTAAAGCGACAATATTTGAAATTCAGCAGGTATAGAGCTTAAAGTTTAAATTGTTTTTGGTACCCTGAAAAGATCAAGGATCAGTAATGCGTGACTTTAAAAATTAAAAAAATGTAAGTTGCTTAGTACTCAGCGAGCTGAGAACACGGATGTCTTTACGCCAAGGAATAGAGCTCGAGTCTATGTATTTAATCATTCTTTACTAGTGGTTATAATTGTTATTCGGAAGTCATTGGTGAGCTTAAACCAAAGATTTCAATACGGTCTTCCTCTTGGGTCTCCCAGTTTTAAAGACACACTCAAGTAAAATTGCAAAATAACGTTTGAGTTGTGACGGTATAGCTCATCAGGTTTTACAAGAACTGGTTTGTGCAACAAGAACAGTAAAAATCTGGCAACACTGTATTCCATCCATTCCAACTAATGTAAAGTACTGACTCGAGGGAGTGCGCTGTGCATCCTCAAAAGTTTGACCCTTTACGAGGGTTTAAATGGATGTATTACGTTGTTGCCAAAGTGCACGCAACAGCTCCGGTTCCTAACATATACAGTATCTCCCATCAGAGTGCTTCCAAAATTCTAATCTTCTACAAAAAATTATCACAGGTCTTGACTAACACCATCACAAGAGCTCACATATTATGAGAGAGGTGTTCTGGAAAGTAGCAATGTGGCAAGTAGCCTGCAAAATTGCTTTAACAGGCATTGTTTTGCAGCTGGTCAGCACATTGGTGGATCCAGCCGTAGCGAACGGGGGGGCTAACCTGAGATTTTCACCCCCCGGAGACCTCCTTTTCCTTTTTTTCCTCATTGTTTTCCCCTTCCTTTTCCCCTATTTTTTTGGGCGGAACGAAGGGGAGAATGGCGACCGCCCCCTTCCCCCCCTATATCCGCTAATGCGTCGGAACAGGTTTTGACCCGTTGTCAACAAATAAGTTTGTCTCCGTGTTCTTCAGTATAGCGAGCAACGCTACTTGTCAGAACCCGGTATATACTCAGATAATGTGAGCTCTTCTGTAAGAACTATATAGTATCCTTTATTTGACACTAAGAGAGTTAGAGAAGGGTTGGAGGTGGAAAAGAGACTTACTTGTTTAACACTTGATTGATTTGTAACAGTGAGCAAACTAGCACTTCTTGCAATCTCTTTGAAGGAATTGATGATCAATGTAGAAACAGCAATCTGCTAATAATAGGGATTCTAAGACTAGGAGCTCATTGGAGTTGCCTGATCTCAGAATATACATTGCTAACAGAAGCGACAGATAAAATCATATATAATCGTACGGACAGCATTTGTCAACACTTCTACAAGCGCACAAGCACAGCACAAGACAACAATACCAATTCTTTGAAAATACACTTTGGAAACTTCAGAGGCTTCCAAGAAAGTTACCCGGAGATGGCATGCTTACAAAGAGCGGATTTTTAACAAACATCACTGCACTTTCATTAAAGTATTGAACCACGATTGAACAATAATATTTTTAAATTATGAAACAGAACTGCGTGAATAACCTCAAATGTCAAATTGTGCTGTTGCCCTCTGATCTGCCAAGATTTGCCGAGAAAATAAGAACTAAGGAATAAACTAATCGATCGAAGAGTATTCAAAATAGAAGGAATTTTATGTACAGACAATCTATATAATATAATAATGTTGATTGAAAACCACTAATAATAAAACGAACAACAACGAAACAGATCACGAGTTCACTCACTCAGTTCACTTCACGCGTCACGACGCGCACATATGCTGCGCAGCTAGCAATTCGTTCTCTCCGGTTCTCTCCCAATCTTCCATTCCCTCATTCTCTATCCATCCTGGCACTGAGCAAGCTCCTCGAATCTATCTGGCGAAACGGTTGGCTGTTCGAATGGAAAATGGCGATTTTACGCTAATTTCAATCATAGATATCTCCCTTAATACAATTCGAAATTCAACGAGACCTGGACTATGCCCCTCAGGAAAGCCTAACGAATCTTTCTATGTCAGGTTATATGGGGGTTTCATCTGCCGTTATTCCGCAATCTGAGCGCAAAAAACGAGCGGCCGAAACGCAAAAATTCTGAATTTACGCTAATTTCAATCATAGATATCTTCCTTGATATTGCTCAATATTCAACGAGACCTGGCCTTTGCCCTTCAGAAAAGCCTAACGAATCTTTCTATATCAGGTTATATGGGGGTTTCATCTACCGTTATTCCGCTATCTGTGCGCAAAAACGAGGGTGCGAAACGCAAAAGTGAATCGGCAAGAGGCAAAAAAAACGCGAATAAATCGATGTTTTTTGGAAATATCTCCGTTGTTACTCATCCGATTGAAAATCTAATTAGTGAGCGGCACATGTACACCTCAAGACAAATCGAACAGTACCAGGTGTTATGGGGTTTTAATGGGCAGTTTTCTTGGAATCCTAGGCAACAGATCATATAACGCTTAAATCGACAAAAACGAACTGATCGGTGTATAATAAGTGTCCGCGGACGCCACCTTCTCGCTCGGGGGTTTTGGACTTGGCCTGGTGGCTATCGCCACTTATGATCTTGCAAAACGAATTAACCTTACCAAGTTACTTGGTAGCTCCGTGGAGATGATTCGTCTCTTTTTTTTTTTCAAGTAAAATCTTCTCAACCAAGAATAACAATTGTTTATTTTTTTCCTTTTCCTTTTATCCTGATTAAATCTGTGCATCTCGTGTACTTTTGTGAAAATTTATGAATGATAGGATTATGGATTTGGGCCACAATACACACCTCCTTTCATTGGTTCAAATCCTAAGATTGCTCTTTTCGTGGAAAAGGGTTTTTTTTTTTTTTTTTTACTCCGTCGATTGTAAAAATTGTTTTCGTTCCACAAACGGTACGTAAGTAGTCAGTTTTGCTCATTTAGAAAGATAGAAACTTACACATAATTGGTTTGTAACATTTATGTGTAGTATACGTGGTTTTTCAGTACCTGAGAACAGCGCTGCCATTTTGCATAGAATTTATGACATTATTCACTTCACCTATGATTCCATCGGTTGCAAAAAAGATTACGCAGTTTAGTGTACGACGGTAATGCACGGAAATACTCGCATCTGTAATCTTTCCTCAACCGGTAGAGTTGTCGATGACTTTATAGAAACTTGCAGATATTTTAATAAATTAACGTCGTTTCCACCGATTGAGAAAAATGTCGTAGATCAGAGTATTTTCGTGTAGCTCAGTCATACAAAGAAGTGAACTGTGCAATCTCTTCTCAGCCGGTGAAATCATCGGTGAATTGGAAAATGTCATTAATTCTTCGCAAAATGGCAGCTCTGCCTGAGAAACGAAAGTAAGCATCAAAAACGACATAACGAGTCCGCGACATTCACCATCCATCAGTGTTAATTTTACTAATTTTCAGTGTTTTAGAATAATTCTACGCCTACAATTTCACTTCATCATCGCTATCTTATGTATTTTGAGACGCTGATTTCAAAAAGGCTACCAGTTTTTATTAAACTGGCCTAGATTTTACGTAAATTCGAAATTACGTCTTCTTAGCAAAAAATTCAAAATTCTGGAAAAAGTAAGAGTTTTGAGTAAAATCTAAGGCCAAATTTGAAATCAGCGGGTCAAAATACATACTTAGAAAGTATCGAGGAAGGGGTGAGAAAGAGGTATATTATGATGAGAAAACCTGGTTTTACGTTCATAACAGCCGGACACATTACGTCATTAAGGCGTAAACATCGAGAAACGACCTCGATCAATCTCAGTGGCGTAACTAGAAAGTATACCCCTCTCACTTTGTCCATTAAAATGTGTAAGTTAGAAAAGGATAGGAAAGGGGGATCGATCCTCTCTTCCTACCCTTTTTCTAACCTGTACATTCGGATGAGTTTAAGGGAGATAGATAGATTTCTAGTTACGCTACTGATCAATCTTATGCATCAAAAACAAAAAAGGAAAAACTGGGGCATTTGCGCAATCATATACAGCCCTAACTCGAAGCCCGAAAGAAACCTTAGAGGAAATTATAAAACAAAAGAATGAGTTTTGCAAGTTTCGCCAATGGACGTAGGTATCAATTATCGTTCCTCGATATACTTGCAGGATTGAAAAGAGTTTCCAGGTGATAAAACGCTGAGAGGCGAATAAGTCGGAACGGAATCGACCATTAAGGGACGAGCGAACAATGACCCTAGAGCCAAACGGGCATACAGGAGCTAGCGAAAAGATGATGCGAGGTATTTAATGTCGACTCTAATAAATTACGTGCGGAAAACGCTGCCGCCGTGAAAAGAATTTCGTGCGCGGATGCTCGGCCATTTATTTTAAGAGGGGATAAAAACGCTGAGAAATTTCCAATTGGGAGAATTTTTACTGCGTTGCATCAGACGCTCCGGTATACGACGCTCAATGGATAGCGAAACAAAGAATTTCCTGGATACCTATATCGACTATTAGCGTAAACGAAGAGGGGGGGAGGGGGGGTGTAATGCCCCCTCTCTCTATCTCTCTCAGACTTTTGACTTTTTGGTGAACGGAGTTTAATGGGTCTGTCACGAACATTTTCCAGAGTTGTTGATAGGGTCAATGACGAACGATATGAAACGATATGAAAACCTTTGAGAACGATCAACTCCATTTTGCAAGCCGAATGGATAGAGTGGTTCATTAAGCATCAGTCTTCACTTCGGCTTCTTCCTAGTTGAAACTAGTTTTGCCCAAAAATTAAAATATCCACTCAAATCTTTTTTTGACCGGACCGTGTTCTAGTTTTGACTACAATATTTTATTCAAAAGTAGTTCTAACTGAACAGTATTCAGTCAAAACTAGTACCGACGCGGTGAGACCGGGTCCTAGATAAAACTAGTTTTAACTAATCGAAACGTTGAAACTAAAATTGACGAAAGCAAGCGGTTTGTGGAAACTAGTTTCTGCTAGCTAAAACTATAGTTCTGACTGATTTCGGGTTTTGACTGTAACATATAATATCCGTATAGTCTGAAGCTATTTTATCTATGAAAGAAAAGCACTTTTTATACTTAAAATTTGTAAAGTCATACTGATAAAATGTTTTACAAAAAAACAAAACAAAGAACGAAAAACAAAAACAATGAGAAGAGTGCTAGTAATTTAGCCTACTTTAGATGTTGTACTTGCACTTTACTCGTTCTTCAAAAGTTACTGAAAACTGGCTCCTGCTCTAACTTCGTGCTGCGAATTCAAGTACCTAAATCGTTAGAATTCTGGGAACTTTTTTGAGCGTTCCTTATTAAATAAATAATACCATCGGGGAACGGATAGTCGTGATATGCTACAGAAACGGTGCCGGATTACATGGACGTGCGTGTCCATAAGTTTCACAGCACAGTTTTATGGGAAATCTAGTGGCTTTTTGGACATACGGAAACACAGGACATAATTGCCAGATGGGATGCAAACGGCGAACACCCTGGTGTCTTGCTCTTTTACCTGTGTTCTTTGTCTGTCCGGCAACGAGCTATAGCGATTAGCGATAGACAGGATTTGTGGGACGTAATTTTAAAACTTCAAGGATGTAACCATGAATGATGGGAATTAATTATGAACATTTTACTCTCGGTCTGTTTGGCTCATTTTTTTTTTTTCTCCTTAAAAAGAAAATTTTGACAAATCCACTTGAAAGTGGTCCTAAACAATAGTACAAGTGTTTGAGAATGGCTATCTGGACACTGAAATTGTTATAGCTGCACTGGCGCAACCAGGATATCTTCCATCTCTCTCATTTCCCATTTGAACGTATGAGTAGGAAAAGGACAGAAGGAGGGGGTTTTATCCCCTTGTCCATCCTTGTCTAACATACGTTTCTTAATGGAGAAAAGAGAGAGAGATGAAGAAACTCTCGGTGCGCTACTGTATAGCTGTATTTTTTTTTATGTTCACAGTCGTTCGCGGATCACAAAACGCGGTCATGAAACTATCTGTTCTTATGAAAGAATGGGGTTCTTGTGGACTTTTGCTACACAGAATTGAAGAATTGATTCTTGCATAAAAACCTGTAAAAATGACGATGAGTACACTGAGAAATCACGAAATTCACTCTCAGAATCGAGCTTAATGACGGTGAGACGCAGGTATCATGGGAGATTCCTATCTAAATTGAGGCATCCCTCTGTGTTTCCATAAAGAGAAAGAGACATATTAGATAGGAATCTCCCATGATACCTGCGTCGAACCGTCATTACGATCTTGCCATTGAAGTAGTTATGTAGGTTTATTACTGAATTTTAGACTATCTCAGTGTGATTTTCATGATTTCCGCTGGTTTTTACTTCAGAGTGGACTATTCATTTGCTCACAGCAAAAGTTTGCAAGAGCCCCATTGTATTGCATCTAGTCTAATTTGAATCTTGAAACCTTCCCGCATCATTTCCTTTGCGGCCCACTAACGTTCAAAAGCTCAAAAGCATGCGAACGTTTTTGAACCGCGGAACTATTTTCATCCGCCCGTCCATGGTGGACCACATAGTGGACGATTGTTAACATGAAAAAATACGGCTAACGACTGTTTCTTCTGGGATGATTTGCACGGTAAAGAAACTGACAAATGACAATAATAAGCCAAATTTTCTCACATGGATGGTTGTACAAAATAAAAGTATGTGTCCTGAGTAAAACAGCTAATCTATGACACTTGCACTATCATTTAAGACCAATTTCTACTGAATTAATTGCAATTTTTTATATAAGGTTAAAAAAAATGAGGCAAACAAACCAGAATCAGATCGTTCATGCTGTCACACTTTGGGATAGGACTCAAAACAAGTATCAGCAACTCTATTGCTATACCTTGTTGCTGCCTGGACTATTTTTCGGTAATTGGGAAAGCAATTTTGCCGCTGGATCATCTATAAATCTGCCTAAATTATGTATCTCCATAGTCAAAGGATGTTCCCATCTGCACGCAATCGTAACGTTTTTTTTTTTTTTTTTTTTTTTTTTTTATACTAGCGCAGTCGATTGAAAGAAAAATTATAAGGAGACCTCGTTTAGGCAATTAGCCTTCCGTTGAAGGTAACGTTAGTAAGCAATATTTATTTTTCCGTTGAAAAAAAAAGTAAATTTAGAACAGTATAGTTGGAGTATTTTTAAACTTTCTTTTCAATACTACGATTCTTCAATCGTGGCTGACCATTTGGAGTGTATAGTTCTTTGTGAGAATGAAGCGTTTGGCATAAATTAAAACAATAATTAACACAAGGCGGTTTCTAATAAACAGTATGGGGGGGAGGGAGTTATTCTTGGATTTGGTTGCGTTATAGTGAGTGATTGAACTTGAAAAGGCTCGCATATTTTTGCAGTCGTCTAATTCCATGGCTGATGGTCATACTTTGAAAATATGTGTGACGCCCGACAAAATATAATTCTCGCCATGTCAAAAACTCGCGGGAGATATTGCGGTTTGTCACGTGAAGTTCATTGTTTTTCCTGAAACAATGATTATGAATATACTTTTTCTTCCGCGCTCTGTTGAAGCAACAGTTAGGGAATTATTATATATGGTTTGCGATAGATAGCATGCGATTCTAGGTAACCTTCTATTGAGCTACATTGAAGTCTCGCGTTTAAATTAGATTGGTTAATTAATTACGGTGACATCAAACGATCGAAATTTGACATTCCGTTTCAAATAACATAATACCCTCTTTCCACTTGATTTTTGCCGACATTTGACTTTTTCATTTGTCATCCTTAAGTTCGTTTATGGTACCTTTCGAGCAAGAACATCCAATGGAGCTGTTGCAAACTTTTGCAACAGGCTCATAAATAGTTGATTATGCGGTAATACCCTGTAAAAATAACGATTAGCGCACTAAAAAATCACGAAATCCACTCCTAAACTCACAAAATGCTTTTAAATGCGAGACCGTAATGGCGGCCGAGGCCGCGGTTTTCTTATGGCAATTATATGCTTCTTCTTCTTCTTGTGTGGTGTTGCGAGAACACCTCGTGTAGATGGCGCTGATTGAAGATAGGGAACCCCAATGAAAACCGCGGCCCCGTCCGCCATTACGGTCTCGCGTTTAAAAGCATTTTGTGAGTTTAGGAGTGGATTTCGTGATTTTTTAGTGCGCTAATCGTTATTTTTACAGGGTATTACCCCTTAATCAACTATAAAAAAGCCTGTAGCAAAAGTTTGCAACAGCTCCTTTCTAGAAGTAGCCTCAGATCGTGCAATCCGGCAACCCTGTAATTGAGGACTTTTCCGGAAGAAAGTCCCATAAAACAGTGAGTGTGCTCTTCCTGAAACTTGTGCATTGTGAGTAATAGGAGGTTTTTAGCTGAAGAGCACACCTCTCGTTTTATGGGCCCTTCTTCCGGAAAAAGCCCTCAATTATAATCTCACCTGCAACATAAAAACCGCGCGATCACATAGTCTACATCTCGGTGTCGCGTGACCGGTGGGAGAAGGGAGGTCCTAATGGGCGCTAACGGTCTCGTGAATTGCCATTCGCTGCATCCGACGCGACAACGAAAGTTGTCAGTTTCTGGCCGAGATCCAATCTAAGGATTAGCTAAAACGTGGAAATGGGAGTTTTTTTTTTTTTTCGCGGAAGAGGATTTTAAGCACTGTGACAATGGGTCCTGCTCGGTAAATTCTTGTTTTTTTTCTCTCTCTTTCAGACCATAACCATGATGTCACCGAAGTTGAGACAACCCCTAATTGTTGGATGTACACAGTTTGAATGTCGCACAGTGATTCGAAAAGAGTCCCTGTATTCATAGAGTTGAGACAATGGGTCTGTTGCAATCTTTTGCTACAACGATAAAAATAGTTTCATCGTATGTAAAATCGCCCGAAATGTCCATTGGTGGCATCTGAAAGTCATGGAATGCGATAATAAACTCACAAGAGACGTTTAATGAAATCCAAGATGGGGGTAAAATATCGAGCAATCATTATGCATGCACCTTTAACAACCAAGGATTGCCAACGTTGACAACCTCACAGCTTCAGAGGTTATGTGTTTATTTACGTTGTGATTGGGTGTGATCGATATTGTGAGGTTGGCTATTCTTGGATGTTTGTGGTGCATGCATAGAGGTTGCTCGATATTTTACCGCCATCTTGGATTTCATTAAACGTCTCTGGTGAGTTTCATACTGCATTTTATGACTTTCTGATGCCACCAATGGACTTTTCACGCGATTTTACATGAGATTGAACATTCTATAGCGCTGTAGCAAAAGTTTGCAACAGACCCATTGAAACCGTGGGAGCCTCCATTGAATGCGTTTTTGCACATTTTTTTACATTCTAACGACCGTTGTTGTGTTTTGATCAACTACAAAGATAAAGATAAAGTTAATAGATAAAGTTTCTAGCAGAGTAATCTTTCATCGCCTTCGCTGATGGACATCTATTGACGCTTCTAAAAGATTCTTTGAGAAATCATAGGCATTCTCAAGATGTCAAAGTAACGATTTCATCGACAATTAACCCCTTTAACCATGGGTGAAGATATATTTAAGGACTGCCGACTGTAGTTAGTCCTTTTCAATCCTGACCGCAGCGCCCAAGCAGCGGTTTGAGGAACTACAGCGGTCTCAAAGCAGCATAATTTACGTAGCACAAATTCCACTCGTGTGGCGCGGTGGTCTAGAGGTGAAGGCACTTGACCGCGAGAGGTCGGGTTCAAGTCCCAGCCAGGTGGAAACTTTTTGCGAGAGTATTAGCCACAGTTTCTCACACCGCTGCTTGAGGCGCTCTGTGCGGAGCAAAAACCCGCTAACAGGTTTTAAAACGGGCGGAGATCAGTGTTGCTAGATCGAGGGTAAAAAGCCGTATCGTCCCCATTTAAATAAATGTAAAACGTACGACTTTTTCACCCCAATCTGGCAACACTGGCGGAGATAGGAAGTCGGCAGTCCTTAGTTATATCTTTGTCCATGCTCTAACCGTAAATTACCGTTGGACCCCTCCGATGGATGTGAATAAATGTGTAAAAACGCATCCAATGGCGTGTACGCATCCAATAGAGCTTAAAACTCATGACCCATCAGAAGTTGACTACCATATTGTTCTACTTTCTACAAACAGGGACTCTATACAATTAATGGAATGGAAAATCTCGGACATGGTTTAACAAATAAAAAAAATCAAGTTTGTAAACAATAATAAGCAGCAAAATAATCTTCAAATTTGTGAAATTGTTCATGTATGAGCTTAAAAGGAGTTAAATATCATGGTTTTTGTGAGAAAATATCATTACTAAAATAGAATAACCCTTCCAATACCACGCTAGAGTATTCATTTCTCTTTCGAGATCTGTCTTAGACAATGTCAGTTTCTTATTCAAATTAAGAACGATTCCAAAATTAAATTCAAGCTTTTCCTAGACGTTATGTCTGGTATCTTCAATCAGAATTAATTCTAGCGATTTTCTATTAATTACTCATGCTAACGCAATAATTCTGTTTGCAAATGTCCTGCAGGTAGCACTTCTAAAAATAATTAAATGTCCACTTGATTGCTGAAACAAGTATTATTTTTTCTGTATAGTGCTTCCATTCGGTCTTTTAACGGAAGAAAACAGCTCCGAATTTTCAAAAAATGGTGAGACAAACGTTTCATTATTTCGAAGGAGACCTTTTTTTAGAGGTTATTTCCTTCAATAAATTTTTCCTTGCGCATCCAAACACATACGTTGAAAAATAATTCAGAGAAGAGAGTAAATGTTGCATGATTACATCGATTGTCCCTAAATCTAGTGATCATTGGCTTGGTGATACCAGCGCTCAATAAGTCAACATATACCCGGATTTCCATTGTGTATGTTCATTTTCGCGATTTTCTCCGGATTCCATCCCAATTAAATGGTGATGGAGCAACAAGTAATAAATTATGGAGGTTTATCCATAAAAGTAGAGTTAGTTAAGTAAGGGGATAAATCGTTATTTATGCCATCCAGTGTAGGTACTAACCATAAGGAGTATCCAAAGATCTTACGAAGTATTTGAGAAACTTTGTAAATTATCTCTCTCTCTCTATCCCTCTCTCTCCTTCTCTTTTCTTTGGTGTCGGTTTTGGCGCGATAAAAAATGTTGGAAAGTAAAATACATATTGTAGGGGTAAAGAAAAATAAGATATAAAATGGTGAGAAAGGAAAGAAGAAAGAGGAGAGAGAGAGAGAGAGAGAGAGAGAGAGAGAGAGAAGAGGGAGAGGGGGGTAGCAGACTAAGAGTTACACACTATAAGTTGTGAAAATAGTTGATCTTTGAGAAAACGGATTTCCTCGCCAAAGTTGGGACGACTATTTTGAAAATTAGTTTGCGCTGCAAAGCTCGTAATATCGGCCAGCAATCCTCCGTGTGGAGGGAAGAGTTGGCATCGAGCCAAAAGCTTTTATTGCAGTCGTGTTCTGTTCCCAGTGAGTTCGCATATTCATCAGAAAGGGGATTCAGGGCAATTTTTCTCTTCTCCTGTATTTGAATTTTACCTTTTGCCTTTACATACCAAGCTGTTCAAGACAGTTCGTATGTACCATCAACCAACAAACTTTGGTTTTTGATGGATTGGCTGAACAAATTGAATTATTGTGTATACTTTATTTATTTTAAAATATTTACCAACCTTTTTTTATGATTATTATTATCTTTTTACTTACTTCAGTCTTTACCTTTTCCATTTTTTGAAAAAAGTAGGATGTGCAGAACTCATGGATAAAAAACTTCGGGAGTGATATTTTTTTTTTTTTTTTTTTTTTTTTTGTGCCAAAATTGAACTTTATTTTCTTATAATCATTCAAGTACGAAAATGCGTTTTTTTGAGCTGGAGTCAGTGGCGGCTAGCCAGGTGAGGCAAATGAGGTGACAAGGAGCCATCGCCTCACATTTTTTTGAAGCGATGTAATAAAAAATAAATAAAAGCGTTTATCGAATTTAGGAGTGGATTTCGGACGTTTTTAGTGCTGTCATCGGTATTTTTTGAGGTTTTTACACCAGAATTAACTATTAAATCGCTTATAATAAAAGTGTGCAACGGCCACATTGTTTTATTTTATTTTATTTTAATTTTATTTATATCTATTGATTTTTTTTTTTTTTTTTTTTTTTTTTTTTTTTTTTTTTTTTATACGATGAATCAGCTGCGCTTCCGGTTTGACGCGAAATAACGCCAAAGTGTGGCAATAGGTTAGAATGATTTGATTAGATGACGTAAGATCATACCTCACCAATGGCGAGCGCAGGAATTAGTCTCTCTCCAAAGGTAGATGGAGAACAGGTATGGACAACACTCTGAGGTTGGCTCTGATTGGTTTTAAAAAAAAGCGACTCCGCCGCCATTTTTCTGACGGTATGATTCAAATTTAGATTTCACATCTTGAAAAGGAAAGTGAACAACGTAACTGATGTTAATCCAATCTATAGTCACAACATTAAAATTTAAAGATAAAAATTACATTTCATTGTTCAAATAAATAAAGTATTGCCTCATATAAACTTCCCTTTCAAACCTAACCACAAACAACAATGAAAGATACACAGTGTAAATAGGAGACAAGATGGCGGTGAAGTCGCTTTTTCCCCAAAAGGCCACGCCCGGCCCCCTGAGGAGTCGAGTGTTGCCCATCCATGTACTCCATATACCTTGGTCTCTCTCGCTCTTTTCCCGTTTGAGTTTGTGGACAAGAAAAGGAAAGAGATGGGGGCTGAAGTCACGTTCGAGCCCCTGTTTCTGTCCTTTCCCTACTCATGTGTCCAAATGGGGAAAGAGAGAGAAAGACAACTTCTTGTGTACGCTACTGTACCACGTTGAGTTCTGAGCCAAAATTTTCAAACGTCAACATAAGCACGCGATCTTTTTGTTTCATACTTTTCCAGTTTTTGAAACTGCGCAAGGATTAAGGTGAGCCAAACTTGCCGCCCTGGTTTCCTTTTTTGTCTAACAAAAATAGAGTAAAGTAAAAAAAAATATATATAAATAAATGAATAAATAAAATAAGTAGAAATGCAAACCACTTGGTATGCTATTGGTACGCGTCCAAAATGGAGAAAAATAAACAGTTCAGGATAAAGGAAAAGTGAGGCAAGTACAGAGCTGCCGTTTTGTGTGTATTTCAGTAGCGGCCCGTGAGATTTGGCAACCATGCATTTTTCCCACTTAAACTTGGGTAAAAAATCGATTCAAGCGGAGGCTGGCAGCCTCCTCGAGTTTCGATTGTTTTCCATGTATTTAAATGGGATAAAAACACTGTTGCCAAATCGCACGAGCCGCCACTGGTGTATTTGGCAGTGGCGAGGCGTGAAATTTGGCAACAATGAATTTTCTCCATTTTAATTCGCCCAAAAAGTCGAACGCTTCAATCGTCGGCGATGACCAGGCATTTCAACCTTTCTAATTTATTTAAATGGGAGAAAGGAACGTTGCCAAATCGCACGCCTCGCCACTGGTATTTAGTGACATTTTTCAATTCACCGATGATCCTACCGATTGACTACAAATATTTCATAGTTCGTAGTTCAGTGTACAACAGTGAGCTACAACTTTAGAGTGGCAGCGGGCTGGTCCACCTTGTGCCACACAGGGTAGAAGGAATCCCGGGAAAAAGCGGAATTTGGGCGGCAGATTCCAAGGTTTGGGGTTAAATTTTGTAGGTCGTTCGGAATTTGGCGGGAATTTGGACGGCAGATTCCAAGGTTTGAGGTTAATTTTTGCAGGTCGTTTCCGGCGATACCCGAGTTTGTTTACGAAACGACCGGAAACAACCTACAAAATTTAACCTCAAAATCGATTTTTACGGCAAGATGGCGGTGCCTTAGGTGACAGCAATGAACCCGCGGAACGTTCCTTGATGTGCCACTCTAAAGTTATAGCTCATTGGTGTACAACTGTACTGCTCGGAAAAACTACAATATGTAGTATTCTCTCAATCATTGAGATCTCCATCACTGACTTATAAAAATAAATTTTAGGAAATACCCTACGAACACGATCTCTCATCAAATTTAATCTGGGGGAGACCCCCAGACCCCCCTTCAATATTCTGGGGGGAAACCCCCAGACCCCCTTTAATATCCTGGAAGAGACCCCCAGACCCCCTTTGACATTCTGGGGGAGACCCTCGAACCCCCCTTTTTTTTACCCATTTTTCCCATTGATTTGAATAGAACCCATTTTTCATCCTTAACTTACCTAAAAATTAAAATTTCAAAAAAACAAAAAAAGTCCCTCTGGAGAATGTTAAAAGCAACATTTGAATACATTTGGACCTATTGTGCAAAAGTTATGCTGGGATACAGACGGACTCACGGACTTACAGATCACGGACGCCACAGAAATTTTATACATTTACCGCTCCAAACCACATTTAATTAAGAAATATTAAAATGCCATGGATAGATGTTCCTTAGGATATATAGTATTAGGCATGATGAGAGCCAATTATTTCATAAGTATCATAATTGACTTAGTCATAGTGCGCCAAGTATCGAAACAAAATGCCTTGAAAATCTCTGCGTCATCGCAATACTTTCCCAATTTTTCTAACTTCGTTAGAGTGAGAAAGTAAACAATGTTGGACATTTCAATGAAGTAACGATGTCTCCATCGGCTGACCAACGAAAAACACAAATCAGCTCACAATCAGCGTATGATTGTAACGCATGTAAATAATCGGATCTGCAATCTTGTCTCAACCGAGGAAATCTGCGTCACTGATTTAAAAAAAAAAAAAAAAAAAAAATGCGGTTATTTTAATAATTAAACGATTACTCCACTGCACTAGGGTCTGAGATCGGAACAAGTAGCCGAAAATCAGTGAAAAAAAAAGTCATCAAAAATAATGGTTATCAACCTTTTTGAGATCTTATAAACTTATATGTCGAATCCTTTTTTGTAGAAAAGCCGCATTTTTGATGATGACAAAATTTCCTCTGCAAAGTGCTATAACAGGAAAATTACATTGAGCCCCTGATTTTGCTCAAAACTAAGAGATAGCATTTAGCAGTCAATCGATAGGTACATAAGTTTTTTAAAGTATTCAGTATAAAATTTTTTTATAGACATGTCCAGATGCATATTTTGTTTTTTGTTTTTAGAGCATGAGTGTCATGCTCTATTGAAATCGTTTCTACAAGGTCAATAATGCTTTTCTTATAGGAACGGCATGGTTCGGGGGTCCGCTCGGGGGATCGCTTGGTTTCAGTATCGAGAACGGGTCCTCGAGGACCGATTGACCCATGTGATTCCGCCAATCCGGTGTCCTCCCAATTTGTCGCTTTTTCTTTGTGGCGGGAGTTTTTGGCCAAGATTGAGATTAAGCATTTTTGGGAATGTAATTACGTTACTAATTTGGATCAGACTTCAACGAAATTTTCTGTATGAGATATTGAGGTTTTATATCAGAGGATTGTGTCCATGTTTCGTGTATTCTGCGATTTAAAATGCATTTAGATGATTTCAAATTTCCAATCCTGTTATTGTTGATGTTTCGGTCCGCTAAAAGAGTTCGTTTGGGGAACGCGATCGGCGTTGCGTTTTAAGGTGAATCCTCAGCGACCTGTAGTAAGATTCTCATCCGCTAGATAACGCCACTGTTCCGCGGTCCAGAAACCATGCTTTTTCCGCCTTTAATCGTTAATTGCGAGAGCTAGAGTTAACTTTTCGAAAATGTAAGAACGTTGCGTTCTAGATCAAATCCTAAGGAAAATTTTAAGACCATTCCGAGCCATGGACGAAGATATAACTAAGGACTGCCGACTTCCTATCTCCGCCCCTGTTAAAACCTGTTAGCGGGTTTTCGAGCGCGACCGCAGCGCTCCAAGCAGCAGTAAGGGTCAACTAAAAACGAACCGCTGCAGCGGTGGCCGCTCCGGCTCCCTTTCTCCCATGCCTTCCCGCAAATGTATACCGTGTAGGTAATTTGAATCACGATTGAACGAAGGGAACAAATGATCAGCGAATTAAAAGGAAGCAAAATCCGCTAAAAAGCAAACGTCTGGAGTATTTCTTGAAAGATTCCTGAATTGTCGAAAATGATTAATCAAGGACTGAAATACTATACATCACAGTTAACCTCAAAACGGAATCAAACAAGAAAGAGTACATAGACATTTGTTTTATTAGTAGAGATCAGGCGACTCTTTTAATTTGCTGATGATTTCTGTTACCTTGTCCAAAGTTGATTCTGAATTTCCCTTGCTTTCGATCTTCCATTGAGATACTGAGTTATCTGATCCTCTTGGGTCGCCGACAACAGTTGACAGCCATGCCATAACAGACCAACTCCAACAACGGTTTTAGCAGTAGCACAGCATGTGAGCATGGACACATCGCCAGGATCGCTCACTTGAAAGAGTAGTTCAGCTGACCGCTGCTTGGAGCGCTGGGGTCGAGAGCAAAACAGGACTAACAACAGTCGGCAATCCTTAGTTATATCTTCGTCCATGGTTTTGCGACGACCTCCCGTCCCCTTTGCCCTCCCCACGATCTACTGCACCTACGCCAACAACAGTTGCTTGCCGCGTTGTGCAGATTGCATGAATGATGTGTGTCCATCTACTTCATCCCAATTTCACAGCCATCACGGATGCCACGCCCGCCACGGGTCTTCTACCGGGTTTTTATGCGACATCGGTCATCGTGGCCCAGTGTTACATGGTAATCAGCGGCGGATTCGGGAAAGGCACGCCCCCCCCAACTCACGGTAGCCTTTGCCTTTTTTCAACAGAAAAAATCCCATAAATTCCTCTCTGCAAATTTGAAAATTCATAGGCGTGAAGCCCCCCCCCCCTAAAAGAATTTTCTGGATCCGCCATTGGTAGTAATTTTTGCGGCACACTACGCCGGATTCCCGTGCGCTTTCCCACACGTACCTTTCTCCCTTATCTGTCAATGGGCGCTCCCCGAGGGGCGGCGCGGCGCCCCCCCCCCTAATTCAGAAAAATCAAAACTTTACAATAAAAAAGAATCGGAACATTCGAAGATCAAATAATAACGAAAGGAGTAAGAGTTAACAAACTTTATTCTTAGTTTACTTTATAATTTTAATTAGGGGCGTAATTTAGGGGGGGGGGGGCAGGGCGGGAAGTAGCCCCCCCCCCCCCTAAGCAGTGGTGCCCAACCACCCCTTGCCACTATACAGCTCGCCCCCCAGTTTCAGGATTCCTCTCCCCCCCAGATCTAGATCTCCCCCTGATTTTTACCCCCCCCCCTCCTGATTCAGACGACATCATCCTTCCCACCCGTCATCTCCCTCGCCGAAAGAAGTTTTAAAATCTACTAGTATGAACGTGTCTACATTGGCAACTACCGTTGGCAACGAGAATTTTGCGAACTTCCTTAAAAATTCAGAATCCTCTGGTCGATAATTACATGATTAGAGAATGTATAGGCAAGAGTTTTGGTTTTGTTAATTTAAATAGGTTAACTCTTAGAATTCATCAGGACAATGAAAATAAAGAAGGAATAGTTGTACTTAGCTTTTTACTATTTCTATCATCTGATGCTGTCACTTTATTCATAATATCAAACACGTCAAAAATAGAATTACTTTTGATACAACTACATGCTACAATCACTTACAATTTCTACCATTTGGAAGGATAATTGATTTATTTTCTATTTTGGGCGGAAGGGGGGGGGGGGGGGTTCTCTAGACTTCCCCGTCTCTGGGTGGTGTCCCCTAGACCTTCCATTGACATTCAAAAAGTTGCCCCTCCGGGCAATTTTTTTTGCGGGTGCCCATGTCTTTGTCCATGGTCTCTGAACCAGAAATTGAACGTTCTTCCGGTCTGTGGTTGCCTTCTTTTCTCATAAGTTTAGACACGGCCACCCTGTAAACCCCACAACAATTTTAAAAGTCCGCAATCCGCACCCTCGACCCGCAGCCACTATCAAAAGTAAATTGCCGGTTGACTTGCAGGTACTCTCCTCCTCCCCCCCCAACTTAGATTAGACAAAAATAAAAAATTTAAAAAAAAAAAAAAAAAAAAAAAAAAAAAAAAAAAAAAAAAAAAGGTGAAAAATAGAATGTATGCCCCAGAAAAGGGGCCCCCCTCCACAGTTTTCCAAGAGAGGGGGCCCCCTTGCCAGCGTAACTCCGAAAAAATAATTCCAACTGGGGTCCATGTAACTCAAGTAAGGTCTCAAAATGAAATCAGATGGATCCAAAATTTTAACGGCGAGTACCGGTAAGCTTACTCTTTTGATCGGCCCAAAAACCGGATTGCGATACATCGATTTACTCTCGAGATATCGATTTTTCAAAGGCGCGCGGTATAGGGTCAGAAATCTAAGATTCTCTAAAATCCGCGAATTTCGACTCTCATGGACCTAGCATGCGCCGTGAGAAGTCATATGTGAGTTTTTTGAGTTCACATGAAGTTCATTAAGGGCCCTGACAAATGTCGGACCGATAAAGTCTATATGGGGGGGGGGCGTGGCCCCAACTCCAGCGTAAGTCTCACGTACAATGTCTAACTGCGGCCGCGGGGGGTCCCATAAGATCCGTTTAAAAACTTGGATGAAACTGAATTTTTTTCAAGAATTTTTTAAAAGCTGAAGCTACCGCCCAATCCAAACCGCAGTGCGCAATCCATCGATTCGTTCTCGAGATATCGATTTTTCAAAGGCGCGCGGTCTTGTCAGATCGACCTTAGAGGGGGGGCTGGAGGCTGGAAAAAGGCGAATTTCGTCTCTCACGAACCAGTCGTGTGCCCCTATTATATCGGTTCCGCTTCTTTTCGGGTCCCAATGATGTCCCGAGAGGGCCCCAAAGCAGTTTCGAGCCAAAAAATATCATCTTAGGGGGGGGGGGGGGGGGGAAATACTCCCCGTTTCAGCGTAACTCTGACAAGAAATGTCTAACTGCGGCCGCGAGAGGTCCTGTAAGGTCATTAAATAAACTCGGATGGATCTGAAATTTTCGAGGTTGTCAGTCACAAGCAAGCGCTTTGTACCGGTGCAAACCGAATTGCAATACATCGATTCACTATCGAGATATCGATTTTTCAAAGGCGCACGGTCTTGTCAGATCGAACATTGAAACAAGCTGTGGATACTCTGTATCCGCGAATTTCGTCTCTCATGGACCGTTTAAGCTCCCTTAAAAATCGAATGAGCTTTTTTCAAGTTCATATTACGTTCCTTAAGGGCCTTGATGAGTGTCGGATGACATTTGATCAATATTAACATTCTTTTTTTAAACTGAGACAAAAAGAGCTGAAACCATAAAGACGAAAATTTCCATCGTGATGACTTTGGTTCAAGCGAGGAAAATTCTATAGAAGTCCCAAATAACTAGACTAGACTTTCCGGCTTGCTAGGATTGGTATTAAGAATTTCCTTCCTGATGACTTTGGTTCAGGCGAGAGAAATCTAAAAAAATCCCAAAAAACTAAACTAGACTTTGCGGCTTGCTAGGATTGGTATTGCGTCATCCGATTTTAAAAGAACTATCACTATCGAAATCGATTTTCAAAACCACAGTATTCACCTCGCCTCGTGAACAACTGTTTCAACACGCTATAAGTAAATTTTCATTCCCACTTTGACCTATCAAGTTATTTTTACAGCGATCACTGTTATACCAAAACAAATGCAGCGTTGCGATTGACTTTGTCGCAGTTTTGTACTATCAATATGGAACTCCACACTTACAATGATTTACGGCCGACACTCATGCTCTCTTTGCTAACACTGTTCCAGTGTTGCAAGTTCCAACTTGTTTAATCTTGTCATTCCAGAAAGAATGCATTTTGATGCGGGCTTTTTACTTTTCATGATAACGGAATCCTCATCTCATGTAGAATCCACTTTTTGCAGAAAGTCCGCATTTCTGAAAATGACAAGATTTCTTCTGAAAAGTGCTTCAACAGGAAAATTAAATCGAACCAGCTTTTGCTCGAAACCGAAAGAAAGCCTCTAGCGACCAATCGGTACGGTACATCGATTTGAAAAAACAAAAAACAAAAGCGGAAAACAAACAAAAACGAAAAAAGTCTATTCAGTTGCGGCTCCTATGAAATTCCTAGCACTAATATCCACTATCAAGTATTCTCATCACATTTTCTCCTCCCTTCTTCCAGCTTCAATTATCATCGCCGCAGTGTCTAGAACCCGGCGCATTCCTATCTCCAATCCCTTTGTAAAAATAAGAATCATCAAATAAGCAGGTCCTTTACACAGGAGCTGAAGGAAACCTAAAGACCGGAACTCGCTTGCTTTTATAACTCTCCATTCTCCGACGTAGCAAAGCTAAATACTGCACGTGTAAAGTGCACTTTTAATAAAAATTCCCTCTCTTCTGAGTTCACCCTGGCGCAAACGGAGGAATGAAAGTCCTGAGACTCACAATAAGAGTGAGTTGATAAAGGAGGAGAAGAGTTTTCTTTTCTCTCTCTCTCTGTCTCTCTCTCTCCCTCTCTCTGTCTCTCTCTCTCTCTCACTCTCTCTCCCTCTCTATCTCTCTCTTTCTCTCCCTCCCGATCTCTCTTTCTCTCACTCTCTCACTCACTCTCTCTCTTTCTCTCTCTCTCTATCTCTCTCTCTCTCTCTCTCTCTCTCTCTCTCTCTCTCTCTCTCTCTCTCTCTCTCTCCCTCTCTCTCTCTCCCTGTATATATCTTTCTTTCTCTCACTGTCTCTCTCTCACACTCTCTCTCTTACCCTCTCTCTCTCTCACTCTCTCTCCCTCTCTATCTCTCTCTTTCTCTCCCTCCCGATCTCTCTTTCTCCCACTCACTCACTCTCTCTCTCCCTCGCTCTGTCTCTCTCTCTCTCTCTCTCTCTCTCTCTCTCTCTCTCTCTCTCTCTCTCTCTCTCTCTCTCTCTCTCTCCCTGTATATCTCTTTCTTTCTCTCACTGTCTCTCTCTCACACTCTCTCTCTTACCCTCTCTCTCTCTCACTCTCTCTCCCTCTCTATCTCTCTCTTTCTCTCCCTCCCGATCTCTCTTTCTCTCTTTCTCTCACTCACTCTCTCTCTCTCCTCTCTCTCTCTCTCTCCTCTCTCTCTCTCTCTCTCTCTCTCTCTCTCTCTCTCTCTCTCTCTCTCTCTCTCTCTCTCTCTCTCTCTCTTTCTCTTCCTCCTTTAACTTTCTTCTTTGTTTATTCTTGTCCTAAATCCTCCTCTGTTGTCTTCCTTCTCTCCATATTGCGTCATCCTCCAGTAGGACAAAGGAGGAGAGAAATCATCCATCTCTCTCTTGTCTTCGTTTAACCATGTATGTGAGACAAGGATATACAAGGGGATAAAACTCACTCTTTCTATCATTTTCCAACTCATACATTCAAAGGAGAAATGAGAGAGATGGAAACAGATCCTGTCTATACGGCATTGCACTCTCTAAAAACCTTGGTTCCGACACTTATGCCTTTTATTCACCCTCCACCGCATCAAGAGCTTTACTCTTCCTTTTTTTTCAAATATTCTTGACTTTTTTTTTCCTTTATTTTTTACCCTCTTTATTTTTCTTCCTTTCCGCTCATCGATCTACATTTTTTACCTCCTCCGTTGAAGGAAGTTCTTAGCTCAAACTGAGGATTTGCATACACGACTTCCTCAGAGCTGCCGCCGCTCCGTTCTGTGTTTATTTAATGGCATTTTTCAATTCGCCGATGATTCAACCGATTGAAAAAAGATTCCTGAGTTCAGTTCGGTGCATGACTGTAATGCAAGGAAAATGCTTTGACCTGTAATCTTATTTCGATCTTTAGAATCACAGTTGAATTATTTAAATTTCTACAATTTTTTTTTTTTTTTTTTTTTTTTTAGAATCAGTGACGGTTGAGAAAATATTATGGATGCGCTAATCATTAGGAAACTGCCAGTAGTGCCAGCTCCATAAATTTTGCTGCAACAAAGCCAGTCAAATCTTCATCTTTTCTTTTCACTTCTCTCGAGCCCTTCTCCTGAGAAGTTACGTTCGTTTATCTCATTATGTGAGCACTTGTTCATAGTACAACTATGGAGGAGGCCTGAGCTCTCAGAGCCCCCCCCCCCAACCGCCAGTGATTACATGAGTCTTTTCGCGAATGGGTCTGTTGCAAACTTTTGCTACAGCGCTATAGAGTGTTCAATCTGATGTAAAATCGTGTGAAAAGTCCATTGGTGGCAACAGTAAGTCATAAAATGCAGTATGAAATTCACGAGAGACGTTTAATGAAATCCTAGATGGCGGTAAAATATCGAGCAACCTGTATTCATGCACCACGAACATTCAAGGATGGCCAACCTCTCAATATCGATCACACCCAGTCAAAACGTAAATAAACACATAACCTCTGAGGCTGTGAGGTTGTCAACGTTGGCAATCCTTGGATGTTAAAGGTGCATGTATACAGATTACTCGATATTTTACCGCCATCTTGGATTGATTTCATTAAAAGTCTCTTGTGAGTTTATTATCGCATTTCATGACTTCCTGATGCCACCAATGGACTTTTCGGGCAATTTTACTTACGATGAAACACTCTTTATCGTTGTAGCAAAAGTTTGCAACAGACCCATTACAACCATATTGAACTGAACTGTGTAATCTTTTGGTCAATCCGGTGCTTTATGGCCTGAGATCGTCAGAAAATGGCCAAAAATGCGAAAGTAAATTCCTCATCAATTTATCTTTGTACAAGACTAACTTTTATCACTGAGAAGACTTTAAGGTGATTCCTTGTCACGTGACCAATATGATCGACTAATCGATCACCTCAGTCGATCACCTCGGTCACGTGACATGAAATCACCTTAAAAAGTAGTTTTCGAATGACCATCAGGGAAATTTTTATATTAATTGTTATCATAAAAAGCCCGCATCAAAATGCCTTCTTCCTAGAATGTAAAGATTTCTTAAAGAAAACCATACATTTGGTAGTGTCTATAAAAAGAACTTCATAGCGCACTCCTGAATGCTTAATGAAATTCGATGGCCCGAATCATAAATGGTGAGTCTAGAGGAAGAAAAATAAATGTCACAAAAACTCACTTTTGTTTTCAAGCTGAAGGAAATGAGGAAATGACGTTTAAATGTTATTCTTTCTCGTAAGAATCAAAATGCCATCCCATCCAACGAAATTGATTGTCTTGCGCTTCTGTAGCTTTCTTTTCAATTTGTACTTTTGTATCCTGTATTTTGTATCCATTCGTACTTATATTTATTCGGGTTTACCGGACACAAGATTATTTCTTTTAGAGCAAACCCCATCAGTTTCATTATTTTTACTTTCTCGAGAACGAAGTCAGAAATTGAGAAAGTATTGCGATGACGTATATGTCTGTCTGTCTGTCTGTTTGTCTGTATCCCGGCATAACGCTTAAACCAATGAATGGTCCATATCACTGGCGCAACCAGGATCTCATTCTTTCTCTCTCGTTTCCCATTTGAATGTATAAGTAAGAAAAGGACAGAAAGAGGGGGTTTTATCCCCTTGTCCATCCTTGTCTAACATTCGTTTCTTAATGGAGCAAAGAGAGAAATGGAAAACTCTCGTTGCGCTACTGCTCCATATACATTCAAATTTCGCAGAGAAGCTGTTTTCTTTCAACATTCCTCTGGGGGACATTTTTTTTTGTGTTTTCGAAATTTCAAATGTTAAGTAGTTATGGAGGATAAAAGGTTTTCATTAAAATAAATGGAAAAATGGGTAAACGAAGGGAAAAATTGGAATATTTCAAATATTGTTTAAATTTTAATTTCAATTCGAAAAAAAAAATATATATATTATATAACCAGCCTACCGTATTATTAACCCCTGGGGGGTTTGGGGGTCTCCCTCCAGAACATTAGATGGGGGTCTGGGGGTCTCTCCTAGGATAATAAAGCGGGGTATGGGTCTAAGTTTGATGTGCAGTAGCGGCCCGTGAGATTTGGCAACCATGGATTTTTCCCACTTAAACTTCGGTAAAAAATCGATTCAAGCGGAGGCTGGCAGCCTCCTCGAGTTTCGATTATTTTCCATGTATTTAAATGGGATTAAAACACTGTTGCCAAATCGCACGAGCCGCCACTGTTGATGTGAGGAAGTGTTCGTGGGTTATTCCCTCCAGATTATTTTCTTTCGTTCCTCTCGTGTTCACTCTGTACGATGAAATAAATACGCATTGTTATAAATTATATAATGTTTTATTTACTTTTAGATGACCATGAGAATTTCATATTTGATTTTTGTTGACTCCCATCATTATTCCTCTAGACTCTTTCGAATGAGTTCTTATCTTTGAGTCTGACCACGAACTTTTACTGATTTCAGGTGAATTATGCATCAAAGTGCATTGCTAGCAAGCAATTGGAAAAATGCATCAGTTCACAGTGGAGGGAGATGCAACACCCCTGCGTCGGCACAGTGGAACGTATCCGGCAAAATGTCGACCAAATGTTTTTGGAATGCCTGCAAAGCTCTTTCCATTGGTTTGCTCTTGATGTTGATTGGAGGCAGTATGGCAACTATTGGTAAGCAAATAAAATTAAATCACTCAAAGTGTATTGCAAAATGAGCCAATAATAAACACCAATGGGGCAGTTGCAAGCAGAGGCGGCTCGTGCGATTTGGCAACAGTGTTTTTATCCCATTTAAATACATGGAAAACAATCGAAACTCGAGGAGGCTGCCAGCCTCCGTTTGAATCGATTTTTTACCTTAGTTTAAGCGGGAAAAATGCATGGTTGCCAAATCTCACGGGCCGCTACTGGTTGCAAGGGTCTGAAATGTCGTGTTTTTTTCAAAAAAAAAAAAAAGAAAGTACTAGATGAGCTGAGAACAAAGATGCATTTGGTTTCTTATTAAGTCCCACTGTTCCGGAGATGAGATTTTGGCCCAAAATGAAGTGTTTTAAATGGGAATTCCGCGTAGTGACGTCACTGAACACACGATTTTTTACAACTTTATACTCATGTATTTCTCCATAACCGGGACACTTAGGAAAAAACCAAAAGCACCATTGTTTTCAGCTCATAAAACACTATCGTTTTCCTTATAAAAAACACACAATTTCAGACCCTTGCAACTGCCTCATGGATGTTATTTTCAACACGCTTACGATGCGGGCGTAACATTTATGGTATTCAGAAAAATCAACGACAAATAATTTTTAATGTGATTTCCATGCGGAATTTAAGAGTATTTAATTCCAGGAGATATGGTGCAACTGGTCGTCTTACGAAATGTTGTCGTTTTTGGTTGAAATGAATGGAAACAGAGTATTATGTGAATTAGCAGATGTTTTCAATTTTTTTCAACAATGTTTTTCATTTCGTTATTCATTTTACTAATATTTTCTTTCTTTCAATTATTAATGCATTTCTTTTTTTCACCGTCGGATTTTCTGGATGGGGGGGGAGGCTCATTGTTGCAGCGGCCATGCCCTTGCAAATGCTCCCCTTGAACCCCCTGAGGTTTGATTATTTTCCACAGGTTTCCATGGAGCAGGCATAAATGTTTATCGTATATTTCACGATCCTCCATTGAACCCACTCACTGGCGCAACCAGGATATCTTCCATCTCTCTCATTTCCCATTTGAATGTATGAGTAGGAAAAGGACAGAAGGAGGGGGTTTTATCCCCTTGTCCATCCTTGTCTAACATACGTTTCTTAATGGAGAAAAGAGAGAGATGAAGAAACTCTCGGTGCGCTACTGAACCCACTCAAAATTGTGTCTTGAAATATCGTTCGAAAGTGAGGCGTTTCACTTGTGAGAATCATCATGACGAGATAGCTTTTCGCGGCGTATCCTCTCATGAAATTCAAATATTTTAGAAATGTCGGGAAATGCCAAAAATTGATTCTCGGGATAATGCGAGTCGACATCAGGCGCGTGACGAATGAGAGACGAGCGTGGGTGTCGAACATTGTTGCCAAGCAGTTCGTCGTGAATTGTTTGGAGTCAACCCTCGAAACCAACAACGAATAAACCCGATGGACGAAATGATTCAACCGTTGAATGTTAACGTGATTTGCAAGGTAGATGGAAAATAGGGATAGACAACACTCTGAGGTCAGCTCTTATTGGTTTGCCAAAGAAGGGACTGCACCGCCATTTTTCTCATCACCTAATTCAAACTGAGAATTTGCTTGGCATTGGGGAAGTGGCGGTAAACTTATAATCTTACCTCCATCACAAAATGTTGATCAGTAATCTCTAATTCGAATTGTGATTCCTAACTGAGAGATGAAAAGACACACTTGCTAAATTCAAGATTATACGTAATCACCTTTTTAAAAATTCCCATAACTTTAGAAAACTTGATTAGTCGCATAATCAAGCTTTTCAGAGGTGCACTGATAAAAAATGCTGACTTTAAGTATTTGCCCACTTAAAAATATAAGGTCAAGACTAAACATTCTTAGTTTCACCATCAACAACGTTCTGCTTTAATTCAACTATTTTAAATTGTAAAGCTAAGGATATTTAGTCTTGACCATACTTTCAAGTATGTAAATACTTAAGGTTAGCAATTTTTTTTTCAGTAAGGGCCACGCCCTCTAAGCCGAGTGTTGTCCATACCTGTTCTTCATCTACCTTGGGTGATTCGATGCAAAAATTGGAGATATCTCAATCTGCTAGATTGCACCACAACTTTCGAGTCTATTTTTAATTTGAAATTTAAATATTTCAAAGAAGTTGATGTGTTCTCTTCCAAAACCAGGGTCGGAAGGACAAAATGGAAAAGAGAAAATGGGACGTATGGGGAATATGGTACATGGGACATTGGACAAGAAGAAATAAATATGTAGAAGATTTACATAAATGCATGTCTTTCCGAGATGACGCGAGATCCGAGACCGTCAAATCTTCTCATCTTCGCCGGGATTCGGAACTGGGGTTCTCTAGTGGTCATTCGCGCTAAACACCAAGGCAATAAATGTTCGGTAGAGAGAGTTCCCAAAAGACGTTAGATTGTGAGCGTTTACAAGTGGTTTTAAATGGCCGCACGTGCTCACCAATCATCTGGGTGCAAGACCATCAGTACCTTTTATTGGTGGTTACATTTATTGGTCCCAGACCATTCATTGTATTGAAGTTCTGTGTCTAGATATAGCCGCTCTGGAACACTTGCACTTTCGTTTCAATCAACATTTACCACTGAGTTGATTACAATTTTTGGTTTAAGGTTAAAATGAAAGGTAAACAAACCTTCTTTCCATGCTGCCTCACTACGGGCTAAGACTTATCAAAAGGCGCCGCTTCTCAATAGTTAGGGCTCGTTGCTTTTGTAGTTTGGATAAATCATATGGAAAATACTTTGATTTTTTAATTTTTTTTTTTTTGTTCATCGATGGAGTTACCGTTGAATGAGGCTCTTGCAAACTTTTGCTGTAGGGGATCGAAGAGTTGATTCTTGCATAAAAACCTGTAAAACCGGGCTATAGCCCGTACTTATTACATAATTGTGTAACGGGTGCGGTTTTATTTTCGTTTCATTTTCGTACTTATTCGATGTTTGTTGATATTGGTGTCTCGGTTGAGCTCACGGAATCTGATTATTGTGTTTTATTTCGCGTTTTTTTTCGCGTTTTCTTGTGTTTAGTTCTTAAATGTCGTATTTCATTACTGTTCGGTTTAAGTTTTCATCGTTTTAGTTTTAGTTTCGTTCATTTCCACTGAAGATGAGCATTAGGATGCTCGAAACGTCTGGATAAATTTATTTATCAATTAAAATCGCATGCTTGTGCAGGTAAATTATTACATTGTCTACGACTGTTCTCTAACAATACCTAAATTGAGACATATCTCTATGTTTCCGTAGAGGAAGTGACATAATAGATAGGAATCTCCCATGATACCTGCGTTGAACCGCCATTACGATCTTGCCATTGTTGCAATTATGTGAGTTTATTACTAAATTTTAGACTTCTTTAATGTGATTTTCGTGATTTTCGCTGGTTTTCACATCAGATTGGACTATTTTTTGTGCACGGAAAAAAAGATCAGTGAAAATAACCATACGGATACCTGATTTTGGCACCTGCCAGATGTTATGGTAAACTTGACCAGAAGTATGGTACATTTACCGATACTTTGAGTTAATTCGACATGCAATCAGGTAACATCACCTAGTACCTGGTCAAAACATAGTATACTTCTGGTTAACATTACCATAACATCTAGCAGGTGCCAAAATCAGGTTTCCGTATAGTTAATTCACCGTAGTTTTTTTTCCGTGTGCTCGTAGCAAAAGTTTGCAAGTTTTCAAGTTTGCAAAAGTTTTGCAATTCTGAAATTTCAATGATCTCATGCAATTTGGCAACGTTGAAGTTAAAAGTCATGCGCCGAGGAAGCAACGGGTGGCAGCTGGCGCGACTTTCTGTCGAGGGACCAAGTCACGTCCCGACGCTTGACTTCCTTCAGAATGGGTCTTGAATGACGCTTAGTTGCCATATATATGAGCTAATGTGACATAGTCAAAGCTAGAGTCCCTATATACTATGAGAGTTGCGACAAGACTCTCAAAATGAAGAAGAAGAAGCGGATCCATGGAGCCCCCAAGAGGCAAATTGCAAATGGCGGATGGCCGTTTGTCCCTGCGCTGTTGCCACTATTTCGCTATCTCTTGTAGGTTAGGTTCAGATTCTCGACAATAACGGTCGTTATTGAAAGAGATAATGTTCTCCATAATAACATTCAAGCAGAGGAAAAATTAACAAAAATTACCGCGGTCACTGTTGCTTCAAATGTGTAATGAAAGCTAGTGTGCGAAAAGTAAACAAACCCTCCGCCATATTGCATTTGCCTCTTGGAGCTTTCTTGACAGCCTAAATCTGAGAGCCAATCAGAAATGGATTCAGCAATGGCGCAACTCTCATAGTATATAGGGACTCTAGTCAAAGCCTCAGAGAATAGGAATAACAACAAAATACAGAAACTGACTAAATAAAGATAGAAAAGCCATGGAGACAAAATTAACGATCGTAGCACTAACAACTTACAAAATCCATCGCTAAAGGATGTCTAATTGGTTTGTTTCTAGGTTTTTTTCTTCCGAAAATGCAATCTCGTCATGAGAGACATTGTTTCAACCTGATACTCACCTGTATGGTGGTTTTTTTTTTTTTTTTTTTTTTTTTTTTTTTTTTTTTTTTTTCGCTTTATTGAAATAAAATGTTTTGACAAAAATGTATTTACTCTAAAAAACTGGTCAGCCCCACAATCAGGGCTATCAACCACATCGACAGACAAAGATATTAACACTAAATTTTAACTAAAGTTAGACGTGGTAAACCACATTTTATCTCAGCACTTCCTGTTATTTATTCTACTTGGGTATCGAATTTTTAGAACATTTTCTTCGTTATTCTCAGTTAGTCCAAACAAATTTTGTCAGTTTTTTTTAAATGCCTGCAGGTAAAAGTTGTATGGACATTTTGCGATCTGACATCACGACCTGCAAGCACATCAAGACATTACGTTAAAATTGCAAAAAAAGTAAATGATAAACCCGCCGAGAATACACATTGTGTACATTGCAAAAATTGCATTTTAAAAAAATGCCAATTTAGCGACAAAAATATTAATAATGTAGAAAAAATATTGCTAGTTCATCAAAAATATTGCTAAATCCGCAATATTTTTTGGTTCATTCGGCATAAACTTCAATTTTTTCAATGCGAATTGTATTAACGGTTTTTAGGAATCTTTGCTATGTTTTTAAATTAATATTTTTTTCTGTGACGAATCATCGCAACTTTGCTTTATTGAATTTCCAAAAAAGTTATCCAGTCATACAGCGGAAGAAACCAGAGGCACATTTACACAGTTTCAATGGGGCTCTTGTAAACGTTTGCTACGTTTGTAACGTTTGACTGAAGAGTTGATTCTTGCATAAAAACCTGTAAAAATGACTATGAGTACACTAAAAAAGTCACAAAATTCACTCTCAGAATCGGGCTTTATGGCGGAGGAACGCGGGTATCATGAGAGATTCCTATCTAAATTGAGACATATTTTTGCGTTTCTTCAGAGAAAGTGACAAATTAGACAGCCGAATCTATCATGATACCTGCGTTGAACCGTCATTACGATCTTGCCGTTAAATCAGTTATGTGAGTTTATTACTGAATTTTAGACTTTTTTAGTGTGATTTTCGTGATTTTTGCTGGTTTTTACATTAGATTGGACTATTTATTTGCTTATAGTAAAAGTTTACAAAAGCCCCATTCTCTTCATAAAAAAGACTAAATTTCTGATCCATACACATTTGTAAGTGATTAATGCACACACTAACTCATTCCGAACAGAAAAGGGAAGATCTGGCTGAAACGAAATACCTCCTTTCAAAATGGCGGTTAACTGAGCTTCATTTTGATATTTGTCTTCCTCTCTCTCCCTGTGTCTGAACGCGTGCGTTAGAAAAGGACGAAAAAAGGGGCCAAAGTCACGTGATGGTCCCTTTTTCTATCTTTTTTTAACACATGTGTTCAAATGGAAGTAGAAAGGAAAGACAAATTCCTGTATCCGCCCATGATCGGCTTTCAGATGAGCGAGTAAACACATATACATCGTTTCTCTAGTTCCTTTCCTTGAGACACCGAACGCAAGATTGGCTGCTCCTTTCGAGGAAGGGTTTTTGAAACAAAAGAGTGTAGTCTTTGTGATCATCTTTTGTTTCGTACTATCGCTTCTCGTTTTTTATTACCCACTCCTAACCTACCAGCTGGCTCCAGAAATAAACAGAAGCTCGGAAAAAAAAAAAAAAAAAAAAAAAAAAAAAAAACTTAGTGAGCTATATTCTGGAAAGAATGAGGAGTGCATGAGACATGACGCGTCAAATCTTCATCTAACCTCCTTGAAAACGAAAATGTGTGTATACCAATGAGATTTTTTCACTCAACTAGCCGGCAACCCTCCGAGCTTGTATCTGTTCTCCGTTGATGCTTGAACCCACACGACACGGATAAGACTCTTGATTCTGTTTCAAGAGTTGACGGAAAGATCATCATTCTTTGAAGTGTCGTGTTCCCTTTGAGATCAGAGCACTGAGTAGGTATACACTATACACATTACACAGTATACACTCTTACACCAGGGTTTACACCGATAGAAAAGAAAAATCGATGAATGAAAAGGGTCAGCGCACGAAACATGATACACATATTTCATTTACTTCCATCGTATCTTCTCGTCGGTACTTCATGTCAAATGCAACCGTGCACTCGAGATAGAAAATGGGGCAAGCGTTCGAAGGATCTGTTGCAGAGTTGGGCAAATATCGTTCGAAGAATTATTATCTAATTCCGCAACGCAATAAAATCAGATTAGTCGCCGAAATATTTGGTCAATTGACCAAACTTCCTCACAGGCAATGGTGTCTCATCTCACGCATCAATTCTGTTGTTGGACTGATTCAAAGAGCATTAACAAGAGTCCCCAAAAAAACGGTAGGAAAGCGTGGCAGGTTTGGTTAGGTTGGCGGTATCGAAAAGAAGTCGGCCTCTGATTGGCTGGCGAAAGCCTCGGCTTGTGAGATCGCTCTTATGGAGATTCAACAAGGTGTTTTCGACTTTGCCTCGTTTGAAGTTAAATTCCAAGAAAATCATTGCTCCTTACCTTCGGGAAATTCAAGTTATATTTTTTAGGATATAACGAAGATATTGGTGGGTCGTACATGTCTTATACTCTTGTTTACTCTTTGGATTGATTTATTTTTTCTGATTATTCGGCTACTCAACTCTGGTCAGTGGCTTGGCGTGCGATTTGGCAATCGTTCTTTTTTCCCCCTTAAACTCATTAGAAAGGTCGAAATGTCTGGTCATCGCCGATGACTGAAGCGTTCGACCTTTTTGGTGAATTTAAATGGAGAAAATACATGGTTGCCAAATTTTACGCCTCGCCACTGACTCTGGTCTGTTGCGTGCTTTTGCTACAACAATAAAGATTTTGGATTCTTCGGCAAAAACCACTATACGCACATTAAAAATGTTAAAAAACCACTCATTAATTCAGGAAATCACTTTAATTTCAAACAGCTCTCGCTACAATAGACACCATTTGAACCGGCAAACTACTACATGGACGGAATCACCGTCTATGTGTAAACAACATCGTATAACTACAAAACGATGGATACAAGAATTTTGTGCATTTAAACGAAACATTCGAACGAATCTTATGCCAATTGTATGCTTCTTCTTCTTCTTCTTCTTGTGTAGTGTTGCGAGAACACCTCTTGAAGATGGAGTTGATCGAGATAGGGAAACCCAATGTAATCGGGGGCACCGGTCACCATTATACGGCCTCGCGTTTGAAAGCATCTTATGAGTTTTGGAGTGGATTTTTTGACTGTTTGGTGCCCTTATCGTTATTTTCACAGGGTTATGCCCCATATTCAACTATTAAGCCTGAAGCAAAAGTTTGCAACAGCTCCATTGTACTATACCTTTAGTCAGTGCTCAGTAGCGTCATTTGCGAGGGGTCGGGGGGGGGGGGGGGGGGGGGGGGGGCTCCCCCCCCCAAGGGTCGGCCAAAAGTACCTTAAGACTTTTAAGCGTGCCGTATATATACGGTACGCTTTTTGTTTTCATTTTCATATCTAATATATAAGTCCAATGCATTGCTTATGGCAAAACCTTGGCGGGAAAGGTTTGAAAAATTAAAAACGTGTTTTCTTAGAACTGGTTTCATTAATCATTAATTTATTGCTAAAATCCAGGAGGTCTCGGCGTCTATTTTCTTAAAATTGTAAAAGTTTTGGTATTCCTGTTAATTTCAATAAGTTATTAAGCGTCAAAGTCGAATTCCTTTGAACGAGATTTCCATACAGGTCCAGCAACCTAAGTCATTTGTGCCAACCTATGAGTCAAAATACCAAGGCAGGAGGGGGGTGGAAACATCTCCCGCAGGAACCCTCTTTGCCCCTCGCCTTTGGGCTCCATCGGTCACAAGATTTCTTCACGGTGCATTAAGCGGTCGGGCCCGACCGCTATAAATGTGTCAAAATCTATTGACGAGGGTTTCGAAAAGAAGTGACGGCGAGGTATTGATGAAGAGGGGGGTGGGGGGTATAGAAAAGAGAGGGACTCATTCATATCTTTAAGTAGACCTGTTTAGTGATGACGTCACGATCAGAATTGGTTCCAAACAAATGCTCTATCTCTCACTCTCGTTGATTTACCTATAAGAAATCAGATCCAAATTTTCGAACGCAAATTCATGCTAGTTAAAGAACAGTTTTCTCAAATGTTATTGTACCATTAGATTCCACGTATTTTAAAGTATCTTTTCACTCTAGCATAATTCCTAACAGATCACAAGCTAATTTACAATCACAGTTACAGCGAAAGATGTTCTACATTTTGTCCTCGTCTTACTCACGGTCTCTTATGGGAGTATCACCGCCATGACACTCAATCATTCCAACTTCTCTTCGTATCGAAGCTATTGTTCGAGGTACAACACATGCCGTGATGGTGCTGATGAGCCTATATCCTAGAATTTTGTGCTCATAAGAAACTGTGAGTGTGACAAGGACAAAACATAGGACTTTCTTCGATATAACTGTGATTGTGCATTGATGCGCGATGTTTCAAAAAGTTTGTGGTAGCGGGCTCATATTTTATCACTGAGAAAAAAGTGGCTGTTAAAACTGTAAGAATAGAACCATAGATGATTTCGCCTTATTTCAATCATGAGACCTATCGTTGCTATAGTCAGCGCGCTTGAATCTACACGAATTCGATTGTCTCTATGGAATTTCGATTATTCCTATGGGAAAAAAAGCGCTGGAATATATATCCTATCGGAAAATTCATTGAAACAATCGGAAATTTTTATAAGGGACGTGGAACCCAATGGTGTGATAAACATAACTGGTGCAAAGAACATGTTGTTTACTAGCACTTGTATTTGAAAATTTGGATCGTGTTTCATATGGGAAAACCCACGAGAGCGCGAGTGAGGCGGAGCCTTTTTTTGGAACCAATTTTTTTCATGACGTCACACTTAACAGGTCTTGGTCATTAGAAACATTTGAAATTCTAGGGGATCGGCAAATTGAAAACCCCTTTATGAGCGTCTATGCAATCAAGCGATTTTTGAGGAAATTTTGGGCGTTTTGTTGAAAAAAAGGTTTTTAAAATCCAGAACAAAGAGAGGGGGGTAAAATTCGCATTAATAGCTCTAAAAAGTCAGAGGGGCTGTCACGTGTCTTCCACCCCTGGACAGCCTCCTCGCTGCGGCTATGGAATTGACTCTGGAATAACTTATTTACCGATCCTAAAAAGTTTCTCGCGTGTACAGTATTTTTTACTGGAAGCTTCTTCAAATTTTGGAAATTATAGGTCCATATGGAACTTTGCTTTTCCAACACGAAAAATGATATCGACCGACGGCAACAAAAAAATAATAATATTACAATGCGTTATAATGAATAATGGCTTAGTTTTAACTGTAAACTTTCGATACTTTTCAAGAAAATAAATGGGGGAGGGGGAATTAAAATCATCAAACGTCTTAAACCTCCACACCTACTAATCTATACCCCTAGAATGCTTGACGTGTAAAGGGCACCTGAAATGGTTAGTTCTGTATATTAAAGTATTATTTTTTCATGAATTCGCAAGTGTTCCATTATGTATGTTACATATCTACATCGTGACAATCGCAATAAGTGCTGACAGCACCTAAAACGGAAAAAAGAAAAAAAAAACTGTTATTATTTAGAATCACGGCTTTTCCGAAAATGACACTCTTTGACTTCAAAAGAACGCAACCTCATTTTTGATCCCTGAACAAGCCGTTTAAAAGGTGGAGGGATTTAGAAATATCTATTGTCTATACTTTATGTGGGTAAAAAAGATCGAGCCATATCAAATAATTTTCTCTTTTCAGCTTTCAATGGGTTTGTTGCAAACTTTTGCTACAGCGCTATAGAGTTTTGATTTTTATGTAAAATCGCCTGAAAATTACATTGGCGGCATCAAATTGTCATAAAATCCATTAATAAACCCACAAAACGCATTATAAAGAAAGCCAAAATGGCAGTCGTAAAGCCGAACAATCTGTGCACGCGCATACGACGAACATCAAAGACAGGCGATCCATTTTCCCCTTTTTCGTTGAAAGGGGGGGGGGGAGAAAATATCTCTACAATCAAACTGTGATTTTAAAAATTTGCATGGTCAAGATGTTGTGTTCTGTGAAGGGTGGCGGCGAGCAAAATATCAAGAATATAGGGTGTTGCAAAACTTAAAAACCAAACTTATGGAGTGTATTTTTGGGGTCAACATATACCTATATAAGGCTTTATTTTCCTACATGAATATGTGCTGCAAATGTTTCTCTTCTGAGCTAGAGCCCTCCAAAGTTTTGAAAACAAAAAACAAAAAACAAACACAATAAAACAACGCCTTTGACTCATCTCCTTTTAGATACATCTGATCTTTTATTTTTTTCATCATTTCTCACCAAAGAAGCTCAATTGGACAGCACTTGTCACAAAAGAACTGAATGACATTTATGAAAAAATTGAGTTATTGATTGATAGACCTAGCAATACTGAATCTCAAAGCAACAAGTGCTTCTTCTAATGACAACTATTTCCCGTCAAATTTCCAGGTAAAAGTGAGCTGGTGAGCCTCATTGAAGTCATTGTCCATATGATGAAATTAAATGAGAACTCGGTTCCTTTTTCTTAAACCTTAATCCGAGTCACGTAAGGAACCAACTCCGACTTGGTTCCTTTTATAGAATTGGGAACGGACTTAAGTCCGGATTAACGGATTTTATAATATCAACAGTGTAAACCAACTCTGCCGTTTGGTTTCTTTTAGAGATTCGGTTTTCGTGATTATGCCAAACAAAAAGAAGAAAGGAACCAAGTCACTTTAAACGCTAAAAATTAAGTAGGTACCTTTCCTGCATTGGAAATTCCACTTTTCCGCTGTTGAAATGCAAAAAAATAACACGGTAGTCGAATGAAATCAAAACGTAAGTAATTCCAATTTTTTTGTTTAAATGCTAGCTCTTCAACTTTGGACTCAATTTTCTCGAGATCAGCTCCATGTCACGTGGTTCCTCTTTGATGAATTATCATTGCTAGCAAAAGCATTAAAGCTGTTCAGACTTTAGTGGCACGCTTTTCCAACACCTGCGTGTTGGAATTTTCCCTGCTTGTTTTTTTTTTTTGGAGAAGAGAAAAAGTCTCGAACTAAAATTTGGTAGTTATTAACGAGTTTTGTTGGAATTTAGGGCCGTAAATATAGGATAAGCAGGGCAGTAGACTCTCCAATGTAGAGTGTCTAAAATAATATTGATGAGCAAAAAAAAAGAAAAAGAAAAAGTCATAACTTTTTTGCCCCCCCCCCCAAGCCGAACTCGAAATGACGCCCCTGCCTTTGGTTATTCCTAAAGGGATCAATAACTTTAAGCACCAATAATCGACGGTTTCATCACTAATTCAGACTTCTAATTTTCTTTTAACCCAAGAAAGGAGGGCAGCTTTCATAATAGAACAAATCTTTTCCGAACTATACTTGGGTTTTATGAAAACATCAAGCAACAAAATCATAGAAATAATTAAATAATTACCAAAAAAAAAAAAAAAAAACCCAAAGTGTATTGACGAACGCAAAAAACACGATTGAAAATTAATACACGGGTGCTCCTTTAGCCCGGAAAAGGAGCTGGAGAAAAGAGGCAGAAATTAAAATTGGGACATTTATTATGAGAAAAATTCTATTGTAACAAAACTCTGAGCGAGGCGATTATCTCGTTATGCTCGACTCTTTGTGTTGTTTTAATCTGTTCTCCATAAATCCTGCCCGCTCAGGACGGGACAGAAAACTTGCCTCGAGCTTTGTAGTTGTTTCGTTGTACTCGAGGGGGAAAACTTTTAAGGACGTTCGTGAATCTGTTTCAAATCAAGTTTAATTCGGTTTTCTCTTTGTTTCGAATTTCCTTGCAGCAGGATAAAATATGATAACAATGCTTCCGATTTCGTCCAACCCTATTTCGTAGCCTTTCATAGAGGCATAAACATGCTCCAGCTTATTTTATCAGAGAGGTTTCATATTAGATACGCTATACGGCGTATCTGCAAAGCTTGTATGATTTTTTTTTCTTTTTTTTCACTTAAACTTTGAAGATCTGTTTGTTCAAATCTTATCGCATTTTTAAACAATATTGTTTAAACCCTTCACTATATTATATGACACCGGTGTCACATGATGTAAAAAGCCCTATAACTGACATTGTAATGTATCTTTTGACTTATTTCCAATGGGTCTGTTGCACACTTCGGCTATAGCGTTTTAAAGTATCAATTCCTATGTAAAAAGCCGAGAAAATAACAATGGCAGCATCAGAACACACTAAAATTCAGTGTTAAACTCACAAATTGCGAAAAACACTAGACACTATTCACCCCTGTATCTTTCCATCACGTGCACAATATTTCGCGAATTTAGCGCGGCACATTCAAATAATCACGGCCGACTGTCATCACAGCTGACTTCATAAACAAATAAACAGTAAACACTGACGGCGTCTGTTCGAATTCTTATGTTTCAATATATTCAATTCCTCGCAAAAGGTTGTGAAAGGTACAGAAACCGACATATGTGTCGAAAACTTATCAAAATGAAACAGTGGCACACAGGAGTTCCAAGCATGATGATCGAAGTTGGAATCATCCTTGGATCTCCTGTGAGTTATTGTTTCATTTTGATAAGTTTTCGACACAAATGTCGGTTTTCGTACCTTTCACAACCTTTTGTGAGGAACTGAGTATATTGAAACGTAAGAATTCGAACAGACGCCGTCAGTGTTTACTGTTTATTTGTTTATGAAGTCAGCTGTGATGACAGTCGGCCGTGATTATTTGAATGTGCCGCGCTAAATTCGCGAAATATTGTGCACGTGATGGAAAGATACAGGGGTGAATAGTGTCTAGTGTTTTTCGCAATTTGTGAGTTTAACACTGAATTTTAGTGTGTTCTGATGCTGCCATTGTTATTTTCTCGGCTTTTTACATAGGAATTGATACTTTAAAACGCTGTAGCCGAAGTGTGCAACAGACCCATTCTATAACCAGTGTCACATTACAAGAAAACATAAAAACGGGCTCAAACATTTTCTAAGAGACTCAAGCACTCATTATAATGTATTTAATAATGGAAATCATGTCGGGGGGGGGGGATCAGCCCTTATATCCAAATCAACCCTAATTTCATTATTTTTACGAAGCTTTTGGCATTTGCTTTTTAAAAAATCTAATTAATGGTATAAAATATTTTTTTTTTTCCAAACTTTAAGAAAACAAAATAAATATTTTCCAGCCATTTCTTATGGTGTTATACACTGTATTATACACTGTATTCCCGCCTCTTTCACTGTATTATATGATTCATCGTATACATCAAAACGAGAGTAAGAAGCTTGCCATATACTTCGTATGACACGCTTAAAAATTTTATCAAAGGTCGGTTAAACAAACTATGAATCAATTCTCTAACGATTGTTACTAATTATATTTACATTTACGTAAGGAGCTCCACCCAAACCATTCAATCCTATTCGTTCCAACTTGAGGTGAATCTTCAGCGTTTAGTACAGATTTCTGCCACCAGAGCGCTTCCGTTCGATTAAAGTCAAATTACAGGCCGAAAGTAATTTATTTTTAAGAAAACGGAAGGTCAGTTGCTAGATTATCATCTGAAGAGTGTCTCTGCAAAAAATCTCGTCAGTAACTTCAAAAATAAGGCTGAAAGTACCAAAAAATGAAATATCGCATTTCGATAGAAGAATCAATTTGCGATATTTAATTTGTTGATACTTTCAGCTTTATATTTGAAGTTATTGGCAAGATTTTTTGCAGAGACACTCCTCAGATGATTATTTAGTAACTGACACTCCGTTTTCTAAAAAATAAATTACTTTCGGCCTGTAATTTGACTTTAATCGAACGGTAGCGCTTTGGTGGCAGAAATCGGCACTAAACGCTGAGGAATCACCTTCATTTCTGGAATATTTGCTGTAATCAATTCAGTCATTGCAAACGACTCGGCGGACTTTTGACGGTATATCAAAGGCATTAATAACCATTAAATCAATCGATCGAACAATCGGAAGTGAATAATTTGACTGACTTTCTGGAGTTGCAGTTTGGAATCCCAAGCTCGAGTGAACAATAATTTTATCTTTCACTTCCGCTCCGAATATTAATGATTTACAACTTTAATGTGCTTCCGTGATTGCAATTCCAATTACGCGTTCAAAAGGAGAGACAATAACATTTCGTCTTGGATACCTCCCCCTCTCCTCCTCCTCCTCCCCATCCCCCCTCCCCCTCCCCCTCCCTCTCGTTAACGTTAATCCTCAGCGATTAGTACCGAAGTCCGCCGACTCAATCAATGATATTTATCTAATGGGTCTGCTGTGAACTTTGGCCATATCAATTCTGAGCACTAATTGATTCTTCCGTTGAGCGAGAAATAACTTTCAAGCGCAATTTTAATGCTAAAAGGGTCTGTCTCATTAAGAGCCATTTTCTGCCCCCTCCCTTTGGTCAAAAATTAAAAGTCTAAAAAAAGTAAAAATAGTGTGGATTACTTATGCTTGGTGGTCTAATTAAACAGAAACTAATTAGGATTCTTAAAATTTTAACCTGAAATGGTTACTGGAGGCTTAAAAAACTTAAAAAAAAAAAACTACTTAAAAAGAAAACTACGGTGAAAATAACCATACGGATACCTGATTTTGACACCTACTAGATGTTATGGTAATGTTAACCAGAAGTATGCTATGTTTTGTCTAGACACTAGGTGATGTTACCTAATTGCATGTCGAATTTACTCAAAGTATCGGTAAATGTACCATACTTCTGGTCAAGTTTACCATAACATCGAGCAGGTGCCAAAATCAGGTATCCGTATGGTTATTTTCACTAATCTTTTCTTTCCGTGTACGCTTAAAATGTCTAAAACTATTATTTTTTATGAATTCTTCTACTCAAAAATTAAAAGTCTAACAAAAGTAAAAATAGTGTGGATTACTTATGTTTAGTGGTCTAATCCAACAGAAACTAATTAAAATTCTTAAAATTTTAACCTGAAATGGTTACTGGAGACTTAAAAATTACGCTTAGTGTCTAAAAACGATGATTTTTACGAATTCTTTTCCCGCTGGTTTTTTTTTGCCACTTTTCCTAGTCTTCCGACCATAGTGCGTCAATATCAGGGGTGTCATTTCAACTTTCACCAGTGAAAGGCAAAATACTGATGACCTTTTTTTTTCTTCTTCTTTACTTCTCGCGTGTTTAACCCCTGAAATCCTGACCATCAAGGTCTTTGATGACTTTAATGTCCTTTATCACTTACAAACCAGGCAATTTTGAACCTCTTGTGAAATTGAAAGCTTTTTCTTATAAATACACGCTAGATGGGGCTGTTGCACACTTTTTCTTAGAGCGCTTTTAATAGTCATTTCTGGTTTGAAAACCTCAAGAGACAACGATGGTAGCACTAAAAGCTTCCAAAATCTACTCCTGTACTCAATAAACGCTTTTATTTGAGCGAGCGTAATGGTGGTGTAGGGTAATAATAATGGGAGATTCCTGTCTTAATTTTCTCTCTCTCTATGCTGACAAGAATAATTCGCAGAATAATTAATCCGGTTAGTGACCCACATCCGCTGGTACCATGACACCAGGTGACACCGGTGTCAAAGGATAGTCGTCTCTTATTGGTTTCTTCTTGATGGAGTTACAAAACTATTAGAAGGGAATCTCCCTTCTGCCCTACGCAGTACGCAACCATAACGCACGCGCAACTAAAAGCGTTTATTGAAATTAGGAGTGGATTTAGGAAGTTTTTAGTGCTGCGACCCAGATATGAAGAAACATTTTAAAAACATTTTCAAAACATTGATACAGTATTTTTAAAATATTGTCAATATTTTAAAAACATTTTAATAATAAAATTTTCAAAAAATTTTAACAAAAATATTTTCAAAATGCAAAAATATGGTAAAAAATTTTCAAAATATTTTAATTAAAATATTTTTAAAATGTTTTTAAAATATTTTAATTAAAATTTTTTAGAATGTTTTCAAAAAATGTTTCAAAAAGGTTTTTCAAGCAAATTTTAAAACATTTTAATAAAAATATTTTAAAAACATTTTAAAAATATTTTTGCCTTTTGAAAATATTTTATAAATATTTTCAAAAATATTTTGGCAAATAATTGGCATGAACAAATCATGTTTTTTAATTTTTTTTTAAATATTTACAAAAGATTACCGAAAATTTTTCGGCAAGATTTTCAAAATGTTTTTAAAATATTTCTTTCATATCTGGGAATCGTTGTTTCTTGAGGTTTTTACACCAGAATTGACTATTAAATCGCTTCGAGCAAATGTGTGCAATAGCCCCACAAGACATTTTTTTTTTTTTTTTTTTTTTTAAGCTTCTTGAAGTTTCCTTAGATTTCAAGATGTGCCAAATCCTTGGAGAGGGCAATCCATCCCCCATGCACTTCCCTAAAAGACGCCTCTAGTCAATAGAATCATCTCTCCTTGATCTGTGACCCGTGTGACTCCTCTCCGGTTATAATCCTAACAAGCGAGCGCTTTCATCTTCCGAAAGATATATATGCGGTTACAGAGAGGCGTGTTTTAATGAGTGATACGTTTGTTTGTTGCAGGTTATTACGCGGATCAGCAAAGCGGAGCCGGTAATGAAACTCGGGGCAATATGACTGCAAGTGGTGGCGGCGGCAGCGGGGTGACCGGTGGGGGGACCGGGGCGGGTACAGGCGGGAGCGCCACTACGGCCGCAGCGAGTAATGTGTGGGTTAAGCACGATGCCCGCGGATTCCACCTCAACAATCTGTCTTACGCCGGGCCCATTGTCATGGGAGTCGGGGGTGAGTGGAAATACTATATATATATGAATGCTGTGTACAGGGTGTTTCAGGTTTAACGTCGGAAAATTCTAGAGCCGATTTCCCAGGACAAATACACTAAAAAAAAAAATGCTGAATGGGTCTGTTGCAAACTTTTGCTACAGCGATAAAAAGAGTTTACTCCAATGTAAAATCGCCTGAAAATTCCATTGGTGGCATCATAAAGTCAATTAATACAATATTAAACTCACAAGAGGCGTTTATTGAAATCCAAGATGGCGGCAAAATATCGAGGAATCTGAATAGTGAATATATGCACCGTGATCATCCAAGGATTGCCAACTTTGACAACCTCACTGCAGGTGGAGGTTATGTGTTTATTTACGTTGTGATTGGTTGTGATGGATATTGTGAGGTTGGCTATCCTTGAATGTTAGTGGTGCATGCATACAGATTGCTCGATATTTTGCCGCCATCTTGGATTTCATTTAACGCATTTTGTGAGTTTATTATTGCATTTCATTGTTTTCTGATGCCGTCATTGGACTTTTCAGGCGATTTTACATTAGTTTGCACACTCTATAGCGCTGTAGCAATAGTTTGCAACAGACTCATTTAACTATACTGGGTCTGTTGCGTACTTTTGCTACATCCATATAACTCATTGTTTCTAACGTAAAATTCGGCGAAAATAACGATGCGCACATCAAAAACTTTCAAAATCCACTCATTAACTCAGAAAATACCCTCCATTTCAAACAACCGGCGCTACACTAGACACTATATCACCGACTTATAACTACATAGATGGAACCATCTCGTTTATGTAAACATGAACAGAACTTACAAACATTGGAATGTTTCGTTTATATGCGTACATTTTTTATATTTTTTTTTTGTAATCTTTGATAAACCGAAAAGATCAGACAGCAAATGCAGCTTCTACTTTACGTATTAAAAAAGAAAGTCCATCATTTTGTAGTTACGATGTTTTTACTTATGCACGGTGGTTCCGTCTATGTAGTAGTATACCGGTGCATATAGTGTCTAGTATCGCGCGGGCTGTTTAAAATTGAAGTGATTTCCTGAGTTAATGAGTTGATTTTGAACGTTTTTAATGTGCGCATCGTTATTTTCGCCTAATTTTACATAAGAATCAAGGTTCTATATAGTTGTAGCAAAAGTATGCAACAGACCCATTAAAAGTAGTGACACCATACTTAAAATCTGTTAGTTCGACTATTTAAAATAGATAAATTACCTCCGTTTTGTGTTAATTGAACTATTTTTTAAAAACACAGAAAGAAATATCTGTTATTGCAGGCTGGAGTGTTGAAAAAGTGTGTAGCATGTTAGTATTGTTAATTAAAGTAGGAATGCTACCAATAACAAGCAAGATAAAAAGGATAATAAAAGGTTAGTACCTGTTCACTCAGGAAAGCATAACTTGGATAGACAGGATCAGGATGTGATTAACAGGAATGACAGGAATAGGACTCAATACAGTTTTTTTAGTCTTGGGAGACGTCTCTTCTTCATAACCTATGATTGATCTTCTATTTAATCCGTGGTAACGAGAAGAGTCAATGGGATGTCGCCTCCTTGCGGCGGCTCTCATCAACAAGTATTGTTAGTATGTTGGATTAGCAGGCCTGAGCGGTTCACTTAGCACCGGTTTTTCTCAAATTAACTCCTCTGACGGTTAATTTTACAGCTCAGATCTGTGGATCCAACCTACTAACCTGCTACACACTTTTTTAACACCCTATAATGTAAAATCAACATATATTTTTATTTTTCTGTGTATTTCAAATGGTCAAACTAACAGTTTTTAATTGGTGTCCATATACTTTAAACTATAAAATAGTTAAATTCAACACCTTTTTTTTTTTCAGTATAAATAATTATTTTTCCCATAAATATGGGTTTTAAAAAGCTTCCCCTCTGAGCTACGATTTTTTGAAGTTTGGAAAAAAATTTACTTTTTTTAAAATTTTGGCTAAAGTTATCAATAAAATTTTACTCAAATTTAGCAATAGTCTCATTTTTAGATGTGAAATTCATTAAAGCCCACACAATAATCATAAAATTAGTCTGAGTGTACTTTTCTTATTCTCTTGAACAGAGTTTTATTATTCGGGCAACCAAATAATCAGAAGTAACAAAATCAGTCATGCAAGAGATTTGATACGTGATGCGTGAGCTGCAACACCTTTGCCTGTAAGGAAGTATGGTCAGTTGACCAGTAATCTGATTTTGTTACGTTGACAAATAACCAGACAAATAATTCGTTTTATGGTATTTGCCCAACTCTGCTCTATTGATCATTTGATGGCAAACATTTTATGTTGCCGATGAGAATTTTCAAACTTTTATGAAGGAATCAGAAGGGAAAAACTCTGATAAACATTTTCGATCACTTTCATATGCGACACGTTTTCAGTGAGATAATCGATTTTGAAGTTGGAAAAGTCAGCGCTTTTAGCATGGTAAGCGTCACTGAAGGTGGGTTAAGCGCTTGAGAAACGCCTGCTATGGTAGGAGCGCTGACTTTTCCAACTTTAAAGTCGATCATCTCACTTAACCCCTTGTGTGCCAAGCCTGAATATACTCGTTTATCTCGTTTAGTCTATTTCACATTGTTTTAGTCTTCATTCCGGATACAAACGCGATTATCGATGAAAACACTTACCGGGCGTCTTCAATTCACCGAATAGGCAATTTCAACTCCCCCGAGTACGAACAGTTAACTACCTTCCCTACATGAACAGCAGAGAGGCGTTCTTTTAAACTGAAAGAATGAAAGGGATCGAAAATCTTCATGAAAGTTTTCTTCCTTCTGAGCTTTCTGCTGGAAAGCTTTGAAAATTCTCATCGGCAATTTAAAATGTTCACCATCAAAATACTAGAGAGTATCAGAAAAGTACCACTCAGACTGATTTTTTAATTATTTAGAGGGTATTAATGAATTTTACATCTATAAATATGACTAATGTCACATATGAGTGGAATTTGTAGTAATAACTGTGGTTTTTCCATGCAAACTTTAAAAACTCGTATCTCAAAGAGGACGGATTTCAAGACCCATGTTAATGGAATAAATATTCTTATTTTAACTTGAAAAATCTGCTCCAGAATATTTTTTTTCTTTTTTTCCCCGTGGCGGTAACCCCGCATGGGGATTAGCTTCATTATATATTATTGATATACATTATTATTGAAAAACAGGTTGCCAGCCACACATGCACGGCTATCAGAATCGCTGTTTAAATTTTCCGACGTTAAACCTGAATCACCCCGTATGTACATATATCCACCGACTTTGACTGAGCACTGACTAGATTTCACTTCATTTATCCCCCTACCCTCATCCTCGACCTCCTTCGCTCCACCAGCAAATCCTGCAGCCCCAACACATTTGTAACACCCCCCCCCCTGCGTCTCACTCTTCCCCTAACATTGTGCGGTTTGACGCAGAGTGAATATGAATATCTCAAATCTTTGCGGTGTCTGTGCAATGCGCGTGACACGCTCTCACACTCCTGCGAAGATGAGAATGGCATCGGCGCACACTGGATCGGAACTTGAATTTTTCCGGACAAATAATTTTCTTGACATGTATTTTTCTTAGACTTCGATTCTTTCCGGATATGAATTTTTTTGTCAAACATGTCTCTAAATTTTGATTTTTCCCGGAATGGATTTTTTCAGGCATGGATTTTTCTGGACATGCATGGACTTTTCTTGACAAGTATTTTTTCAGACAAGGATTTTTCTAGACTTCGATGTTTTCCGGACACATTTTTTCTAGGCAGCGATGTATCTAGACATTGCTTTTTTCGGATATAGTTTTTTCTGTAGGTGTGGGTTTTTCTTGACAAGTTTTTTTTCCAGACATGACTTTGATTTTTCTAGGCATTCATTGTTCTCTACAAAAAATATTCAAAACATTGATATTTCTATACATGGATTTTCTTGACTTGCAATTTACCATACTTGCATTTGCCTTGAAATAGAATTTTCCTAACTTTGATTTTTCTAGTTAAGGATTTTCCGACGCACATATTTTTCTAGTCTCGGATGTTTCTAGACATTCATTGTTCTCTACAAGAACTATTCCAAACTTTGATTTCTCCACGCATGGATTTTTCAAGACAGGCAATTTATCAGACTTGGATGGATTTTTTTCTAACTTTGCTTTTTCTAGGTGTGGATTTTCCCACGCACATATTTTCTATTCTCAGATTTTTCTAAATATGCGGGTTTTTCTGGACAAGTGTTTTGCCGAATATTTACTACGCCGATATTTTTTTTTTGTGTTCGGAGGAAACTTCTTCACTCCGATATTTCCTAATTAGAGTCATAAATTTGAAATCGCTCTTTGTAAGCCACTCAGTTATTATCTATCTTTTATCTCCCTAAGTGGGCACCATCAGATCCAAGAGATAAACCTTCTCTCTCTTCCTCTTTGCCCATTTTGAATCATGTGTTAGATTATACAGAAAGACAGGTGAAATTCATGTTACTTTCCTTAGTCTATCTTTATCTTATGCACGCATTTAAATGGACAAAGAGAGAGAAGAAAAAACTTCTGAATCATTGGGAGGGGGGGACGCTTTGAGGTCAGTGAGACCTATTAGCTTGTGCCATTCAGAGACAACGTTTTTCCTTCATTTGATCCTACGTAAAGTAATCGATTCAATAATGATGCAGTGCTAACACACCCACCGCCTTTCAAACAAGTCTTTCGGCATTCTCAGCAAGAATGCGTAGTATATTAAATCGGGAAAAATATATATTAGTGTCATGTGACTGCGACAAAATCAATAACGATCTGCGTCAATAATTTCTATTTATTCTCAAATAAATAAATAAACATTGTCGTTTTGTCGTTTGTGAATGGGGAAGGTAATAATAAACTTACAAATGTTAAGTTGCTAGGAGAAATACGAGATTTTCATTACGAACAAAACATGCGGATGATTTCGGGTCAACTAACCCCATAAGCGCTAAGCGAAAATCATAGAAAAGCAGCATAACATACCTGCTGAAGGGAACGATTTTCAATGTTGCCAAACACACTGTTGCCAAAATGTACGAGCAGCCACTGGAACCCAGAACTTGGAAAGATCTGAAAAATAAATTCCTGTTTCAGTCAATGAGCTATAACTTTAGAGTGGCAGCGGGCTGGTCCACCTTGTGCCACACAGGGTAGAAGAAATCCCGGGAAAAAGCGGAATTTGGACGGCAGATTCCAAGGTTTGAGGTTAAATTTTGTAGGTCGTTCGGAATTTGACGGGAATTTGGACGGCAGATTCCAAGGTTTGAGGTTAAGTTTTGCAGGTCGTTTCCGGCGATGCTCGAGTTTGTTTACGAAACGACCGGAAACAACCTACAAAACTTAACCTCAAAATCGATTTTTACGGCAAGATGGCGGCGCCCTAGGTGACAACAATGAACCAGCGGAACGTTCCTTGATGTGCCACTCTAAAGTTATAGCTCATTGGTTTCAGTCGAAACACTCATGTCAGCGTTTTTATCGTCGTGATTTTTGCTCCCACAGCGATGCGATATCCAAAAAAGTGTCTACATTTCAAACCGCGTTGCGGTGAGGCTGGTATGTGTAATTCCATTCCCGAGTAAATGCCATCGTTCATTCAATTGTATAAAATGCGGGAATACCAAAAAAAGGAGATTTAGTGCAACGATGCGAGGAATTTTTCCGCTCCAGCGAAGTTTTATAATAAACTAAGGATCGGATTTTTAAATGTATTCGAGAATGCTCATTGCTCAAGTGAACGGTGTCATTCATATCAATGTAAAAAATACAAGAAAAATCTGATGTGAAAACCAATGAAATCCCAATAATCTTACTAAAACGTTCTAAAATTCACTAATAAACTAAGATAACAGATGACAAATGTAACGGCAAGACCGTAATGGCGGAGTTCCGCAGGCATATCATGGAAGATTTCTGTCTAATTTGTTTTTCTCACTACAGAAACCCAAAGGTATGTCTCAAACAAATTAGATAGGAATCTCCCATGCGATACCTTCGTCCAGAGCTGCCGATTTGCGTAGATTTAATGATATTTTGAAATTCACCGAAGATTCCACCGGTTGAGAAAATATTACATAGTTCAGTTCAATGTATGACTGTAATGCACGAAAATACTCTGATCTAGAATCTTTTCTCAATCGGTGGAAACGCCGTTAATTAATTAAAATATACCGGTTGAGAAAAGATAAAAGACGCTAGTATTTTCGTGCATTACAGTTATACACTGAACTAAACTCTGTAATCTTTTCTGAACCGGTGGAATCTTCGGTGAATTTCAAAGTGCCATTAAATCGACGCAAATCGGCAGCTCTGCCTTCGTCGCTCCACCAAGAAGCCCGATTCTGAGAGTGAATTTTGAGATTTTTTAAGAGAACTCATGCATCATCATTTTTACAGGTTTTTATGCAAGAATCAACTCTTTAATCACCTTTAGAAAAAGGTTGCAAGAGTCTTTTAATAATAAAGAAATCAAATTAAAAAAAAAAAAAAAAAAAAAAAAAAAAAAAAAAAAAAAAAAGTACGCTACTACATAGTTCCACTACTGAAGTACCTATGGATGAAAGTATGTTCTGCGCTTGCCCGGTGCTGCCAAGTCAACATACTGGCTAAGCTCCCCATATGCTGAAAACGCAGCATGGAGTTTGCAGTGGCTCGGACCTGGCAACTCCGGTAACAAATAATCTGTCTATGCATATGTGAGTAAACGCAGCACTTTCATTAGTCATTTATACACACACATTGTGTTACGCAACAGACACAATGGAAGTCAGCTCAGAAATCGGAAATGGGGCCCCTTAAAAAAACAAAATGAATACAGTGAAAGCATCAAATGACTCAAAAACAAAAAAATAATTCGTGATGAAAGTGTTCGATTTAACATACTCAAAAATCTCTCGAAAATACACAATACAACCCGAGCATTGAATTTTTGATTCATATCCTGAAAACGAAATCTCCAAAACACACACGGACACCAGAGGGCACCTCATTCACTGTATTATATTATTCATTGTATACAGCAAAACGAGAGTAAGGAGCTTGCCATATACTTCGTATGGCACGCTTAAAAAAAAAAAAAAGAAAAAAAACCTAAAACACTATACTTCGTCATGCCACTGCATGCTTTTTTGACAATTTGTGGGTAATTTGTCTTCATTTTTCCCCGCATCAAAGTCTCCCGATAGAGGATCGAAACAGGAATTCTATCGCCGTACTTTCAACCTCCCCTCCTCTTCATCACCTCAGATGGTTTTAAATAAGGAAACGTCAAGTTGTTAAGAGCTAAGGAGGTTTCAAATAAAAGTATGCCAAATGGAGCTCCAAAAGAGATCTTTCAAGGTTTCGCTGTGGGCAAAATGACTATCAATTTTGATTCAACATGATACCAAGCGATGAACACGGCCATACCTTAATAGACGGTATTAGAGGTGATGTCATTCGGTGACAAAAAAAAAAAAAAAAAAAAAAAAAAACGTCAATCGTTCCAAACCATCTTTTTCACTCTCACGTGATCCCCAGGTACTACCATCTCACTCTCATCGCTAAAATCTTAGGTATACAGAGGCGTTTTCCGTGAAATTTTTTATTGGCAGTAATGAATTTCACGAGTCATTTTGAAAGCAATTCTGATAGTAAAATGTAAAGAGCCAAGGTCCAGCACATAAAGAGAGGGATGGCTATACTATATACATGAAGCTCACGGGAGAGCGAGTGAAACAGTTTCGGACGCCACACGACCGAAAAGCGCGAGCGAAGCCTATCGTGTTGTGACCAATGAGCCGCTGTCAGCTAACCGTTGCCATAAATTAAAACCGTCTGTAGGATAGTTCTACGTTGCGTAAAAAATGAGAAAGACGGCTTTTACTTAAAAGGATCTTTTGTTTTGTTTTGGGTGCAGACAGGGGCGTCATTTCGACTTCGGGGGGGGGGGGGGGGGAGGCAAAAATCTGATGATTTTTTTTTCTTGCTCATAAATATACTTCGTTCCCGTTTTTGAGCCTGACTTCAAATCCTTTGGAGGGGGGGGGGGGGGAAATTGTCCACCCTGCCCCCCGTGGAGCGATCATATACTTACACGGGTTGTTTATCTGAACTTTGGGCTAAAATTTCTAGGCAAGCAGTTTTAGACTTCTTCACGCGAGTCTCATTGTTATTTTCGCAGCATTTTACATCAGCACACTGGCACAACCATCAGGATCTCTTCCATCTCTCTCATTTCCCATTTGAATGGTTAAGTAGGAAAAGGACAGAAAGAGGGGGTTTTATCCCTTTGTCCATCCTTGTCTAACATAGTCTCTTAATGGAGGAAAAACATAGATGAAGAAACTCTTATTGCGCTACTGCATCAGCATAAGAACGTTTGCCTACATCAAAATCTTGCAAGATCTCCATTCCTCTCCTTTCACTAACAAAATGTTAAATTAGTTTATTTTTAGTTTCGGGTGTACACTACAAACCTCAGATTTTATTTTTTCAATTTTTCCTGAACGTATGGGTGATGATTTCGTGACAGCGGGAATTGTACGTCTCTAGGTCGGCTAGAGGCTTCGGGCGGTATGGGCGTATATGAAGGATAAAAAGCTGTGATTTTTAAAAAAACTTAAACTAGCAGTGATTTTTCATCGAAAATTACTGTCCGAAGGAGGAAAAAAATAATAGGGAAAAAATTATCATTACCATGGAATACATCACACTTTTACAGGCAAAATGAGTACACTTTGTTACTGTCGCCGAGAGTGAATATTAGATTTTTTTCTACAAAAAACTATAAAATACCTTTGCTTCACCAATTTTTATCTTCAGTAAAGTCGAATAATTACTTAAATGGCAAAACTGGACTTTGAATTAGTTTTAGAAATCACAATCAGAAAGGGTGGCGACCTCGAGTGTACACACGCATTAAAAATTTGATGTGATGCAGGCAATGGACAACGCTGGTTGTCATCCTCGGCATATCTACGCAGCGTTAAAAAACAAATACATTCTAGAAAGATCAGCTGACACCGGCAAGTGACTTTTTGTTTGTAAATATTTGAATTTGATCATATTTTATTTTACAAGAGTTGAAGGCTCAACTATTCGCGTTATCGTGAAATCATCCATATCCATCGCAGATTCAATTAGAAAGACGAAGTATTGCGCAAGAAGAGAAACCATTATTGATGCGAGATTCAGGCATATTTTTTATGATATTAGATGAAGGTATAAGCTTTAGTAGAGGCGAGCTGAGGTTATTTGAAGGGGGGAAAAAAAGTAATTAAGTGTTTGATATTTTTTTCCGGGTGTATAATCAAGACCCTGCCCTGAAAATAAAACTTACTATAAACAAAAGATTAATTATCCTTATTCAATTATGAATCTAATGAGCGTGGATTATAAGCTTCCAACCCTTTCTCTGGTCAAATTTATCTTCTTTGGTTTGAGGGAAGAAAAATGAAACTTAGTCACTCACCCTTTTTTGGTTACTCATCCAACCTGAGGATCTGTTCATTAAAAGACTCCACTTCTATGTCCCCTTGAAAATAAAGCTCTTGCAAACGTTTGCTAGGTACGGGTGATTGAAGAGTTGATTCCTGCTGTAAAACCTGTAAAAATGACGGTAAAGTTTACTGAAAAATTACAAAATTCTCTCTCAGAATCGGGCTGAATGACGGAACTACGCAGGTATCGTGGGAAATTCCTATCTTATTTGAGACATATCTCTGTGTTTCCGTAGAGAAAGTAACAGGAATTAGACAGAATTAGATAGGAATTGCCTATGATACACTGAAAAAAAAGTGCTGAATTTAACTCTTTTTTAGTTAAAAGTATAGACACCACTTTAAAACTGTCAGTTTGACTGTTTAAAATAGTTAAACTACCTCCGCGCCGTGTTGATTTAACTAATTGAAACAGTAAAATTAACAGTTTTTAAGTGGTGTCCATACTTTTAACTAAAAAAGAGTTAAATTCAGCACTTTTTTTCAGTGTATTGACAAAGCTCCGCCATTACTATGTATCTTGCCATTACACACTGAAAAAAGCGATAGTCATAATACCAGAGGCACAAAGATAAGTGAACGACTGAAAGTCTAGAGCTTTGACCAGAAAATTCTGGTGTTAATACCAGAATATGGTCATAGAAATAGCTTTTCCTAAAAACTTTCAAGAACTATGGTACAAACACTAGAATTCTGGTAATTTTACTATCCCTTACATAGGTTCACATATTGTCATGCTTCTGGTAATCGTTTTTTTCAGTAAAACTATTATCTGAGTTTATTACTGAATTTTAGACTTTTCGAATGTGATTTTCGTGTTTTTTGCTGGTTTTTACATCAGATTTAACTATTCATTTGCTCAAAGCAAAAGTTTCCAAGAGCCCCATTAAAGTAATTATTATTCACAAAAGCTGTCACACTTATAACATCTACTGCTTATCGTAGATTAGCTTTATATATATGCACAGTGCATAGACGTGACCATGGACGTAGCTTAAAAAACTTAGTTTTTCGATAAAAACAGTGAAAAATATTAAAAACAACTCGAGTTATGGGCTTCTAAAGTATACAAGGTTTCCTTGGCCATCATTTTGTTTAGGGTGGGCTACCGAAAATCTGTAAAAACAAGATTGCTCATTTTTTTAAGCCCTTCGAATGGTGACATGAGGAAACCCCTTGTAATTTGATGTATCCGAGTAATTGGAATTTTGAGGGGTATTTAGGGGTCTGCGTCCCTCCCTGGAGGACGGATGAATTTTTTGACATTTTTTACTGAGTTCTTAGTCGCGAAATTGCTAGTTCTATGACCATATTCTGGTATTAACACCAGAATTTTCTGGTTAACGTTCTAGACTTTCTGTCGTTCACTTATCTTTGTGCCTCTGGTATTGACAAGAATGTGGTTTGCAAAATCAGCAGTTGTTTTATTGATTCAACATTTCAGTGTTATTTTAGTCTGTGTGCCAGTAAACTTGTTTGTTACGGCTGTCGAGGACAAGGAGACGAACGTGACCCCTGTAATTGGCGAAATGGATCTATTTTAAGTCTCAATACACAGAAAATTTATCGAACTGCGAAGTCGGCGAGTTTAAGGATATTTATTATTCAAGTTCAAGTACCAATTTGTAAGAAAAAATAGAAATCGGATCTTTTCCTTAAGTAGCGTCGTATCAAATAATGATGTTTCACCACGATAGTCAAGGCCAGTTACCTCCTTAGTGCAAGAAAATGAGTTGATGAAAGTCAATAAAGTCAGTGAAAATTACACTTGGATTCTGACGTGCTGATGTTCGGCAGTTTGAACTCGTAGAAATAAATCTAGCTTCATCCAAAATTCATTATTATATTCAAGTTTAAGTGTTAATTCTTCATTATCCAACATGCGCAAAATTACCTTCTATTTACTATACCTACTTTTGTTGAGTTTGTTTCCCTACGATGGTTATGGTTATCTTGCGATTCAGCAAAATATCAGCCAGATCGATGGACAGTCCGACTTCATTTCCAATGTATGCGACATTATAATCAAGCAATCACAACGAAATTCCTTGCTGATCGTTTCTGTCAATTCAAATGACGGATTGAGTCACCTGGTGAAAACTCTTACCGAGACATCGACTGCTGTTACAATAGTGGACTACAAAAGTAATTTGGGAAATTTGAAGAGTGCGCGAAACGAACGTTCAAAAAATGTGATGTTCCTGTTAAACGACTGCCATGATATTCTCAATTTTATATTGGATTCCGTGTCCGATCGTCAGCAAATTCCAGGCTCGTGTGCTCTTAAAAGAGTTCCTGGTATATCAAAAAAGAATCAACTTTTTTTCAAACCCCACGATTCAAGAAGACTGCCAAACTTTTGTTTTTCCCAAGACGATGAGTATCGTTTAGGGAATCAAAGTGAAGCCTGCGACGCGATCATGAAAGAAGTCACAGACAAAAGTCTGATGGATAACTCTATTCTATCGGATGTTGTTTTCGAGCGCACTCGCAAACTTTACAACAATGATATTTGGAACTCGCAGAACTACCTGATATTTAAAATCAACCATCATTTATCAAATTGCAATCTCGATTTCATTTTCAAATTTATCTGGCGTTTTTTCAGGGGACGTCGGGTTATCATTTGCTCAGAGAACATTTGTTACAAGTATGATGCATATACTGAGAGAATGAGTGAGCTGAGCTTCGAGACTTCCAAAGATTTTTTTAACTTCTCGTGTAAAAATATGAATGGAAAGGATTTACTTATTTTTTCTCGGGCAGTCAACTATCTATGTTTCGAAATTGCTTACACATACAATGGGGTCTGGCCTATAATATTGACTGAAATAGAAGAAATGTTGCTGAAAACTTTAAACGGTAAACCTCGTTTGCCGCCATTTTTTTTGGACAACATGACGGAGCGCTTCGATGCTGAGAGGAGCTTACAGTTCGGCGTTGACTTCCTCTTGGAACAATATGATGTCCGACACTCTTATCAAAACTTCTCAACTTTTGCATTCACCGTTGCTCTTGAAACGGACAGTCTCTGCTTTATTGTTCCACGAGCTAAGTTCATGCCACAGTATCTAGTTGTTTTCCAGTGTTTCACACTTTCCGTTTGGGCGTGCATCCTCCTCACCGTTGGAATGTTTTTTCTGACTCAGCATACCTATGACCGTTTCTTGGTGAAGTTTTGGAACAATCTTTTCTCAGAGAGAGAAATCCGCACAGTTGAAATTCAGTCAACGAGTCTAATAATTTGTCGTTACTTTATGACCATGAGCCAGCACAACTGCACATACTTTGAAAAGCTTTTTTCAGGGAAATTATTTATCGCAACATTCACATTTTCAAGCATGATCATAGCATCAGTTTTCCAGAGCGGTATGTACACTTTACTCAGTAAAAGAGTACGTTATCCTGACATTAATACCATACAAGAAATGAAGGACTCGGGGTATCTGATACAGTCGACGGATAAAAATTTAGACTCGTCACTGATTTCAAACGATTCTCAATTTTCTTTGTTAAAAGAAAGATTAGTTGACAGTTATCTCTTTTACCGAAAATTGATGCAGAGTGAACAAGATTTGTTTATAAATACAGATAGAATTAACATCCTGGATAACGAAACTACTTCTGATCCTCTGAAACGCATGTTTACTAAAGGATGGAATACTATAAGATCAGCCGTGCAAAGTGATGCTGTTCTGACGAGTGTTCAACATAAAGCACAGAATCGAAAAAATTTCCTCTCACTTAATCACCAGTTTTTGAATTTTGAAGAGGAGGGTGGTCTTCATCACGTTTCAGAATGCATTATGGCGTATCCTGTCATGTTTTATGGCCACAAATTCTTCGACTTCTTTGATATTTTTAATTCGAAATTAACTCAATTCATTGAAGCAGGATTAGTTGATCATTCGTTTGCGAAGCTCGAGACATATATGATGAATAAACCGTTTCAAGAAGAACCTGATGACACAGTCCGGATATTTACCATTATCGATCTACAGGCAGCGTTCATTACTTTCACCCTTGGATCTATTATTTCCAGCGCTGTTTTCATCGCTGAACATTATATTTATCTATTCGAGTGACTTCATACCCCTCTTATAAGCTCATGACCATTAAACGTGCACTGTTTTTATCGAAAAACTTGGATCAGCCGCCATTTTAGACTAGGAATTGACTTCCAGCTTGCGTCATTAGCTTACTTCATTAAATTTACGGCCTTTAGTTTTTGAGCCCCAAAATTTTCCCGCCAGTATTCAAACGGCTGCCGTTTTTAATTTCATTATTTCAGATTATTCGGTTGCCCAACTCGGCCCTAATTATCCAGCTTTCTATAAAGTATGATAGATTTTTTGGCCGCCACTTTGTTTAGAGAGGGGCTACCGAAAATCTGTGAAAACGAAATTACTCAGTTTTTAAGTACTTTAGAATGGTGAAAAAAAAACCCGGCTTTTTGAAATATCCGAGTAAACAGAATTTTGGGGGGTAGGTATTTAGGGCCTTAGGGCCTTAGATGTTTGCGCCCCTCCTGGAGGACTGGTTGGAAGTTTTTAATTTTTTTCTGAGGTCACCTAGGGATCCTTTAACATTATTTATTCCTGAATTTTTCCGCTGTTATTCTTTAACCGTAAGCTCACAGCAGAAGTGTGATCTCATTTCTCGGACACCCCGTAATTATCTACATTGTATGCAGCAAAACGAGCGGAAGATGCTTGCCATACTACATATATACCCTTAATAATTTCAAAAAGGTATCCACTATTTCTACACGCTGTAAACACAGGAATAAAAGCACCCTTAGGAACAGAAGTAGTACTCTCTTTACATGTTGATATTTTTCACTCGCACTTTCGTCTAAAAGCAATTCCCCTGGATTAATTTAAATTTTTTATTTAAAGTTAAAAAAAAAAGTGAGGCAAAAAAACCAGATTCGGATCGCCCAAGCTGTCACACTTTGAGAGACAGTGGCGTCGCGTGCCATCTGGCAACAATGCTACTCCTCCATTTAAACTCATTATATATATCGAATTTTCCTTGTGCACTGTGCACCCCCTGAATTCGACCTTTTATATGAGTCTAAATGGATAGCCTGCTGTGTTGCCAAACTGCTCCCTCTATTGCTTTGACTCGTTGAGGCAATCAAACCAAAATCAGATCGATCATGCTTTCACACTTTGGGATAGGACTTTCAACACGTGTCAGCCTTTCTATTGATGTACCTCGTATATATTTTCATTTGAATTAAAATATATACGCTGTGAATGATGATGAAATCATGGAAATTAATCCAAGTAATCAAAGCGAAACTAACGCGGTAAATGATCTTGACTTTTCGGTCATTTCTCAGAAATCAATAGATAGCGCAATGCAATGCTTAGCGGCTACAGCATCTATAAATGATCCGAACGCGATTTCAAACCGAGTCGATGGTTTGAAATCTACGATCAATGGCTTGATATCAGTTTTTAAAAAACGGACAAGAAGTCATAAAAAATCAAAGCTCGGTTAACTCTGATCTCAATAATAGACTTTTAGCCTTCGAGGCTAAAATGTCAGGTGATAAAACTAACAGTGGTGCCAGCTCCATAGGACTGCTATCACAATCATCTAAAGGGACACCAAGATCGCTCCGTAGGAACGTTCTGCCTCCAGCGCCCTCTACTAGGGTGCAAAATCGTTTCGAAGCCCTCTCTGACTCCGACGAGGACGTTTTCATTGTCAAGGAAGCCCGAGTCATACTAAACCAGACCAAGAGGAAGCACAAGAAAGCAAGTCCAACAAGTCAACAAGAAGGAACGGACAAGAAAAAGGGGACACAAAACTCTCCAGTTAAAAAAAAGGTGAAGACAATTGACGTATCTGAAAGGACGGAAGACCCCAAGGAAACAGGAACGGAACCGGAAAAGAAGAAGAAGGTGTTAAAGCCGCCTCCAATTAAAGTAGTTTCAGCTAAATCTTTTGGTGAGATCCAACCTATTTTAAAATCAGTCGCGAAAGACGAAGACTGGCGGTGCCAGGCTCTTCGTAATGACATTTTTAAAATTAATCCTCTCACTGATGAGGCTCATAGAAAAATCTCTAAAGAATTGAATGAAAAAGGGTTTAAATTTTATTCATTCGAAAATAAAAACACTCGACCTTTAAGAGTCATGGTTAAGGGACTTCACCCCTCCATTCCTAGTGAGGAAATCATGGAAGACCTTATTAGTCAAGGCTTTAAAGTATTGAAAGTTGATAATGTAATTAAAAAAGAAAGAGTCAAAGGAAAAGGGGGTGAAATTTCTATTAAAGCCACTCACCTTCCGTACTATATCCTTACCTTTGATAGAGGAGAAGATAAAGACAAAATCTATAGTATTAAGGCTATTCTCAATCTCATAGTCAAAATTGAGGCCCTTAGAAAAAATCCGACCCTTGTCCCTCAGTGCCACCGGTGCCAGGGTTTTGGACACACGAGAGGGTTCTGTTTCAAGGACCCTAAATGTGTCAAATGCGCAGAGATTCATTGGAGCACCGAGTGCCCAAAGGGTAAGACTATTGACGAGCCCCTCTGCGCAAATTGCGGGGAAAAACACCCTGCGAGTTATCGAGGCTGCGTGGTTGCCAAAGAGGTGCACGAAATGCGCGCCAAAAATATCAAAAATAAGAAGATGACTAGACCAAGGGATACGATGAAAGAAAACAACACTGTCCCGCGATACAATGCACATCGTAAAGACGATGTACCTTACTCCAGTTTTTTCAAAAACACGGCTGTGCCGAAAACACAGCCGCCTCCACATACTTCGGAAACCTCCATTGAAAAGGCCTTAAGCCTTATCCTGGGGAAGCTCGATGTTTTAGAAAATAGCAATGCTTTTCTGAAAAGCCGTTTGGCTGCTCTCGAAAACGCCGTTGCTCCAAAATTACCCGCTGGTGTCCAGAGATCTGGCACCGCCGCGGCCACCGCTCGTTCTTAAATCATGGGCGACGAGATGAGAATTG
>VMOF01000320.1:13688874-13854837 GCA_011764245.1 Trialeurodes vaporariorum
GAAAGAGAGGAAAGACAACTTCTTGTGTACGCTACTGTACCACGTTGAGTTCTGAGCCAAAATTTTCAAACGTCAACATAAGCACGCGATCTTTTTGTTTCATACTTTTCCAGTTTTTGAAACTGCGCAAGGATTAAGGTGAGCCAAACTTGCCGCCCTGGTTTCCTTTTTTGTCTAACAAAAATAGAGTAAAGTAAAAAAAAATAATATAAATAAATGAATAAATAAAATAAGTAGAAATGCAAACCACTTGGTATGCTATTGGTACGCGTCCAAAATGGAGAAAAATAAACAGTTCAGGATAAAGGAAAAGTGAGGCAAGTACAGAGCTGCCGTTTTGTGTGTATTTCAGTAGCGGCCCGTGAGATTTGGCAACCATGCATTTTTCCCACTTAAACTTGGGTAAAAAATCGATTCAAGCGGAGGCTGGCAGCCTCCTCGAGTTTCGATTGTTTTCCATGTATTTAAATGGGATAAAAACACTGTTGCCAAATCGCACGAGCCGCCACTGGTGTATTTGGCAGTGGCGAGGCGTGAAATTTGGCAACAATGAATTTTCTCCATTTTAATTCGCCCAAAAAGTCGAACGCTTCAATCGTCGGCGATGACCAGGCATTTCAACCTTTCTAATTTATTTAAATGGGAGAAAGGAACGTTGCCAAATCGCACGCCTCGCCACTGGTATTTAGTGACATTTTTCAATTCACCGATGATCCTACCGATTGACTACAAATATTTCATAGTTCGTAGTTCAGTGTACAACAGTGAGCTACAACTTTAGAGTGGCAGCGGGCTGGTCCACCTTGTGCCACACAGGGTAGAAGGAATCCCGGGAAAAAGCGGAATTTGGGCGGCAGATTCCAAGGTTTGGGGTTAAATTTTGTAGGTCGTTCGGAATTTGGCGGGAATTTGGACGGCAGATTCCAAGGTTTGAGGTTAATTTTTGCAGGTCGTTTCCGGCGATACCCGAGTTTGTTTACGAAACGACCGGAAACAACCTACAAAATTTAACCTCAAAATCGATTTTTACGGCAAGATGGCGGTGCCTTAGGTGACAGCAATGAACCCGCGGAACGTTCCTTGATGTGCCACTCTAAAGTTATAGCTCATTGGTGTACAACTGTACTGCTCGGAAAAACTACAATATGTAGTATTCTCTCAATCATTGAGATCTCCATCACTGACTTATAAAAATAAATTTTAGGAAATACCCTACGAACACGATCTCTCATCAAATTTAATCTGGGGGAGACCCCCAGACCCCCCTTCAATATTCTGGGGGGAAACCCCCAGACCCCCTTTAATATCCTGGAAGAGACCCCCAGACCCCCTTTGACATTCTGGGGGAGACCCTCGAACCCCCCTTTTTTTTACCCATTTTTCCCATTGATTTGAATAGAACCCATTTTTCATCCTTAACTTACCTAAAAATTAAAATTTCAAAAAAACAAAAAAAGTCCCTCTGGAGAATGTTAAAAGCAACATTTGAATACATTTGGACCTATTGTGCAAAAGTTATGCTGGGATACAGACGGACTCACGGACTTACAGATCACGGACGCCACAGAAATTTTATACATTTACCGCTCCAAACCACATTTAATTAAGAAATATTAAAATGCCATGGATAGATGTTCCTTAGGATATATAGTATTAGGCATGATGAGAGCCAATTATTTCATAAGTATCATAATTGACTTAGTCATAGTGCGCCAAGTATCGAAACAAAATGCCTTGAAAATCTCTGCGTCATCGCAATACTTTCCCAATTTTTCTAACTTCGTTAGAGTGAGAAAGTAAACAATGTTGGACATTTCAATGAAGTAACGATGTCTCCATCGGCTGACCAACGAAAAACACAAATCAGCTCACAATCAGCGTATGATTGTAACGCATGTAAATAATCGGATCTGCAATCTTGTCTCAACCGAGGAAATCTGCGTCACTGATTTAAAAAAAAAAAAAAAAAAAACTGCGGTTATTTTAATAATTAAACGATTACTCCACTGCACTAGGGTCTGAGATCGGAACAAGTAGCCGAAAATCAGTGAAAAAAAAAGTCATCAAAAATAATGGTTATCAACCTTTTTGAGATCTTATAAACTTATATGTCGAATCCTTTTTTGTAGAAAAGCCGCATTTTTGATGATGACAAAATTTCCTCTGCAAAGTGCTATAACAGGAAAATTACATTGAGCCCCTGATTTTGCTCAAAACTAAGAGATAGCATTTAGCAGTCAATCGATAGGTACATAAGTTTTTTAAAGTATTCAGTATAAAATTTTTTTTATAGACATGTCCAGATGCATATTTTGTTTTTTGTTTTTAGAGCATGAGTGTCATGCTCTATTGAAATCGTTTCTACAAGGTCAATAATGCTTTTCTTATAGGAACGGCATGGTTCGGGGGTCCGCTCGGGGGATCGCTTGGTTTCAGTATCGAGAACGGGTCCTCGAGGACCGATTGACCCATGTGATTCCGCCAATCCGGTGTCCTCCCAATTTGTCGCTTTTTCTTTGTGGCGGGAGTTTTTGGCCAAGATTGAGATTAAGCATTTTTGGGAATGTAATTACGTTACTAATTTGGATCAGACTTCAACGAAATTTTCTGTATGAGATATTGAGGTTTTATATCAGAGGATTGTGTCCATGTTTCGTGTATTCTGCGATTTAAAATGCATTTAGATGATTTCAAATTTCCAATCCTGTTATTGTTGATGTTTCGGTCCGCTAAAAGAGTTCGTTTGGGGAACGCGATCGGCGTTGCGTTTTAAGGTGAATCCTCAGCGACCTGTAGTAAGATTCTCATCCGCTAGATAACGCCACTGTTCCGCGGTCCAGAAACCATGCTTTTTCCGCCTTTAATCGTTAATTGCGAGAGCTAGAGTTAACTTTTCGAAAATGTAAGAACGTTGCGTTCTAGATCAAATCCTAAGGAAAATTTTAAGACCATTCCGAGCCATGGACGAAGATATAACTAAGGACTGCCGACTTCCTATCTCCGCCCCTGTTAAAACCTGTTAGCGGGTTTTCGAGCGCGACCGCAGCGCTCCAAGCAGCAGTAAGGGTCAACTAAAAACGAACCGCTGCAGCGGTGGCCGCTCCGGCTCCCTTTCTCCCATGCCTTCCCGCAAATGTATACCGTGTAGGTAATTTGAATCACGATTGAACGAAGGGAACAAATGATCAGCGAATTAAAAGGAAGCAAAATCCGCTAAAAAGCAAACGTCTGGAGTATTTCTTGAAAGATTCCTGAATTGTCGAAAATGATTAATCAAGGACTGAAATACTATACATCACAGTTAACCTCAAAACGGAATCAAACAAGAAAGAGTACATAGACATTTGTTTTATTAGTAGAGATCAGGCGACTCTTTTAATTTGCTGATGATTTCTGTTACCTTGTCCAAAGTTGATTCTGAATTTCCCTTGCTTTCGATCTTCCATTGAGATACTGAGTTATCTGATCCTCTTGGGTCGCCGACAACAGTTGACAGCCATGCCATAACAGACCAACTCCAACAACGGTTTTAGCAGTAGCACAGCATGTGAGCATGGACACATCGCCAGGATCGCTCACTTGAAAGAGTAGTTCAGCTGACCGCTGCTTGGAGCGCTGGGGTCGAGAGCAAAACAGGACTAACAACAGTCGGCAATCCTTAGTTATATCTTCGTCCATGGTTTTGCGACGACCTCCCGTCCCCTTTGCCCTCCCCACGATCTACTGCACCTACGCCAACAACAGTTGCTTGCCGCGTTGTGCAGATTGCATGAATGATGTGTGTCCATCTACTTCATCCCAATTTCACAGCCATCACGGATGCCACGCCCGCCACGGGTCTTCTACCTGGTTTTATGCGACATCGGTCATCGTGGCCCAGTGTTACATGGTAATCAGCGGCGGATTCGGGAAAGGCACGCCCCCCCCAACTCACGGTAGCCTTTGCCTTTTTTCAACAGAAAAAATCCCATAAATTCCTCTCTGCAAATTTGAAAATTCATAGGCGTGAAGCCCCCCCCCCCTAAAAGAATTTTCTGGATCCGCCATTGGTAGTAATTTTTGCGGCACACTACGCCGGATTCCCGTGCGCTTTCCCACACGTACCTTTCTCCCTTATCTGTCAATGGGCGCTCCCCGAGGGGCGGCGCGGCGCCCCCCCCCCTAATTCAGAAAAATCAAAACTTTACAAAAAAAAAGAATCGGAACATTCGAAGATCAAATAATAACGAAAGGAGTAAGAGTTAACAAACTTTATTCTTAGTTTACTTTATAATTTTAATTAGGGGCGTAATTTAGGGGGGGGGGGGCAGGGCGGGAAGTAGCCCCCCCCCCCCTAAGCAGTGGTGCCCAACCACCCCTTGCCACTATACAGCTCGCCCCCCAGTTTCAGGATTCCTCTCCCCCCCAGATCTAGATCTCCCCCTGATTTTTACCCCACCCCCTCCTGATTCAGACGACATCATCCTTCCCACCCGTCATCTCCCTCGCCGAAAGAAGTTTTAAAATCTACTAGTATGAACGTGTCTACATTGGCAACTACCGTTGGCAACGAGAATTTTGCGAACTTCCTTAAAAATTCAGAATCCTCTGGTCGATAATTACATGATTAGAGAATGTATAGGCAAGAGTTTTGGTTTTGTTAATTTAAATAGGTTAACTCTTAGAATTCATCAGGACAATGAAAATAAAGAAGGAATAGTTGTACTTAGCTTTTTACTATTTCTATCATCTGATGCTGTCACTTTATTCATAATATCAAACACGTCAAAAATAGAATTACTTTTGATACAACTACATGCTACAATCACTTACAATTTCTACCATTTGGAAGGATAATTGATTTATTTTCTATTTTGGGCGGAAGTGGGGGGGGGGGGGGTTCTCTAGACTTGCCCGTCTCTAGGTGGTGTCCCCTAGACCTTCCATTGACATTCAAAAAGTTGCCCCTCCGGGCAATTGTTTTGCGGGTGCCCATGTCTTTGTCCATGGTCTCTGAACCAGAAATTGAACGTTCTTCCGGTCTGTGGTTGCCTTCTTTTCTCATAAGTTTAGACACGGCCACCCTGTAAACCCCACAACAAGTTAAAAGTCCGCAATCCGCACCCTCGACCCGCAGCCACTATCAAAAGTAAATTGCCGGTTGACTTGCAGGTACTCTCCTCCTCCTCCCCCAACTTAGATTAGACACAAATATAAAAAAAAAAAAAAAAAAAAAAAAAAAAAAAAAAAAAAAAAAAAAGGTGAAAAATAGAATGTATGCCCCAGCAAAGGGCCCCCTCCACAGTTTTCCAAGAGAGGGAGCGACCCCCTTGCCAGCGTAACTCCGAAAAAAGTAATTCCAACTGGGGTCCATGTAACTCAAGTAAGGTCTCAAAATGAAATCAGATGGATCCAAAATTTTAACGGCGAGTACCGGTAAGCTTACTCTTTTGATCGGTCCAAACCGGATTGCGATACATCGATTTACTCTCGAGATATCGATTTTTCAAAGGCGCGCGGTATAGGGTCAGAAATCTAAGATTCTCTAAAATCCGCGAATTTCGACTCTCATGGACCTAGCATGCGCCGTGAGAAGTCATATGTGAGTTTTTGAGTTCACATGAAGTTCATTAAGGGCCCTGACAAATGTCGGACCGATAAAGTCTATATCGGGGGGGGCGTGGCCCCAACTCCAGCGTAAGTCTCACGTACAATGTCTAACTGCGGCCGCGGAGGTCCCATAAGATCCGTTTAAAAACTTGGATGAATCTGAATTTTTTTCAAGAATTTTCTAAAAGCTGAAGCTACCGCCCAATCCAAACCGCAGTGCGCAATCCATCGATTCGTTCTCGAGATATCGATTTTTCAAAGGCGCGCGGTCTTGTCAGATCGACCTTAGAGGGGCGCTGGAGGCTGGAAAAAGGCGAATTTCGTCTCTCACGAACCAGTCGTGTGCCGTATTATATCGGTTCCGCTTCTTTTCGGGTCCCAATGATGTCCCGAGAGGGCCCAATGCAGTTTCGAGCCAAAAAATATCATCTTAGGGGGGGGGGGGGGGGGGGGGGGGGGAACTACTCCCCGTTTCAGCGTAACTCTGACAAGAAATGTCTAACTGCGGCCGCGAGAGGTCCTGTAAGGTCATTAAATAAACTCGGATGGATCTGAAATTTTCGAGGTTGTCAGTCACAAGCAAGCGCTTTTGACCGGTGCAAACCGAATTGCAATACATCGATTCACTATCGAGATATCGATTTTTCAAAGGCGCACGGTCTTGTCAGATCGAACATTGAAACAAGCTGTGGATACTCTGTATCCGCGAATTTCGTCTCTCATGGACCGTTTAAGCTCCCTTAAAAATCGAATGAGCTTTTTTCAAGTTCATATTACGTTCCTTAAGGGCCTTGATGAGTGTCGGATGACATTTGATCAATATTAACATTCATTTTTTAATCTGAGACAAAAAGAGCTGAAACCATAAAGACGAAGAATTTCCATCGTGATGACTTTGGTTCAAGCGAGGAAAATTCTATAGAAGTCCCAAATAACTAGACTAGACTTTCCGGCTTGCTAGGATTGGTATTAAGAATTTCCTTCCTGATGACTTTGGTTCAGGCGAGAGAAATCTAAAAAAGTCCCAAATAACTAAACTAGACTTTGCGGCTTGCTAGGATTGGTATTGCGTCATCCGATTTTAAAAGAACTATCACTATCGAAATCGATTTTCAAAACCACAGTATTCACCTCGCCTCGTGAACAACTGTTTCAACACGCTATAAGTAAATTTTCATTCCCACTTTGACCTATCAAGTTATTTTTACAGCGATCACTGTTATACCAACACAAATGCAGCGTTGCGATTGACTTTGTCGCAGTTTTGTACTATCAATATGGAACTCCACACTTACAATGATTTACGGCCGACACTCATGCTCTCTTTGCTAACACTGTTCCAGTGTTGCAAGTTCCAACTTGTTTAATCTTGTCATTCCAGAAAGAATGCATTTTGATGCGGGCTTTTTACTTTTCATGATAACGGAATCCTCATCTCATGTAGAATCCACTTTTTGCAGAAAGTCCGCATTTCTGAAAATGACAAGATTTCTTCTGAAAAGTGCTTCAACAGGAAAATTAAATCGAACCAGCTTTTGCTCGAAACCGAAAGAAAGCCTCTAGCGACCAATCGGTACGGTACATCGATTTGAAAAAACAAAAAACAAAAGCGGAAAACAAACAAAAACGAAAAAAGTCTATTCAGTTGCGGCTCCTATGAAATTCCTAGCACTAATATCCACTATCAAGTATTCTCATCACATTTTCTCCTCCCTTCTTCCAGCTTCAATTATCATCGCCGCAGTGTCTAGAACCCGGCGCATTCCTATCTCCAATCCCTTTGTAAAAATAAGAATCATCAAATAAGCAGGTCCTTTACACAGGAGCTGAAGGAAACCTAAAGACCGGAACTCGCTTGCTTTATAACTCTCCATTCTCCGACGTAGCAAAGCTAAATACTGCACGTGTAAAGTGCACTTTTAATAAAAATTCCCTCTCTTCTGAGTTCACCCTGGCGCAAACGGAGGAATGAAAGTCCTGAGACTCACAATAAGAGTGAGTTGATAAAGGAGGAGAAGAGTTTTCTTTTCTCTCTCTCTCTGTCTCTCTCTCTCCCTCTCTCTGTCTCTCTCTCTCTCACTCTCTCTCCCTCTCTATCTCTCTCTTTCTCTCCCTCCCGATCTCTCTTTCTCTCACTCTCTCACTCACTCTCTCTCTTTCTCTCTCTCTCTATCTCTCTCTCTCTCTCTCTCTCTCTCTCTCTCTCTCTCTCTTCTCTCTCTCTCTCTCCCCTCTCTCTCTCCTGTATATATCTTTCTTTCTCTCACTGTCTCTCTCTCACACTCTCTCTCTTACCCTCTCTCTCTCTCACTCTCTCTCCCTCTCTATCTCTCTCTTTCTCTCCCTCCCGATCTCTCTTTCTCCCACTCACTCACTCTCTCTCTCCCTCGCTCTGTCTCTCTCTCTCTCTCTCTCTCTCTCTCTCTTTTCTCTCTCTCTCTCTCTCTCTCTCTCTCTCTCTCTCTCTCCCTGTATATCTCTTTCTTTCTCTCACTGTCTCTCTCTCACACTCTCTCTCTTACCCTCTCTCTCTCTCACTCTCTCTCCCTCTCTATCTCTCTCTTTCTCTCCCTCCCGATCTCTCTTTCTCTCTTTCTCTCACTCACTCTCTCTCTCTCCTCTCTCTCTCTCTTCTCCTCTCTCTCTCTCTCTCTCTTTTCTCTCTCTCTCTCTCTCTCTCTCTCTCTCTCTCTCTCTCTCTCTCTCTTTCTCTTCCTCCTTTAATTTTCTTCTTTTTTATTCTTGTCCTAAATCCTCCTCTGTTGTCTTCCTTCTCTCCATATTGCGTCATCCTCCAGTAGGACAAAGGAGGAGAGAAATCATCCATCTCTCTCTTGTCTTCGTTTAACCATGTATGTGAGACAAGGATATACAAGGGGATAAAACTCACTCTTTCTATCATTTTCCAACTCATACATTCAAAGGAGAAATGAGAGAGATGGAAACAGATCCCGTCTATACGGCATTGCACTCTCTAAAAACCTTGGTTCCGACACTTATGCCTTTTTTTCACCCTCCACCGCATCAAGAGCTTTTCTCTTCCTTTTTTTTTAAATATTCTTGACTTTTTTTTTCCTTTATTTTTTACCCTCTTTATTTTTCTTCCTTTCCGCTCATCGATCTACATTTTTTACCTCCTCCGTTGAAGGAAGTTCTTAGCTCAAACTGAGGATTTGCATACACGACTTCCTCAGAGCTGCCGCCGCTCCGTTCTGTGTTTATTTAATGGCATTTTTCAATTCGCCGATGATTCAACCGATTGAAAAAAGATTCCTGAGTTCAGTTCGGTGCATGACTGTAATGCAAGGAAAATGCTTTGACCTGTAATCTTATTTCGATCTTTAGAATCACAGTTGAATTATTTAAATTTCTACAATTTTTTTTTTTTTTTTTTTTTTTTTTTAGAATCAGTGACGGTTGAGAAAATATTATGGATGCGCTAATCATTAGGAAACTGCCAGTAGTGCCAGCTCCATAAATTTTGCTGCAACAAAGCCAGTCAAATCTTCATCTTTTCTTTTCACTTCTCTCGAGCCCTTCTCCTGAGAAGTTACGTTCGTTTATCTCATTATGTGAGCACTTGTTCATAGTACAACTATGGAGGAGGCCTGAGCTCTCAGAGCCCCCCCCCCAACCGCCAGTGATTACATGAGTCTTTTCGCGAATGGGTCTGTTGCAAACTTTTGCTACAGCGCTATAGAGTGTTCAATCTGATGTAAAATCGTGTGAAAAGTCCATTGGTGGCAACAGTAAGTCATAAAATGCAGTATGAAATTCACGAGAGACGTTTAATGAAATCCTAGATGGCGGTAAAATATCGAGCAACCTGTATTCATGCACCACGAACATTCAAGGATGGCCAACCTCTCAATATCGATCACACCCAGTCAAAACGTAAATAAACACATAACCTCTGAGGCTGTGAGGTTGTCAACGTTGGCAATCCTTGGATGTTAAAGGTGCATGTATACAGATTACTCGATATTTTACCGCCATCTTGGATTGATTTCATTAAAAGTCTCTTGTGAGTTTATTATCGCATTTCATGACTTCCTGATGCCACCAATGGACTTTTCGGGCAATTTTACTTACGATGAAACACTCTTTATCGTTGTAGCAAAAGTTTGCAACAGACCCATTACAACCATATTGAACTGAACTGTGTAATCTTTTGGTCAATCCGGTGCTTTATGGCCTGAGATCGTCAGAAAATGGCCAAAAATGCGAAAGTAAATTCCTCATCAATTATCTTTGTACAAGACTAACTTTTATCACTGAGAAGACTTTAAGGTGATTCCTTGTCACGTGACCAATATGATCGACTAATCGATCACCTCAGTCGATCACCTCGGTCACGTGACATGAAATCACCTTAAAAAGTAGTTTTCGAATGACCATCAGGGAAATTTTTATATTAATTGTTATCATAAAAAGCCCGCATCAAAATGCCTTCTTCCTAGAATGTAAAGATTTCTTAAAGAAAACCATACATTTGGTAGTGTCTATAAAAAGAACTTCATAGCGCACTCCTGAATGCTTAATGAAATTCGATGGCCCGAATCATAAATGGTGAGTCTAGAGGAAGAAAAATAAATGTCACAAAAACTCACTTTTGTTTTCAAGCTGAAGGAAATGAGGAAATGACGTTTAAATGTTATTCTTTCTCGTAAGAATCAAAATGCCATCCCATCCAACGAAATTGATTGTCTTGCGCTTCTGTAGCTTTCTTTTCAATTTGTACTTTTGTATCCTGTATTTGTATCCATTCGTACTTATATTTATTCGGGTTTACCGGACACAAGATTATTTCTTTTAGAGCAAACCCCATCAGTTTCATTATTTTTACTTTCTCGAGAACGAAGTCAGAAATTGAGAAAGTATTGCGATGACGTATATGTCTGTCTGTCTGTCTGTTTGTCTGTATCCCGGCATAACGCTTAAACCAATGAATGGTCCATATCACTGGCGCAACCAGGATCTCATTCTTTCTCTCTCGTTTCCCATTTGAATGTATAAGTAAGAAAAGGACAGAAAGAGGGGGTTTTATCCCCTTGTCCATCCTTGTCTAACATTCGTTTCTTAATGGAGCAAAGAGAGAAATGGAAAACTCTCGTTGCGCTACTGCTCCATATACATTCAAATTTCGCAGAGAAGCTGTTTTCTTTCAACATTCCTCTGGGGGACATTTTTTTTTGTGTTTTCGAAATTTCAAATGTTAAGCTAGTTATGGAGGATAAAAGGTTTTCATTAAAATAAATGGAAAAATGGGTAAACGAAGGGAAAAATTGGAATATTTCAAATATTGTTTAAATTTTAATTTCAATTCGAAAAAAAAAATATATATATTATATAACCAGCCTACCGTATTATTAACCCCTGGGGGGTTTGGGGGTCTCCCTCCAGAACATTAGATGGGGGTCTGGGGGTCTCTCCTAGGATAATAAAGCGGGGTATGGGTCTAAGTTTGATGTGCAGTAGCGGCCCGTGAGATTTGGCAACCATGGATTTTTCCCACTTAAACTTCGGTAAAAAATCGATTCAAGCGGAGGCTGGCAGCCTCCTCGAGTTTCGATTATTTTCCATGTATTTAAATGGGATTAAAACACTGTTGCCAAATCGCACGAGCCGCCACTGTTGATGTGAGGAAGTGTTCGTGGGTTATTCCCTCCAGATTATTTTCTTTCGTTCCTCTCGTGTTCACTCTGTACGATGAAATAAATACGCATTGTTATAAATTATATAATGTTTTATTTACTTTTAGATGACCATGAGAATTTCATATTTGATTTTTGTTGACTCCCATCATTATTCCTCTAGACTCTTTCGAATGAGTTCTTATCTTTGAGTCTGACCACGAACTTTTACTGATTTCAGGTGAATTATGCATCAAAGTGCATTGCTAGCAAGCAATTGGAAAAATGCATCAGTTCACAGTGGAGGGAGATGAAAACACCCCTGCGTCGGCACAGTGGAACGTATCCGGCAAAATGTCGACCAAATGTTTTTGGAATGCCTGCAAAGCTCTTTCCATTGGTTTGCTCTTGATGTTGATTGGAGGCAGTATGGCAACTATTGGTAAGCAAATAAAATTAAATCACTCAAAGTGTATTGCAAAATGAGCCAATAATAAACACCAATGGGGCAGTTGCAAGCAGAGGCGGCTCGTGCGATTTGGCAACAGTGTTTTTATCCCATTTAAATACATGGAAAACAATCGAAACTCGAGGAGGCTGCCAGCCTCCGTTTGAATCGATTTTTTACCTTAGTTTAAGCGGGAAAAATGCATGGTTGCCAAATCTCACGGGCCGCTACTGGTTGCAAGGGTCTGAAATGTCGTGTTTTTTTCAAAAAAAAAAAAAAGAAAGTACTAGATGAGCTGAGAACAAAGATGCATTTGGTTTCTTATTAAGTCCCACTGTTCCGGAGATGAGATTTTGGCCCAAAATGAAGTGTTTTAAATGGGAATTCCGCGTAGTGACGTCACTGAACACACGATTTTTTACAACTTTATACTCATGTATTTCTCCATAACCGGGACACTTAGGAAAAAACCAAAAGCACCATTGTTTTCAGCTCATAAAACACTATCGTTTTCCTTATAAAAAACACACAATTTCAGACCCTTGCAACTGCCTCATGGATGTTATTTTCAACACGCTTACGATGCGGGCGTAACATTTATTGGTATTCAGAAAAATCAACGACAAATAATTTTTAATGTGATTTCCATGCGGAATTTAAGAGTATTTAATTCCAGGAGATATGGTGCAACTGGTCGTCTTACGAAATGTTGTCGTTTTTGGTTGAAATGAATGGAAACAGAGTATTATGTGAATTAGCAGATGTTTTCAATTTTTTTTCAACAATGTTTTTCATTTCGTTATTCATTTTACTAATATTTTCTTTCTTTCAATTATTAATGCATTTCTTTTTTTCACCGTCGGATTTTCTGGATGGGGGGGGAGGCTCATTGTTGCAGCGGCCATGCCCTTGCAAATGCTCCCCTTGAACCCCCTGAGGTTTGATTATTTTCCACAGGTTTCCATGGAGCAGGCATAAATGTTTATCGTATATTTCACGATCCTCCATTGAACCCACTCACTGGCGCAACCAGGATATCTTCCATCTCTCTCATTTCCCATTTGAATGTATGAGTAGGAAAAGGACAGAAGGAGGGGGTTTTATCCCCTTGTCCATCCTTGTCTAACATACGTTTCTTAATGGAGAAAAGAGAGAGATGAAGAAACTCTCGGTGCGCTACTGAACCCACTCAAAATTGTGTCTTGAAATATCGTTCGAAAGTGAGGCGTTTCACTTGTGAGAATCATCATGACGAGATAGCTTTTCGCGGCGTATCCTCTCATGAAATTCAAATATTTTTAGAAATGTCGGGAAATGCCAAAAATTGATTCTCGGGATAATGCGAGTCGACATCAGGCGCGTGACGAATGAGAGACGAGCGTGGGTGTCGAACATTGTTGCCAAGCAGTTCGTCGTGAATTGTTTGGAGTCAATCCTCGAAACCAACAACGAATCAACCGATGGACGAAATGATTCAACCGTTGAATGTTAACGTGATTTGCAAGGTAGATGGAAAATAGGGATAGACAACACTCTGAGGTCAGCTCTTATTGGTTTGCCAAAGAAGGGACTGCACCGCCATTTTTCTCATCACCTAATTCAAACTGAGAATTTGCTTGGCATTGGGGAAGTGGCGGTAAACTTATAATCTTACCTCCATCACAAAATGTTGATCAGTAATCTCTAATTCGAATTGTGATTCCTAACTGAGAGATGAAAAGACACACTTGCTAAATTCAAGATTATACGTAATCACCTTTAAAAGTTCCCATAACTTTAGAAAACTTGATTAGTCGCATAATCAAGCTTTTCAGAGGTGCACTGATAAAAAATGCTGACTTTAAGTATTTGCCCACTTAAAAGTATAAGGTCAAGACTAAACATTCTTAGTTTCACCATCAACAACGTTCTGCTTTAATTCAACTATTTTAAATTGTAAAGCTAAGGATATTTAGTCTTGACCATACTTTCAAGTATGTAAATACTTAAGGTTAGCAATTTTTTTTTCAGTAAGGGCCACGCCCTCTAAGCCGAGTGTTGTCCATACCTGTTCTTCATCTACCTTGGGTGATTCGATGCAAAAGTTGGAGATATCTCAATCTGCTAGATTGCACCACAACTTTCGAGTCTTTTTTTAATTTGAAATTTAAATATTTCAAAGAAGTTGATGTGTTCTCTTCCAAAACCAGGGTCGGAAGGACAAAATGGAAAAGAGAAAATGGGACGTATGGGGAATATGGTACATGGGACATTGGACAAGAAGAAATAAATATGTAGAAGATTTACATAAATGCATGTCTTTCCGAGATGACGCGAGATCCGAGACCGTCAAATCTTCTCATCTTCGCCGGGATTCGGAACTGGGGTTCTCTAGTGGTCATTCGCGCTAAACACCAAGGCAATAAATGTTCGGTAGAGAGAGTTCCCAAAAGACGTTAGATTGTGAGCGTTTACAAGTGGTTTTAAATGGCCGCACGTGCTCACCAATCATCTGGGTGCAAGACCATCAGTACCATTTATTGGTGGTTACATTTATTGGTCCCAGACCATTCATTGTATTGAAGTTCTGTGTCTAGATATAGCCGCTCTGGAACACTTGCACTTTCGTTTCAATCAACATTTACCACTGAGTTGATTACAATTTTTGGTTTAAGGTTAAAATGAAAGGTAAACAAACCTTCTTTCCATGCTGCCTCACTACGGGCTAAGACTTATCAAAAGGCGCCGCTTCTCAATAGTTAGGGCTCGTTGCTTTTGTAGTTTGGATAAATCATATGGAAAATACTTTGATTTTTTAATTTTTTTTTTTTTGTTCATCGATGGAGTTACCGTTGAATGAGGCTCTTGCAAATTTTTGCTGTAGGGGATCGAAGAGTTGATTCTTGCATAAAAACCTGTAAAACCCGGGCTATAGCCCGTACTTATTACATAATTGTGTAACGGGTGCGGTTTTATTTTCGTTTCATTTTCGTACTTATTCGATGTTTGTTGATATTGGTGTCTCGGTTGAGCTCACGGAATCTGATTATTGTGTTTTATTTCGCGTTTTTATTTCGCGTTTTTCTTGTGTTTAGTTCTTAAATGTCGTATTTCATTACTGTTCGGTTTAAGTTTTCATCGTTTTAGTTTTAGTTTCGTTCATTTCCACTGAAGATGAGCATTAGGATGCTCGAAACGTCTGGATAAATTTATTTATCAATTAAAATCGCATGCTTGTGCAGGTAAATTATTACATTGTCTACGACTGTTCTCTAACAATACCTAAATTGAGACATATCTCTATGTTTCCGTAGAGGAAGTGACATAATAGATAGGAATCTCCCATGATACCTGCGTTGAACCGCCATTACGATCTTGCCATTGTTGCAATTATGTGAGTTTATTACTAAATTTTAGACTTCTTTAATGTGATTTTCGTGATTTTCGCTGGTTTTCACATCAGATTGGACTATTTTTTGTGCACGGAAAAAAAGATCAGTGAAAATAACCATACGGATACCTGATTTTGGCACCTGCCAGATGTTATGGTAAACTTGACCAGAAGTATGGTACATTTACCGATACTTTGAGTTAATTCGACATGCAATCAGGTAACATCACCTAGTACCTGGTCAAAACATAGTATACTTCTGGTTAACATTACCATAACATCTAGCAGGTGCCAAAATCAGGTTTCCGTATAGTTAATTCACCGTAGTTTTTTTTTCCGTGTGCTCGTAGCAAAAGTTTGCAAGTTTTCAAGTTTGCAAAAGTTTTGCAATTCTGAAATTTCAATGATCTCATGCAATTTGGCAACGTTGAAGTTAAAAGTCATGCGCCGAGGAAGCAACGGGTGGCAGCTGGCGCGACTTTCTGTCGAGGGACCAAGTCACGTCCCGACGCTTGACTTCCTTCAGAATGGGTCTTGAATGACGCTTAGTTGCCATATATATGAGCTAATGTGACATAGTCAAAGCTAGAGTCCCTATATACTATGAGAGTTGCGACAAGACTCTCAAAATGAAGAAGAAGAAGCGGATCCATGGAGCCCCCAAGAGGCAAATTGCAAATGGCGGATGGCCGTTTGTCCCTGCGCTGTTGCCACTATTTCGCTATCTCTTGTAGGTTAGGTTCAGATTCTCGACAATAACGGTCGTTATTGAAAGAGATAATGTTCTCCATAATAACATTCAAGCAGAGGAAAAATTAACAAAAATTACCGCGGTCACTGTTGCTTCAAATGTGTAATGAAAGCTAGTGTGCGAAAAGTAAACAAACCCTCCGCCATATTGCATTTGCCTCTTGGAGCTTTCTTGACAGCCTAAATCTGAGAGCCAATCAGAAATGGATTCAGCAATGGCGCAACTCTCATAGTATATAGGGACTCTAGTCAAAGCCTCAGAGAATAGGAATAACAACAAAATACAGAAACTGACTAAATAAAGATAGAAAAGCCATGGAGACAAAATTAACGATCGTAGCACTAACAACTTACAAAATCCATCGCTAAAGGATGTCTAATTGGTTTGTTTCTAGGTTTTATTCTTCCGAAAATGCAATCTCGTCATGAGAGACATTGTTTCAACCTGATACTCACCTGTATGGTGGTTTTTTTTTTTTTTTTTTTTTTTTTTTTTTTTTTTTTTTTTCGCTTTATTGAAATAAAATGTTTTGACAAAAATGTATTTACTCTAAAAAACTGGTCAGCCCCACAATCAGGGCTATCAACCACATCGACAGACAAAGATATTAACACTAAATTTTAACTAAAGTTAGACGTGGTAAACCACATTTTATCTCAGCACTTCCTGTTATTTATTCTACTTGGGTATCGAATTTTTAGAACATTTTCTTCGTTATTCTCAGTTAGTCCAAACAAATTTTGTCAGTTTTTTTTAAATGCCTGCAGGTAAAAGTTGTATGGACATTTGCGATCTGACATCACGACCTGCAAGCACATCAAAGACATTACGTTAAAATTGCAAAAAAAGTAAATGATAAACCCGCCGAGAATACACATTGTGTACATTGCAAAAATTGCATTTTAAAAAAATGCCAATTTAGCGACAAAAATATTAATAATGTAGAAAAAATATTGCTAGTTCATCAAAAATATTGCTAAATCCGCAATATTTTTTGGTTCATTCGGCATAAACTTCAATTTTTCAATGCGAATTGTATTAACGGTTTTTAGGAATCTTTGCTATGTTTTTAAATTAATATTTTTTCTGTGACGAATCATCGCAACTTTGCTTTATTGAATTTCCAAAAAAGTTATCCAGTCATACAGCGGAAGAAACCAGAGGCACATTTACACAGTTTCAATGGGGCTCTTGTAAACGTTTGCTACGTTTGTAACGTTTGACTGAAGAGTTGATTCTTGCATAAAAACCTGTAAAAATGACTATGAGTACACTAAAAAAGTCACAAAATTCACTCTCAGAATCGGGCTTTATGGCGGAGGAACGCGGGTATCATGAGAGATTCCTATCTAAATTGAGACATATTTTTGCGTTTCTTCAGAGAAAGTGACAAATTAGACAGCCGAATCTATCATGATACCTGCGTTGAACCGTCATTACGATCTTGCCGTTAAATCAGTTATGTGAGTTTATTACTGAATTTTAGACTTTTTTAGTGTGATTTTCGTGATTTTTGCTGGTTTTTACATTAGATTGGACTATTATTTGCTTATAGTAAAAGTTTACAAAAGCCCCATTCTCTTCATAAAAAAGACTAAATTTCTGATCCATACACATTTGTAAGTGATTAATGCACACACTAACTCATTCCGAACAGAAAAGGGAAGATCTGGCTGAAACGAAATACCTCCTTTCAAAATGGCGGTTAACTGAGCTTCATTTTGATATTTGTCTTCCTCTCTCTCCCTGTGTCTGAACGCGTGCGTTAGAAAAGGACGAAAAAAGGGGCCAAAGTCACGTGATGGTCCCTTTTTCTATCTTTTTTTAACACATGTGTTCAAATGGAAGTAGAAAGGGAAAGACAAATTCCTGTATCCGCCCATGATCGGCTTTCAGATGAGCGAGTAAACACATATACATCGTTTCTCTAGTTCCTTTCCTTGAGACACCGAACGCAAGATTGGCTGCTCCTTTCGAGGAAGGGTTTTTGAAACAAAAGAGTGTAGTCTTTGTGATCATCTTTTGTTTCGTACTATCGCTTCTCGTTCTTTATTACCCACTCCTAACCTACCAGCTGGCTCCAGAAATAAACAGAAGCTGGGAAAAAAAAAAAAAAAAAAAAAAAAAAAAAAAAAACTTAGTGAGCTATATTCTGGAAAGAATGAGGAGTGCATGAGACATGACGCGTCAAATCTTCATCTAACCTCCTTGAAAACGAAAATGTGTGTATACCAATGAGATTTTTTCACTCAACTAGCCGGCAACCCTCCGAGCTTGTATCTGTTCTCCGTTGATGCTTGAACCCACACGACACGGATAAGACTCTTGATTCTGTTTCAAGAGTTGACGGAAAGATCATCATTCTTTGAAGTGTCGTGTTCCCTTTGAGATCAGAGCACTGAGTAGGTATACACTATACACATTACACAGTATACACTCTTACACCAGGGTTTACACCGATAGAAAAGATAAATCGATGAATGAAAAGGGTCAGCGCACGAAACATGATACACATATTTCATTTACTTCCATCGTATCTTCTCGTCGGTACTTCATGTCAAATGCAACCGTGCACTCGAGATAGAAAATGGGGCAAGCGTTCGAAGGATCTGTTGCAGAGTGGGCAAATATCGTTCGAAGAATTATTATCTAATTCCGCAACGCAATAAAATCAGATTAGTCGCCGAAATATTTGGTCAATTGACCAAACTTCCTCACAGGCAATGGTGTCTCATCTCACGCATCAATTCTGTTGTTGGACTGATTCAAAGAGCATTAACAAGAGTCCCAACAAAACGGTAGGAAAGCGTGGCAGGTTTGGTTAGGTTGGCGGTATCGAAAAGAAGTCGGCCTCTGATTGGCTGGCGAAAGCCTCGGCTTGTGAGATCGCTCTTATGGAGATTCAACAAGGTGTTTTCGACTTTGCCTCGTTTGAAGTTAAATTCCAAGAAAATCATTGCTCCTTACCTTCGGGAAATTCAAGTTATATTTTTGAGGATATAACGAAGATATTGGTGGGTCGTACATGTCTTATACTCTTGTTTACTCTTTGGATTGATTATATTTTTTCTGATTATTCGGCTACTCAACTCTGGTCAGTGGCTTGGCGTGCGATTTGGCAATCGTTCTTTTTTCCCACTTAAACTCATTAGAAAGGTCGAAATGTCTGGTCATCGCCGATGACTGAAGCGTTCGACCTTTTTGGTGAATTTAAATGGAGAAAATACATGGTTGCCAAATTTTACGCCTCGCCACTGACTCTGGTCTGTTGCGTGCTTTTGCTACAACAATAAAGATTTTGGATTCTTCGGCAAAAACCACTATACGCACATTAAAAATGTTAAAAAACCACTCATTAATTCAGGAAATCACTTTAATTTCAAACAGCTCTCGCTACAATAGACACCATTTGAACCGGCAAACTACTACATGGACGGAATCACCGTCTATGTGTAAACAACATCGTATAACTACAAAACGATGGATACAAGAATTTTGTGCATTTAAACGAAACATTCGAACGAATCTTATGCCAATTGTATGCTTCTTCTTCTTCTTCTTCTGTGTAGTGTTGCGAGAACACCTCTTGAAGATGGAGTTGATCGAGATAGGGAAACCCAATGTAATCGGGGGCACCGGTCACCATTATACGGCCTCGCGTTTGAAAGCATCTTATGAGTTTTGGAGTGGATTTTGTGACTGTTTGGTGCCCTTATCGTTATTTTCACAGGGTTATGCCCCATATTCAACTATTAAGCCTGAAGCAAAAGTTTGCAACAGCTCCATTGTACTATACCTTTAGTCAGTGCTCAGTAGCGTCATTTGCGAGGGGTCGGGGGGGGGGGGGGGGGGGGGGGGGGCTCCCCCCCCCAAGGGTCGGCCAAAAGTACCTTAAGACTTTTAAGCGTGCCGTATATATACGGTACGCTTTTTGTTTTCATTTTCATATCTAATATATAAGTCCAATGCATTGCTTATGGCAAAACCTTGGCGGGAAAGGTTTGAAAAATTAAAAACGTGTTTTCTTAGAACTGGTTTCATTAATCATTAATTTATTGCTAAAATCCAGGAGGTCTCGGCGTCTATTTTCTTAAAATTGTAAAAGTTTTGGTATTCCTGTTAATTTCAATAAGTTATTAAGCGTCAAAGTCAAATTTCCCTTTTGAACGAGATTTCCATACAGGTCCAGCAACCTAAGTCATTTGTGCCAACCTATGAGTCAAAATACCAAGGCAGGAGGGGGGTGGAAACATCTCCCGCAGGAACCCTCTTTGCCCCTCGCCTTTGGGCTCCATCGGTCACAAGATTTCTTCACGGTGCATTAAGCGGTCGGGCCCGACCGCTATAAATGTGTCAAAATCTATTGACGAGGGTTTCGAAAAGAAGTGACGGCGAGGTATTGATGAAGAGGGGGGTGGGGGGTATAGAAAAGAGAGGGACTCATTCATATCTTTAAGTAGACCTGTTTAGTGATGACGTCACGATCAGAATTGGTTCCAAACAAATGCTCTATCTCTCACTCTCGTTGATTTACCTATAAGAAATCAGATCCAAATTTTCGAACGCAAATTCATGCTAGTTAAAGAACAGTTTTCTCAAATGTTATTGTACCATTAGATTCCACGTATTTTAAAGTATCTTTTCACTCTAGCATAATTCCTAACAGATCACAAGCTAATTTACAATCACAGTTACAGCGAAAGATGTTCTACATTTTGTCCTCGTCTTACTCACGGTCTCTTATGGGAGTATCACCGCCATGACACTCAATCATTCCAACTTCTCTTCGTATCGAAGCTATTGTTCGAGGTACAACACATGCCGTGATGGTGCTGATGAGCCTATATCCTAGAATTTTGTGCTCATAAGAAACTGTGAGTGTGACAAGGACAAAACATAGGACTTTCTTCGATATAACTGTGATTGTGCATTGATGCGCGATGTTTCAAAAAGTTTGTGGTAGCGGGCTCATATTTTATCACTGAGAAAAAAGTGGCTGTTAAAACTGTAAGAATAGAACCATAGATGATTTCGCCTTATTTCAATCATGAGACCTATCGTTGCTATAGTCAGCGCGCTTGAATCTACACGAATTCCGATTGTCTCTATGGAATTTCGATTATTCCTATGGGAAAAAAAAGCGCTGGAATATATATCCTATCGGAAAATTCATTGAAACAATCGGAAATTTTTATAAGGGACGTGGAACCCAATGGTGTGATAAACATAACTGGTGCAAAGAACATGTTGTTTACTAGCACTTGTATTTGAAAATTTGGATCGTGTTTCATAGGGGAAAAACCCCACGAGAGCGCGAGTGAGGCGGAGCCTTTTTTTGGAACCAATTTTTTTCATGACGTCACACTTAACAGGTCTTGGTCATTAGAAACATTTGAAATTCTAGGGGATCGGCAAATTGAAAACCCCTTTATGAGCGTCTATGCAATCAAGCGATTTTTGAGGAAATTTTGGGCGTTTTGTTGAAAAAAAGGTTTTTAAAATCCAGAACAAAGAGAGGGGGGTAAAATTCGCATTAATAGCTCTAAAAAGTCAGAGGGGCTGTCACGTGTCTTCCACCCTGGACAGCCTCCTCGCTGCGGCTATGGAATTGACTCTGGAATAACTTATTTACCGATCCTAAAAAGTTTCTCGCGTGTACAGTATTTTTTACTGGAAGCTTCTTCAAATTTTGGAAATTATAGGTCCATATGGAACTTTGCTTTTCCAACACGAAAAATGATATCGACCGACGGCAACAAAAAAATAATAATATTACAATGCGTTATAATGAATAATGGCTTAGTTTTAACTGTAAACTTTCGATACTTTTCAAGAAAATAAATGGGGGAGGGGGAATTAAAATCATCAAACGTCTTAAACCTCCACACCTACTAATCTATACCCCTAGAATGCTTGACGTGTAAAGGGCACCTGAAATGGTTAGTTCTGTATATTAAAGTATTATTTTTCATGAATTCGCAAGTGTTCCATTATGTATGTTACATATCTACATCGTGACAATCGCAATAAGTGCTGACAGCACCTAAAACGGAAAAAAGAAAAAAAAAACTGTTTATTATTTAGAATCACGGCTTTTCCGAAAATGACACTCTTTGACTTCAAAAGAACGCAACCTCATTTTGATCCCTGAACAAGCCGTTTAAAAGGTGGAGGGATTTAGAAATATCTATTGTCTATACTTTATGTGGGTAAAAAAGATCGAGCCATATCAAATAATTTTCTCTTTTCAGCTTTCAATGGGTTTGTTGCAAACTTTTGCTACAGCGCTATAGAGTTTTGATTTTTTTGTAAAATCGCCTGAAAATTACATTGGCGGCATCAAATTGTCATAAAATCCATTAATAAACCCACAAAACGCATTATAAAGAAAGCCAAAATGGCAGTCGTAAAGCCGAACAATCTGTGCACGCGCATACGACGAACATCAAAGACAGGCGATCCATTTTCCCTTTTTCGTTGAAAGGGGGGGGGGGAGAAAATATCTCTACAATCAAACTGTGATTTTAAAAATTTGCATGGTCAAGATGTTGTGTTCTGTGAAGGGTGGCGGCGAGCAAAATATCAAGAATATAGGGTGTTGCAAAACTTAAAAACCAAAACTTATGGAGTGTATTTTTGGGGTCAACATATACCTATATAAGGCTTTATTTTCCTACATGAATATGTGCTGCAAATGTTTCTCTTCTGAGCTAGAGCCCTCCAAAGTTTTGAAAACAAAAAACAAAAAACAAACACAATAAAACAACGCCTTTGACTCATCTCCTTTTAGATACATCTGATCTTTTATTTTTTTCATCATTTCTCACCAAAGAAGCTCAATTGGACAGCACTTGTCACAAAAGAACTGAATGACATTTATGATAAAATTGAGTTATTGATTGATAGACCTAGCAATACTGAATCTCAAAGCAACAAGTGCTTCTTCTAATGACAACTATTTCCCGTCAAATTTCCAGGTAAAAGTGAGCTGGTGAGCCTCATTGAAGTCATTGTCCATATGATGAAATTAAATGAGAACTCGGTTCCTTTTTCTTAAACCTTAATCCGAGTCACGTAAGGAACCAACTCCGACTTGGTTCCTTTTATAGAATTGGGAACGGACTTAAGTCCGGATTAACGGATTTTATAATATCAACAGTGTAAACCAACTCTGCCGTTTGGTTTCTTTTAGAGATTCGGTTTTCGTGATTATGCCAAACAAAAAGAAGAAAGGAACCAAGTCACTTTAAACGCTAAAAATTAAGTAGGTACCTTTCCTGCATTGGAAATTCCACTTTTCCGCTGTTGAAATGCAAAAAAATAACACGGTAGTCGAATGAAATCAAAACGTAAGTAATTCCAAGTTTTTGTTTAAATGCTAGCTCTTCAACTTTGGACTCAATTTTCTCGAGATCAGCTCCATGTCACGTGGTTCCTCTTTGATGAATTATCATTGCTAGCAAAAGCATTAAAGCTGTTCAGACTTTAGTGGCACGCTTTTCCAACACCTGCGTGTTGGAATTTTCCCTGCTTGTTTTTTTTTTTTTGGAGAAGAGAAAAAGTCTCGAACTAAAATTTGGTAGTTATTAACGAGTTTTGTTGGAATTTAGGGCCGTAAATATAGGATAAGCAGGGCAGTAGACTCTCCAATGTAGAGTGTCTAAAATAATATTGATGAGCAAAAAAAAAGAAAAAGAAAAAGTCATAACTTTTTTGCCCCCCCCCCCCAAGCCGAACTCGAAATGACGCCCCTGCCTTTGGTTATTCCTAAAGGGATCAATAACTTTAAGCACCAATAATCGACGGTTTCATCACTAATTCAGACTTCTAATTTTCTTTTAACCCAAGAAAGGAGGGCAGCTTTCATAATAGAACAAATCTTTTCCGAACTATACTTGGGTTTTATGAAAACATCAAGCAACAAAATCATAGAAATAATTAAATAATTACCAAAAAAAAAAAAAAAAAACCCAAAGTGTATTGACGAACGCAAAAAACACGATTGAAAATTAATACACGGGTGCTCCTTTAGCCCGGAAAAGGAGCTGGAGAAAAGAGGCAGAAATTAAAATTGGGACATTTATTATGAGAAAAATTCTATTGTAACAAAACTCTGAGCGAGGCGATTATCTCGTTATGCTCGACTCTTTGTGTTGTTTTAATCTGTTCTCCATAAATCCTGCCCGCTCAGGACGGGACAGAAAACTTGCCTCGAGCTTTGTAGTTGTTTCGTTGTACTCGAGGGGGAAAACTTTTAAGGACGTTCGTGAATCTGTTTCAAATCAAGTTTAATTCGGTTTTCTCTTTGTTTCGAATTTCCTTGCAGCAGGATAAAATATGATAACAATGCTTCCGATTTCGTCCAACCCTATTTCGTAGCCTTTCATAGAGGCATAAACATGCTCCAGCTTATTTATCAGAGAGGTTTCATATTAGATACGCTATACGGCGTATCTGCAAAGCTTGTATGATTTTTTTTTCTTTTTTTCACTTAAACTTTGAAGATCTGTTTGTTCAAATCTTATCGCATTTTTAAACAATATTGTTTAAACCCTTCACTATATATATGACACCGGTGTCACATGATGTAAAAAGCCCTATAACTGACATTGTAATGTATCTTTTGACTTATTTCCAATGGGTCTGTTGCACACTTCGGCTATAGCGTTTTAAAGTATCAATTCCTATGTAAAAAGCCGAGAAAATAACAATGGCAGCATCAGAACACACTAAAATTCAGTGTTAAACTCACAAATTGCGAAAAACACTAGACACTATTCACCCCTGTATCTTTCCATCACGTGCACAATATTTCGCGAATTTAGCGCGGCACATTCAAATAATCACGGCCGACTGTCATCACAGCTGACTTAATAAACAAATAAACAGTAAACACTGACGGCGTCTGTTCGAATTCTTACGTTTCAATATACTCAGTTCCTCACAAAAGGTTGTGAAAGGTACGAAAACCGACATTTGTGTCGAAAACTTATCAAAATGAAACAATAACTCACAGGAGATCCAAGGATGATTCCAACTTCGATCATCATGCTTGGAACTCCTGTGTGCCACTGTTTCATTTTGATAAGTTTTCGACACATATGTCGGTTTCTGTACCTTTCACAACCTTTTGCGAGGAATTGAATATATTGAAACATAAGAATTCGAACAGACGCCGTCAGTGTTTACTGTTTATTTGTTTATGAAGTCAGCTGTGATGACAGTCGGCCGTGATTATTTGAATGTGCCGCGCTAATTTCGCGAAATATCGTGCACGTGGTGGAAAGATACAGGGGTGAATAGTGTCTGGTGTTTTTCGCAATTTGTGAGTTTAATACTGAATTTTAGTGTGTTCTGATGCTGCCATTGTTATTTTCTCGGCTTTTTACATAGGAATTGATACTTTAAAACGCTGTAGCCGAAGTGTGCAACAGACCCATTCTATAACCAGTGTCACATTACAAGAAAACATAAAAACGGGCTCAAACATTTTCTAAGAGACTCAAGCACTCATTATAATGTATTTAATAATGGAAATCATGTCGGGGGGGGGGGATCAGCCCTTATATCCAAATCAACCCTAATTTCATTATTTTTACGAAGCTTTTGGCATTTGCTTTTTAAAAAATCTAATTAATGGTATAAAATATTTTTTTTTTTCCAAACTTTAAGAAAACAAAATAAATATTTTCCAGCCATTTCTTATGGTGTTATACACTGTATTATACACTGTATTCCCGCCTCTTTCACTGTATTATATGATTCATCGTATACATCAAAACGAGAGTAAGAAGCTTGCCATATACTTCGTATGACACGCTTAAAAATTTTATCAAAGGTCGGTTAAACAAACTATGAATCAATTCTCTAACGATTGTTACTAATTATATTTACATTTACGTAAGGAGCTCCACCCAAACCATTCAATCCTATTCGTTCCAACTTGAGGTGAATCTTCAGCGTTTAGTACAGATTTCTGCCACCAGAGCGCTTCCGTTCGATTAAAGTCAAATTACAGGCCGAAAGTAATTTATTTTTAAGAAAACGGAAGGTCAGTTGCTAGATTATCATCTGAAGAGTGTCTCTGCAAAAAATCTCGTCAGTAACTTCAAAAATAAGGCTGAAAGTACCAAAAAATGAAATATCGCATTTCGATAGAAGAATCAATTTGCGATATTTAATTTGTTGATACTTTCAGCTTTATATTTGAAGTTATTGGCAAGATTTTTTGCAGAGACACTCCTCAGATGATTATTTAGTAACTGACACTCCGTTTTCTAAAAAATAAATTACTTTCGGCCTGTAATTTGACTTTAATCGAACGGTAGCGCTTTGGTGGCAGAAATCGGCACTAAACGCTGAGGAATCACCTTCATTTCTGGAATATTTGCTGTAATCAATTCAGTCATTGCAAACGACTCGGCGGACTTTTGACGGTATATCAAAGGCATTAATAACCATTAAATCAATCGATCGAACAATCGGAAGTGAATAATTTGACTGACTTTCTGGAGTTGCAGTTTGGAATCCCAAGCTCGAGTGAACAATAATTTTATCTTTCACTTCCGCTCCGAATATTAATGATTTACAACTTTAATGTGCTTCCGTGATTGCAATTCCAATTACGCGTTCAAAAGGAGAGACAATAACATTTCGTCTTGGATACCTCCCCCTCTCCTCCTCCTCCTCCCCATCCCCCCTCCCCCTCCCCCTCCCTCTCGTTAACGTTAATCCTCAGCGATTAGTACCGAAGTCCGCCGACTCAATCAATGATATTTATCTAATGGGTCTGCTGTGAACTTTGGCCATATCAATTCTGAGCACTAATTGATTCTTCCGTTGAGCGAGAAATAACTTTCAAGCGCAATTTTAATGCTAAAAGGGTCTGTCTCATTAAGAGCCATTTTCTGCCCCCTCCCTTTGGTCAAAAATTAAAAGTCTAAAAAAAGTAAAAATAGTGTGGATTACTTATGCTTGGTGGTCTAATTAAACAGAAACTAATTAGGATTCTTAAAATTTTAACCTGAAATGGTTACTGGAGGCTTAAAAAACTTAAAAAAAAAAAACTACTTAAAAAGAAAACTACGGTGAAAATAACCATACGGATACCTGATTTTGACACCTACTAGATGTTATGGTAATGTTAACCAGAAGTATGCTATGTTTTGTCTAGACACTAGGTGATGTTACCTAATTGCATGTCGAATTTACTCAAAGTATCGGTAAATGTACCATACTTCTGGTCAAGTTTACCATAACATCGAGCAGGTGCCAAAATCAGGTATCCGTATGGTTATTTTCACTAATCTTTTCTTTCCGTGTACGCTTAAAATGTCTAAAACTATTATTTTTTATGAATTCTTCTACTCAAAAATTAAAAGTCTAACAAAAGTAAAAATAGTGTGGATTACTTATGTTTAGTGGTCTAATCCAACAGAAACTAATTAAAATTCTTAAAATTTTAACCTGAAATGGTTACTGGAGACTTAAAAATTACGCTTAGTGTCTAAAAACGATGATTTTTACGAATTCTTTTCCCGCTGGTTTTTTTTTGCCACTTTTCCTAGTCTTCCGACCATAGTGCGTCAATATCAGGGGTGTCATTTCAACTTTCACCAGTGAAAGGCAAAATACTGATGACCTTTTTTTTCTTCTTCTTTACTTCTCGCGTGTTTAACCCCTGAAATCCTGACCATCAAGGTCTTTGATGACTTTAATGTCCTTTATCACTTACAAACCAGGCAATTTTGAACCTCTTGTGAAATTGAAAGCTTTTTCTTATAAATACACGCTAGATGGGGCTGTTGCACACTTTTTCTTAGAGCGCTTTTAATAGTCATTTCTGGTTTGAAAACCTCAAGAGACAACGATGGTAGCACTAAAAGCTTCCAAAATCTACTCCTGTACTCAATAAACGCTTTTATTTGAGCGAGCGTAATGGTGGTGTAGGGTAATAATAATGGGAGATTCCTGTCTTAATTTTCTCTCTCTCTATGCTGACAAGAATAATTCGCAGAATAATTAATCCGGTTAGTGACCCACATCCGCTGGTACCATGACACCAGGTGACACCGGTGTCAAAGGATAGTCGTCTCTTATTGGTTTCTTCTTGATGGAGTTACAAAACTATTAGAAGGGAATCTCCCTTCTGCCCTACGCAGTACGCAACCATAACGCACGCGCAACTAAAAGCGTTTATTGAAATTAGGAGTGGATTTAGGAAGTTTTTAGTGCTGCGACCCAGATATGAAGAAACATTTTAAAAACATTTTCAAAACATTGATACAGTATTTTTAAAATATTGTCAATATTTTAAAAACATTTTAATAATAAAATTTTCAAAAAATTTTAACAAAAATATTTTCAAAATGCAAAAATATGGTAAAAAATTTTCAAAATATTTTAATTAAAATATTTTTAAAATGTTTTTAAAATATTTTAATTAAAATTTTTTAGAATGTTTTCAAAAAATGTTTCAAAAAGGTTTTTCAAGCAAATTTTAAAACATTTTAATAAAAATATTTTAAAAACATTTTAAAAATATTTTTGCCTTTTGAAAATATTTTATAAATATTTTCAAAAATATTTTGGCAAATAATTGGCATGAACAAATCATGTTTTTTAATTTTTTTTTAAATATTTACAAAAGATTACCGAAAATTTTTCGGCAAGATTTTCAAAATGTTTTTAAAATATTTCTTTCATATCTGGGAATCGTTGTTTCTTGAGGTTTTTACACCAGAATTGACTATTAAATCGCTTCGAGCAAATGTGTGCAATAGCCCCACAAGACATTTTTTTTTTTTTTTTTTTTTTAAGCTTCTTGAAGTTTCCTTAGATTTCAAGATGTGCCAAATCCTTGGAGAGGGCAATCCATCCCCCATGCACTTCCCTAAAAGACGCCTCTAGTCAATAGAATCATCTCTCCTTGATCTGTGACCCGTGTGACTCCTCTCCGGTTATAATCCTAACAAGCGAGCGCTTTCATCTTCCGAAAGATATATATGCGGTTACAGAGAGGCGTGTTTTAATGAGTGATACGTTTGTTTGTTGCAGGTTATTACGCGGATCAGCAAAGCGGAGCCGGTAATGAAACTCGGGGCAATATGACTGCAAGTGGTGGCGGCGGCAGCGGGGTGACCGGTGGGGGGACCGGGGCGGGTACAGGCGGGAGCGCCACTACGGCCGCAGCGAGTAATGTGTGGGTTAAGCACGATGCCCGCGGATTCCACCTCAACAATCTGTCTTACGCCGGGCCCATTGTCATGGGAGTCGGGGGTGAGTGGAAATACTATATATATATGAATGCTGTGTACAGGGTGTTTCAGGTTTAACGTCGGAAAATTCTAGAGCCGATTTCCCAGGACAAATACACTAAAAAAAAAAATGCTGAATGGGTCTGTTGCAAACTTTTGCTACAGCGATAAAAAGAGTTTACTCCAATGTAAAATCGCCTGAAAATTCCATTGGTGGCATCATAAAGTCAATTAATACAATATTAAACTCACAAGAGGCGTTTATTGAAATCCAAGATGGCGGCAAAATATCGAGGAATCTGAATAGTGAATATATGCACCGTGATCATCCAAGGATTGCCAACTTTGACAACCTCACTGCAGGTGGAGGTTATGTGTTTATTTACGTTGTGATTGGTTGTGATGGATATTGTGAGGTTGGCTATCCTTGAATGTTAGTGGTGCATGCATACAGATTGCTCGATATTTTGCCGCCATCTTGGATTTCATTTAACGCATTTTGTGAGTTTATTATTGCATTTCATTGTTTTCTGATGCCGTCATTGGACTTTTCAGGCGATTTTACATTAGTTTGCACACTCTATAGCGCTGTAGCAATAGTTTGCAACAGACTCATTTAACTATACTGGGTCTGTTGCGTACTTTTGCTACATCCATATAACTCATTGTTTCTAACGTAAAATTCGGCGAAAATAACGATGCGCACATCAAAAACTTTCAAAATCCACTCATTAACTCAGAAAATACCCTCCATTTCAAACAACCGGCGCTACACTAGACACTATATCACCGACTTATAACTACATAGATGGAACCATCTCGTTTATGTAAACATGAACAGAACTTACAAACATTGGAATGTTTCGTTTATATGCGTACATTTTTTATATTTTTTTTTGTAATCTTTGATAAACCGAAAAGATCAGACAGCAAATGCAGCTTCTACTTTACGTATTAAAAAAGAAAGTCCATCATTTTGTAGTTACGATGTTTTTACTTATGCACGGTGGTTCCGTCTATGTAGTAGTATACCGGTGCATATAGTGTCTAGTATCGCGCGGGCTGTTTAAAATTGAAGTGATTTCCTGAGTTAATGAGTTGATTTTGAACGTTTTTAATGTGCGCATCGTTATTTTCGCCTAATTTTACATAAGAATCAAGGTTCTATATAGTTGTAGCAAAAGTATGCAACAGACCCATTAAAAGTAGTGACACCATACTTAAAATCTGTTAGTTCGACTATTTAAAATAGATAAATTACCTCCGTTTTGTGTTAATTGAACTATTTTTTAAAAACACAGAAAGAAATATCTGTTATTGCAGGCTGGAGTGTTGAAAAAGTGTGTAGCATGTTAGTATTGTTAATTAAAGTAGGAATGCTACCAATAACAAGCAAGATAAAAAGGATAATAAAAGGTTAGTACCTGTTCACTCAGGAAAGCATAACTTGGATAGACAGGATCAGGATGTGATTAACAGGAATGACAGGAATAGGACTCAATACAGTTTTTTTAGTCTTGGGAGACGTCTCTTCTTCATAACCTATGATTGATCTTCTATTTAATCCGTGGTAACGAGAAGAGTCAATGGGATGTCGCCTCCTTGCGGCGGCTCTCATCAACAAGTATTGTTAGTATGTTGGATTAGCAGGCCTGAGCGGTTCACTTAGCACCGGTTTTTCTCAAATTAACTCCTCTGACGGTTAATTTTACAGCTCAGATCTGTGGATCCAACCTACTAACCTGCTACACACTTTTTTAACACCCTATAATGTAAAATCAACATATATTTTTATTTTTCTGTGTATTTCAAATGGTCAAACTAACAGTTTTTAATTGGTGTCCATATACTTTAAACTATAAAATAGTTAAATTCAACACCTTTTTTTTTTCAGTATAAATAATTATTTTTCCCATAAATATGGGTTTTAAAAAGCTTCCCCTCTGAGCTACGATTTTTTGAAGTTTGGAAAAAAATTTACTTTTTTAAAATTTTGGCTAAAGTTATCAATAAAATTTTACTCAAATTTAGCAATAGTCTCATTTTTAGATGTGAAATTCATTAAAGCCCACACAATAATCATAAAATTAGTCTGAGTGTACTTTTCTTATTCTCTTGAACAGAGTTTTATTATTCGGGCAACCAAATAATCAGAAGTAACAAAATCAGTCATGCAAGAGATTTGATACGTGATGCGTGAGCTGCAACACCTTTGCCTGTAAGGAAGTATGGTCAGTTGACCAGTAATCTGATTTTGTTACGTTGACAAATAACCAGACAAATAATTCGTTTTATGGTATTTGCCCAACTCTGCTCTATTGATCATTTGATGGCAAACATTTTATGTTGCCGATGAGAATTTTCAAACTTTTATGAAGGAATCAGAAGGGAAAAACTCTGATAAACATTTTCGATCACTTTCATATGCGACACGTTTTCAGTGAGATAATCGATTTTGAAGTTGGAAAAGTCAGCGCTTTTAGCATGGTAAGCGTCACTGAAGGTGGGTTAAGCGCTTGAGAAACGCCTGCTATGGTAGGAGCGCTGACTTTTCCAACTTTAAAGTCGATCATCTCACTTAACCCCTTGTGTGCCAAGCCTGAATATACTCGTTTATCTCGTTTAGTCTATTTCACATTGTTTTAGTCTTCATTCCGGATACAAACGCGATTATCGATGAAAACACTTACCGGGCGTCTTCAATTCACCGAATAGGCAATTTCAACTCCCCCGAGTACGAACAGTTAACTACCTTCCCTACATGAACAGCAGAGAGGCGTTCTTTTAAACTGAAAGAATGAAAGGGATCGAAAATCTTCATGAAAGTTTTCTTCCTTCTGAGCTTTCTGCTGGAAAGCTTTGAAAATTCTCATCGGCAATTTAAAATGTTCACCATCAAAATACTAGAGAGTATCAGAAAAGTACCACTCAGACTGATTTTTAATTATTTAGAGGGTATTAATGAATTTTACATCTATAAATATGACTAATGTCACATATGAGTGGAATTTGTAGTAATAACTGTGGTTTTTCCATGCAAACTTTAAAAACTCGTATCTCAAAGAGGACGGATTTCAAGACCCATGTTAATGGAATAAATATTCTTATTTTAACTTGAAAAATCTGCTCCAGAATATTTTTTTTCTTTTTTTCCCCGTGGCGGTAACCCCGCATGGGGATTAGCTTCATTATATATTATTGATATACATTATTATTGAAAAACAGGTTGCCAGCCACACATGCACGGCTATCAGAATCGCTGTTTAAATTTTCCGACGTTAAACCTGAATCACCCCGTATGTACATATATCCACCGACTTTGACTGAGCACTGACTAGATTTCACTTCATTTATCCCCCTACCCTCATCCTCGACCTCCTTCGCTCCACCAGCAAATCCTGCAGCCCCAACACATTTGTAACACCCCCCCCCCCTGCGTCTCACTCTTCCCCTAACATTGTGCGGTTTGACGCAGAGTGAATATGAATATCTCAAATCTTTGCGGTGTCTGTGCAATGCGCGTGACACGCTCTCACACTCCTGCGAAGATGAGAATGGCATCGGCGCACACTGGATCGGAACTTGAATTTTTCCGGACAAATAATTTTCTTGACATGTATTTTTCTTAGACTTCGATTCTTTCCGGATATAAATTTTTTTTGTCAAACATGTCTCTAAATTTTGATTTTTCCCGGAATGGATTTTTTCAGGCATGGATTTTTCTGGACATGCATGGACTTTTCTTGACAAGTATTTTTTCAGACAAGGATTTTTCTAGACTTCGATGTTTTCCGGACACATTTTTTCTAGGCAGCGATGTATCTAGACATTGCTTTTTTCGGATATAGTTTTTTCTGTAGGTGTGGGTTTTTCTTGACAAGTTTTTTTTCCAGACATGACTTTGATTTTTCTAGGCATTCATTGTTCTCTACAAAAAATATTCAAAACATTGATATTTCTATACATGGATTTTCTTGACTTGCAATTTACCATACTTGCATTTGCCTTGAAATAGAATTTTCCTAACTTTGATTTTTCTAGTTAAGGATTTTCCGACGCACATATTTTTCTAGTCTCGGATGTTTCTAGACATTCATTGTTCTCTACAAGAACTATTCCAAACTTTGATTTCTCCACGCATGGATTTTTCAAGACAGGCAATTTATCAGACTTGGATGGATTTTTTTCTAACTTTGCTTTTTCTAGGTGTGGATTTTCCCACGCACATATTTTCTATTCTCAGATTTTTCTAAATATGCGGGTTTTTCTGGACAAGTGTTTTGCCGAATATTTACTACGCCGATATTTTTGTTTGTGTTCGGAGGAAACTTCTTCACTCCGATATTTCCTAATTAGAGTCATAAATTTGAAATCGCTCTTTGTAAGCCACTCAGTTATTATCTATCTTTTATCTCCCTAAGTGGGCACCATCAGATCCAAGAGATAAACCTTCTCTCTCTTCCTCTTTGCCCATTTTGAATCATGTGTTAGATTATACAGAAAGACAGGTGAAATTCATGTTACTTTCCTTAGTCTATCTTTATCTTATGCACGCATTTAAATGGACAAAGAGAGAGAAGAAAAAACTTCTGAATCATTGGGAGGGGGGGACGCTTTGAGGTCAGTGAGACCTATTAGCTTGTGCCATTCAGAGACAACGTTTTTCCTTCATTTGATCCTACGTAAAGTAATCGATTCAATAATGATGCAGTGCTAACACACCCACCGCCTTTCAAACAAGTCTTTCGGCATTCTCAGCAAGAATGCGTAGTATATTAAATCGGGAAAAATATATATTAGTGTCATGTGACTGCGACAAAATCAATAACGATCTGCGTCAATAATTTCTATTTATTCTCAAATAAATAAATAAACATTGTCGTTTTGTCGTTTGTGAATGGGGAAGGTAATAATAAACTTACAAATGTTAAGTTGCTAGGAGAAATACGAGATTTTCATTACGAACAAAACATGCGGATGATTTCGGGTCAACTAACCCCATAAGCGCTAAGCGAAAATCATAGAAAAGCAGCATAACATACCTGCTGAAGGGAACGATTTTCAATGTTGCCAAACACACTGTTGCCAAAATGTACGAGCAGCCACTGGAACCCAGAACTTGGAAAGATCTGAAAAATAAATTCCTGTTTCAGTCAATGAGCTATAACTTTAGAGTGGCAGCGGGCTGGTCCACCTTGTGCCACACAGGGTAGAAGAAATCCCGGGAAAAAGCGGAATTTGGACGGCAGATTCCAAGGTTTGAGGTTAAATTTTGTAGGTCGTTCGGAATTTGACGGGAATTTGGACGGCAGATTCCAAGGTTTGAGGTTAAGTTTTGCAGGTCGTTTCCGGCGATGCTCGAGTTTGTTTACGAAACGACCGGAAACAACCTACAAAACTTAACCTCAAAATCGATTTTTACGGCAAGATGGCGGCGCCCTAGGTGACAACAATGAACCAGCGGAACGTTCCTTGATGTGCCACTCTAAAGTTATAGCTCATTGGTTTCAGTCGAAACACTCATGTCAGCGTTTTTATCGTCGTGATTTTTGCTCCCACAGCGATGCGATATCCAAAAAAGTGTCTACATTTCAAACCGCGTTGCGGTGAGGCTGGTATGTGTAATTCCATTCCCGAGTAAATGCCATCGTTCATTCAATTGTATAAAATGCGGGAATACCAAAAAAAGGAGATTTAGTGCAACGATGCGAGGAATTTTTCCGCTCCAGCGAAGTTTTATAATAAACTAAGGATCGGATTTTTAAATGTATTCGAGAATGCTCATTGCTCAAGTGAACGGTGTCATTCATATCAATGTAAAAAATACAAGAAAAATCTGATGTGAAAACCAATGAAATCCCAATAATCTTACTAAAACGTTCTAAAATTCACTAATAAACTAAGATAACAGATGACAAATGTAACGGCAAGACCGTAATGGCGGAGTTCCGCAGGCATATCATGGAAGATTTCTGTCTAATTTGTTTTTCTCACTACAGAAACCCAAAGGTATGTCTCAAACAAATTAGATAGGAATCTCCCATGCGATACCTTCGTCCAGAGCTGCCGATTTGCGTAGATTTAATGATATTTTGAAATTCACCGAAGATTCCACCGGTTGAGAAAATATTACATAGTTCAGTTCAATGTATGACTGTAATGCACGAAAATACTCTGATCTAGAATCTTTTCTCAATCGGTGGAAACGCCGTTAATTAATTAAAATATACCGGTTGAGAAAAGATAAAAGACGCTAGTATTTTCGTGCATTACAGTTATACACTGAACTAAACTCTGTAATCTTTTCTGAACCGGTGGAATCTTCGGTGAATTTCAAAGTGCCATTAAATCGACGCAAATCGGCAGCTCTGCCTTCGTCGCTCCACCAAGAAGCCCGATTCTGAGAGTGAATTTTGAGATTTTTTAAGAGAACTCATGCATCATCATTTTTACAGGTTTTTATGCAAGAATCAACTCTTTAATCACCTTTAGAAAAAGGTTGCAAGAGTCTTTTAATAATAAAGAAATAAAATTTAAAAAAAAAAAAAAAAAAAAAAAAAAAAAAAAAAAAAAAAAAAAAGTACGCTACTACATAGTTCCACTACTGAAGTACCTATGGATGAAAGTATGTTCTGCGCTTGCCCGGTGCTGCCAAGTCAACATACTGGCTAAGCTCCCCATATGCTGAAAACGCAGCATGGAGTTTGCAGTGGCTCGGACCTGGCAACTCCGGTAACAAATAATCTGTCTATGCATATGTGAGTAAACGCAGCACTTTCATTAGTCATTTATACACACACATTGTGTTACGCAACAGACACAATGGAAGTCAGCTCAGAAATCGGAAATGGGGCCCCTTAAAAAAACAAAATGAATACAGTGAAAGCATCAAATGACTCAAAAACAAAAAAATAATTCGTGATGAAAGTGTTCGATTTAACATACTCAAAAATCTCTCGAAAATACACAATACAACCCGAGCATTGAATTTTTGATTCATATCCTGAAAACGAAATCTCCAAAACACACACGGACACCAGAGGGCACCTCATTCACTGTATTATATTATTCATTGTATACAGCAAAACGAGAGTAAGGAGCTTGCCATATACTTCGTATGGCACGCTTAAAAAAAAAAAAAAGAAAAAAAACCTAAAACACTATACTTCGTCATGCCACTGCATGCTTTTTTGACAATTTGTGGGTAATTTGTCTTCATTTTTCCCCGCATCAAAGTCTCCCGATAGAGGATCGAAACAGGAATTCTATCGCCGTACTTTCAACCTCCCCTCCTCTTCATCACCTCAGATGGTTTTAAATAAGGAAACGTCAAGTTGTTAAGAGCTAAGGAGGTTTCAAATAAAAGTATGCCAAATGGAGCTCCAAAAGAGATCTTTCAAGGTTTCGCTGTGGGCAAAATGACTATCAATTTTGATTCAACATGATACCAAGCGATGAACACGGCCATACCTTAATAGACGGTATTAGAGGTGATGTCATTCGGTGACAAAAAAAAAAAAAAAAAAAAAAAAAAACGTCAATCGTTCCAAACCATCTTTTTCACTCTCACGTGATCCCCAGGTACTACCATCTCACTCTCATCGCTAAAATCTTAGGTATACAGAGGCGTTTTCCGTGAAATTTTTTATTGGCAGTAATGAATTTCACGAGTCATTTTGAAAGCAATTCTGATAGTAAAATGTAAAGAGCCAAGGTCCAGCACATAAAGAGAGGGATGGCTATACTATATACATGAAGCTCACGGGAGAGCGAGTGAAACAGTTTCGGACGCCACACGACCGAAAAGCGCGAGCGAAGCCTATCGTGTTGTGACCAATGAGCCGCTGTCAGCTAACCGTTGCCATAAATTAAAACCGTCTGTAGGATAGTTCTACGTTGCGTAAAAAATGAGAAAGACGGCTTTTACTTAAAAGGATCTTTTGTTTTGTTTTGGGTGCAGACAGGGGCGTCATTTCGACTTCGGGGGGGGGGGGGGGGGAGGCAAAAATCTGATGATTTTTTTTTCTTGCTCATAAATATACTTCGTTCCCGTTTTTGAGCCTGACTTCAAATCCTTTGGAGGGGGGGGGGGGGGAAATTGTCCACCCTGCCCCCCGTGGAGCGATCATATACTTACACGGGTTGTTTATCTGAACTTTGGGCTAAAATTTCTAGGCAAGCAGTTTTAGACTTCTTCACGCGAGTCTCATTGTTATTTTCGCAGCATTTTACATCAGCACACTGGCACAACCATCAGGATCTCTTCCATCTCTCTCATTTCCCATTTGAATGGTTAAGTAGGAAAAGGACAGAAAGAGGGGGTTTTATCCCTTTGTCCATCCTTGTCTAACATAGTCTCTTAATGGAGGAAAAACATAGATGAAGAAACTCTTATTGCGCTACTGCATCAGCATAAGAACGTTTGCCTACATCAAAATCTTGCAAGATCTCCATTCCTCTCCTTTCACTAACAAAATGTTAAATTAGTTTATTTTTAGTTTCGGGTGTACACTACAAACCTCAGATTTTATTTTTTCAATTTTTCCTGAACGTATGGGTGATGATTTCGTGACAGCGGGAATTGTACGTCTCTAGGTCGGCTAGAGGCTTCGGGCGGTATGGGCGTATATGAAGGATAAAAAGCTGTGATTTTTAAAAAAACTTAAACTAGCAGTGATTTTTCATCGAAAATTACTGTCCGAAGGAGGAAAAAAATAATAGGGAAAAAATTATCATTACCATGGAATACATCACACTTTTACAGGCAAAATGAGTACACTTTGTTACTGTCGCCGAGAGTGAATATTAGATTTTTTTCTACAAAAAACTATAAAATACCTTTGCTTCACCAATTTTTATCTTCAGTAAAGTCGAATAATTACTTAAATGGCAAAACTGGACTTTGAATTAGTTTTAGAAATCACAATCAGAAAGGGTGGCGACCTCGAGTGTACACACGCATTAAAAATTTGATGTGATGCAGGCAATGGACAACGCTGGTTGTCATCCTCGGCATATCTACGCAGCGTTAAAAAACAAATACATTCTAGAAAGATCAGCTGACACCGGCAAGTGACTTTTTGTTTGTAAATATTTGAATTTGATCATATTTTATTTTACAAGAGTTGAAGGCTCAACTATTCGCGTTATCGTGAAATCATCCATATCCATCGCAGATTCAATTAGAAAGACGAAGTATTGCGCAAGAAGAGAAACCATTATTGATGCGAGATTCAGGCATATTTTTTATGATATTAGATGAAGGTATAAGCTTTAGTAGAGGCGAGCTGAGGTTATTTGAAGGGGGGAAAAAAAGTAATTAAGTGTTTGATATTTTTTTCCGGGTGTATAATCAAGACCCTGCCCTGAAAATAAAACTTACTATAAACAAAAGATTAATTATCCTTATTCAATTATGAATCTAATGAGCGTGGATTATAAGCTTCCAACCCTTTCTCTGGTCAAATTTATCTTCTTTGGTTTGAGGGAAGAAAAATGAAACTTAGTCACTCACCCTTTTTTGGTTACTCATCCAACCTGAGGATCTGTTCATTAAAAGACTCCACTTCTATGTCCCCTTGAAAATAAAGCTCTTGCAAACGTTTGCTAGGTACGGGTGATTGAAGAGTTGATTCCTGCTGTAAAACCTGTAAAAATGACGGTAAAGTTTACTGAAAAATTACAAAATTCTCTCTCAGAATCGGGCTGAATGACGGAACTACGCAGGTATCGTGGGAAATTCCTATCTTATTTGAGACATATCTCTGTGTTTCCGTAGAGAAAGTAACAGGAATTAGACAGAATTAGATAGGAATTGCCTATGATACACTGAAAAAAAAGTGCTGAATTTAACTCTTTTTTAGTTAAAAGTATAGACACCACTTTAAAACTGTCAGTTTGACTGTTTAAAATAGTTAAACTACCTCCGCGCCGTGTTGATTTAACTAATTGAAACAGTAAAATTAACAGTTTTTAAGTGGTGTCCATACTTTTAACTAAAAAGAGTTAAATTCAGCACTTTTTTTCAGTGTATTGACAAAGCTCCGCCATTACTATGTATCTTGCCATTACACACTGAAAAAAGCGATAGTCATAATACCAGAGGCACAAAGATAAGTGAACGACTGAAAGTCTAGAGCTTTGACCAGAAAATTCTGGTGTTAATACCAGAATATGGTCATAGAAATAGCTTTTCCTAAAAACTTTCAAGAACTATGGTACAAACACTAGAATTCTGGTAATTTTACTATCCCTTACATAGGTTCACATATTGTCATGCTTCTGGTAATCGTTTTTTTCAGTAAAACTATTATCTGAGTTTATTACTGAATTTTAGACTTTTCGAATGTGATTTTCGTGTTTTTTGCTGGTTTTTACATCAGATTTAACTATTCATTTGCTCAAAGCAAAAGTTTCCAAGAGCCCCATTAAAGTAATTATTATTCACAAAAGCTGTCACACTTATAACATCTACTGCTTATCGTAGATTAGCTTTATATATATGCACAGTGCATAGACGTGACCATGGACGTAGCTTAAAAAACTTAGTTTTTCGATAAAAACAGTGAAAAATATTAAAAACAACTCGAGTTATGGGCTTCTAAAGTATACAAGGTTTCCTTGGCCATCATTTTGTTTAGGGTGGGCTACCGAAAATCTGTAAAAACAAGATTGCTCATTTTTTTAAGCCCTTCGAATGGTGACATGAGGAAACCCCTTGTAATTTGATGTATCCGAGTAATTGGAATTTTGAGGGGTATTTAGGGGTCTGCGTCCCTCCCTGGAGGACGGATGAATTTTTTGACATTTTTTACTGAGTTCTTAGTCGCGAAATTGCTAGTTCTATGACCATATTCTGGTATTAACACCAGAATTTTCTGGTTAACGTTCTAGACTTTCTGTCGTTCACTTATCTTTGTGCCTCTGGTATTGACAAGAATGTGGTTTGCAAAATCAGCAGTTGTTTTATTGATTCAACATTTCAGTGTTATTTTAGTCTGTGTGCCAGTAAACTTGTTTGTTACGGCTGTCGAGGACAAGGAGACGAACGTGACCCCTGTAATTGGCGAAATGGATCTATTTTAAGTCTCAATACACAGAAAATTTATCGAACTGCGAAGTCGGCGAGTTTAAGGATATTTATTATTCAAGTTCAAGTACCAATTTGTAAGAAAAAATAGAAATCGGATCTTTTCCTTAAGTAGCGTCGTATCAAATAATGATGTTTCACCACGATAGTCAAGGCCAGTTACCTCCTTAGTGCAAGAAAATGAGTTGATGAAAGTCAATAAAGTCAGTGAAAATTACACTTGGATTCTGACGTGCTGATGTTCGGCAGTTTGAACTCGTAGAAATAAATCTAGCTTCATCCAAAATTCATTATTATATTCAAGTTTAAGTGTTAATTCTTCATTATCCAACATGCGCAAAATTACCTTCTATTTACTATACCTACTTTTGTTGAGTTTGTTTCCCTACGATGGTTATGGTTATCTTGCGATTCAGCAAAATATCAGCCAGATCGATGGACAGTCCGACTTCATTTCCAATGTATGCGACATTATAATCAAGCAATCACAACGAAATTCCTTGCTGATCGTTTCTGTCAATTCAAATGACGGATTGAGTCACCTGGTGAAAACTCTTACCGAGACATCGACTGCTGTTACAATAGTGGACTACAAAAGTAATTTGGGAAATTTGAAGAGTGCGCGAAACGAACGTTCAAAAAATGTGATGTTCCTGTTAAACGACTGCCATGATATTCTCAATTTTATATTGGATTCCGTGTCCGATCGTCAGCAAATTCCAGGCTCGTGTGCTCTTAAAAGAGTTCCTGGTATATCAAAAAAGAATCAACTTTTTTTCAAACCCCACGATTCAAGAAGACTGCCAAACTTTTGTTTTTCCCAAGACGATGAGTATCGTTTAGGGAATCAAAGTGAAGCCTGCGACGCGATCATGAAAGAAGTCACAGACAAAAGTCTGATGGATAACTCTATTCTATCGGATGTTGTTTTCGAGCGCACTCGCAAACTTTACAACAATGATATTTGGAACTCGCAGAACTACCTGATATTTAAAATCAACCATCATTTATCAAATTGCAATCTCGATTTCATTTTCAAATTTATCTGGCGTTTTTTCAGGGGACGTCGGGTTATCATTTGCTCAGAGAACATTTGTTACAAGTATGATGCATATACTGAGAGAATGAGTGAGCTGAGCTTCGAGACTTCCAAAGATTTTTTTAACTTCTCGTGTAAAAATATGAATGGAAAGGATTTACTTATTTTTTCTCGGGCAGTCAACTATCTATGTTTCGAAATTGCTTACACATACAATGGGGTCTGGCCTATAATATTGACTGAAATAGAAGAAATGTTGCTGAAAACTTTAAACGGTAAACCTCGTTTGCCGCCATTTTTTTTGGACAACATGACGGAGCGCTTCGATGCTGAGAGGAGCTTACAGTTCGGCGTTGACTTCCTCTTGGAACAATATGATGTCCGACACTCTTATCAAAACTTCTCAACTTTTGCATTCACCGTTGCTCTTGAAACGGACAGTCTCTGCTTTATTGTTCCACGAGCTAAGTTCATGCCACAGTATCTAGTTGTTTTCCAGTGTTTCACACTTTCCGTTTGGGCGTGCATCCTCCTCACCGTTGGAATGTTTTTTCTGACTCAGCATACCTATGACCGTTTCTTGGTGAAGTTTTGGAACAATCTTTTCTCAGAGAGAGAAATCCGCACAGTTGAAATTCAGTCAACGAGTCTAATAATTTGTCGTTACTTTATGACCATGAGCCAGCACAACTGCACATACTTTGAAAAGCTTTTTTCAGGGAAATTATTTATCGCAACATTCACATTTTCAAGCATGATCATAGCATCAGTTTTCCAGAGCGGTATGTACACTTTACTCAGTAAAAGAGTACGTTATCCTGACATTAATACCATACAAGAAATGAAGGACTCGGGGTATCTGATACAGTCGACGGATAAAAATTTAGACTCGTCACTGATTTCAAACGATTCTCAATTTTCTTTGTTAAAAGAAAGATTAGTTGACAGTTATCTCTTTTACCGAAAATTGATGCAGAGTGAACAAGATTTGTTTATAAATACAGATAGAATTAACATCCTGGATAACGAAACTACTTCTGATCCTCTGAAACGCATGTTTACTAAAGGATGGAATACTATAAGATCAGCCGTGCAAAGTGATGCTGTTCTGACGAGTGTTCAACATAAAGCACAGAATCGAAAAAATTTCCTCTCACTTAATCACCAGTTTTTGAATTTTGAAGAGGAGGGTGGTCTTCATCACGTTTCAGAATGCATTATGGCGTATCCTGTCATGTTTTATGGCCACAAATTCTTCGACTTCTTTGATATTTTTAATTCGAAATTAACTCAATTCATTGAAGCAGGATTAGTTGATCATTCGTTTGCGAAGCTCGAGACATATATGATGAATAAACCGTTTCAAGAAGAACCTGATGACACAGTCCGGATATTTACCATTATCGATCTACAGGCAGCGTTCATTACTTTCACCCTTGGATCTATTATTTCCAGCGCTGTTTTCATCGCTGAACATTATATTTATCTATTCGAGTGACTTCATACCCCTCTTATAAGCTCATGACCATTAAACGTGCACTGTTTTTATCGAAAAACTTGGATCAGCCGCCATTTTAGACTAGGAATTGACTTCCAGCTTGCGTCATTAGCTTACTTCATTAAATTTACGGCCTTTAGTTTTTGAGCCCCAAAATTTTCCCGCCAGTATTCAAACGGCTGCCGTTTTTAATTTCATTATTTCAGATTATTCGGTTGCCCAACTCGGCCCTAATTATCCAGCTTTCTATAAAGTATGATAGATTTTTTGGCCGCCACTTTGTTTAGAGAGGGGCTACCGAAAATCTGTGAAAACGAAATTACTCAGTTTTTAAGTACTTTAGAATGGTGAAAAAAAAACCCGGCTTTTTGAAATATCCGAGTAAACAGAATTTTGGGGGGTAGGTATTTAGGGCCTTAGGGCCTTAGATGTTTGCGCCCCTCCTGGAGGACTGGTTGGAAGTTTTTAATTTTTTTCTGAGGTCACCTAGGGATCCTTTAACATTATTTATTCCTGAATTTTTCCGCTGTTATTCTTTAACCGTAAGCTCACAGCAGAAGTGTGATCTCATTTCTCGGACACCCCGTAATTATCTACATTGTATGCAGCAAAACGAGCGGAAGATGCTTGCCATACTACATATATACCCTTAATAATTTCAAAAAGGTATCCACTATTTCTACACGCTGTAAACACAGGAATAAAAGCACCCTTAGGAACAGAAGTAGTACTCTCTTTACATGTTGATATTTTTCACTCGCACTTTCGTCTAAAAGCAATTCCCCTGGATTAATTTAAATTTTTTATTTAAAGTTAAAAAAAAAAAGTGAGGCAAACAAACCAGATTCGGATCGCCCAAGCTGTCACACTTTGAGAGACAGTGGCGTCGCGTGCCATCTGGCAACAATGCTACTCCTCCATTTAAACTCATTATATATATCGAATTTTCCTTGTGCACTGTGCACCCCCTGAATTCGACCTTTTATATGAGTCTAAATGGATAGCCTGCTGTGTTGCCAAACTGCTCCCTCTATTGCTTTGACTCGTTGAGGCAATCAAACCAAAATCAGATCGATCATGCTTTCACACTTTGGGATAGGACTTTCAACACGTGTCAGCCTTTCTATTGATGTACCTCGTATATATTTTCATTTGAATTAAAATATATACGCTGTGAATGATGATGAAATCATGGAAATTAATCCAAGTAATCAAAGCGAAACTAACGCGGTAAATGATCTTGACTTTTCGGTCATTTCTCAGAAATCAATAGATAGCGCAATGCAATGCTTAGCGGCTACAGCATCTATAAATGATCCGAACGCGATTTCAAACCGAGTCGATGGTTTGAAATCTACGATCAATGGCTTGATATCAGTTTTTAAAAAACGGACAAGAAGTCATAAAAAATCAAAGCTCGGTTAACTCTGATCTCAATAATAGACTTTTAGCCTTCGAGGCTAAAATGTCAGGTGATAAAACTAACAGTGGTGCCAGCTCCATAGGACTGCTATCACAATCATCTAAAGGGACACCAAGATCGCTCCGTAGGAACGTTCTGCCTCCAGCGCCCTCTACTAGGGTGCAAAATCGTTTCGAAGCCCTCTCTGACTCCGACGAGGACGTTTTCATTGTCAAGGAAGCCCGAGTCATACTAAACCAGACCAAGAGGAAGCACAAGAAAGCAAGTCCAACAAGTCAACAAGAAGGAACGGACAAGAAAAAGGGGACACAAAACTCTCCAGTTAAAAAAAAGGTGAAGACAATTGACGTATCTGAAAGGACGGAAGACCCCAAGGAAACAGGAACGGAACCGGAAAAGAAGAAGAAGGTGTTAAAGCCGCCTCCAATTAAAGTAGTTTCAGCTAAATCTTTTGGTGAGATCCAACCTATTTTAAAATCAGTCGCGAAAGACGAAGACTGGCGGTGCCAGGCTCTTCGTAATGACATTTTTAAAATTAATCCTCTCACTGATGAGGCTCATAGAAAAATCTCTAAAGAATTGAATGAAAAAGGGTTTAAATTTTATTCATTCGAAAATAAAAACACTCGACCTTTAAGAGTCATGGTTAAGGGACTTCACCCCTCCATTCCTAGTGAGGAAATCATGGAAGACCTTATTAGTCAAGGCTTTAAAGTATTGAAAGTTGATAATGTAATTAAAAAAGAAAGAGTCAAAGGAAAAGGGGGTGAAATTTCTATTAAAGCCACTCACCTTCCGTACTATATCCTTACCTTTGATAGAGGAGAAGATAAAGACAAAATCTATAGTATTAAGGCTATTCTCAATCTCATAGTCAAAATTGAGGCCCTTAGAAAAAATCCGACCCTTGTCCCTCAGTGCCACCGGTGCCAGGGTTTTGGACACACGAGAGGGTTCTGTTTCAAGGACCCTAAATGTGTCAAATGCGCAGAGATTCATTGGAGCACCGAGTGCCCAAAGGGTAAGACTATTGACGAGCCCCTCTGCGCAAATTGCGGGGAAAAACACCCTGCGAGTTATCGAGGCTGCGTGGTTGCCAAAGAGGTGCACGAAATGCGCGCCAAAAATATCAAAAATAAGAAGATGACTAGACCAAGGGATACGATGAAAGAAAACAACACTGTCCCGCGATACAATGCACATCGTAAAGACGATGTACCTTACTCCAGTTTTTTCAAAAACACGGCTGTGCCGAAAACACAGCCGCCTCCACATACTTCGGAAACCTCCATTGAAAAGGCCTTAAGCCTTATCCTGGGGAAGCTCGATGTTTTAGAAAATAGCAATGCTTTTCTGAAAAGCCGTTTGGCTGCTCTCGAAAACGCCGTTGCTCCAAAATTACCCGCTGGTGTCCAGAGATCTGGCACCGCCGCGGCCACCGCTCGTTCTTAAGTCATGGGCGACGAGATGAGAATTGTCGCTTGGAACTGTAACGGCTTGTTACGTCATAAGAACGATGTACAGGCTTTCCTCAGTAACGAGAAAATTGACGTGCTTCTCTTTTCTGAAACACACTTTACGAGTGAATCATATTTCCGCATCCCGGGTTATAGTTTTTATCACGCTTCGCATCCTTCCGATAATTCGCGGGGGGGAGCAGGCTTGCTGGTGAGGACCAATATCACTCACCACCTAGAATTTCAGCGAATTACTGAAAGCATTCAGTCAGTTTGCGTCTCAGTCAAAACAGACATAGGCGAGCTAAAATTTGCGGGAGTCTATTGCCCCCCTAAACATCAAATTAAATTTGATGAATATTCCGAGTTTCTCCGGTCCCTTGGGGATAGATTTATTGTAGGCGGAGACTGGAATGCCAAACACTCTCGCTGGGGTTCGAGACTAGATAGCACAAAAGGAAGAGAACTAGAGAGAGCAGGAAGAGAATTGGGCTGTGACTTTCCATCTTGCGGGACTCCGACTTATTGGCCCTCAGATCCGAATAAAACACCAGATGTTATTGACTTTTTCATCTCTAAAAATGTCGCATTGAACAGCATTGAGGCTGGCGCTATTGTCGACTTAGCCTCAGATCATATTCCAATCACACTATTATTAAGTATGACAGCGATTAAAAAAATCGGTAACCATTCTTTTACGAATAAAAATACCGATTGGAAGAAATTCAGGGGAATTCTGGGGAGTATGATTGAATTAGGGGCACCCATAAACTCCACTGAAGTACTAGATAAAGAAGCAGAAATTTTCGCTGCAAATGTGAAGAGTGCGGCTCAAATAGCGACTCCCACAGTCAAGATGGTGAGTCACAGCTTTAGGATGCCTAATGATATTTTGGACATGATAAAAGAGAGGAGAAAAGCCAGAAACAAGTGGCATATGACTCGACATCCGGATGACAAGTCCGATTTTAACAGACTGTCTAATCAGCTAAAACGTCGGCTTGCCGTGATGCGCAACGAAAGGACCGAGAGATACCTTAGTGGACTTTCGGCTGATCGGAATACAGATTATTCATTATGGAAAGCTATCAAATACCTCAAAAAACCATCCAGCCACTCACCCCCTCTCAAAATGGCGGATAATCGCTGGGCTAAAAGTCCAGATGAAAAAGCAAATGTCTTTTGTGAACATTTAGCCACAGTTTTTATTCCAAACCCTCCTGAAGGGCCGGAACAACTGAACATCGAGGAGGAATTTGAAAAATCAAATCCCTTAGAGTCTGTTAAAATTGAAACTTTTTCTCCGGACGAAGTCAAAAACGAAATTAAATATCGTGTCAGGGTAAAAAAAGCGCCAGGGCTCGATGGTATCACCGGTGGTATTCTGAAAGAGCTTCCGGTTCGAGGAATAATGAAATTGGTCCAGATTTATAATGCTGTCACGCGACTTGAGCACATTCCTTCAGCCTGGAAGCAAGCTGAAGTAATAATGATACACAAAGCTGGGAAGCCGCCTAACGAAGCGTCCTCCTATAGGCCTATCTCATTGCTCTCTAGTATTGGGAAATTATTTGAAAGACTATATGTGAAACGTTTAAAAAAAATCGTTGAGGAGCGAAAAATTATTCCGGATCATCAGTTTGGTTTCAGAACTCAACACTCGACCATTGAGCAAGTGCATCGACTGACTGAGGTCATTGAAGAGACATTAGAAAATAAAATGGTCTGCTCTGCTGTTTTTCTCGATGTAGCAAATGCTTTTGATAGAGTTTGGCACGAAGGGTTGTTGCTCAAACTGTACAGGCTTTTGCCAATAAACCATTACCGTCTTTTGAAGTCCTATTTGCAAAATAGGTCATTCAGAGTGCGATTTGACGGTGCTTTTTCTGTTTTCAGAGAAATCAAAGCAGGAGTCCCACAAGGCAGTGTTTTGGGACCAATTCTATTTAATATTTATACCAGTGATGTTCCTCAGACTCGTGGGACTCGCTTAATGAAATTCGCTGATGATACAGCCTATGGGGCCAAAGGTCGTGATCTGTATCTCGCAAATAGAAAGCTGCAAACGGCACTTAACAGATATTCTAGGTGGTACAGAAGGTGGCGATTTGCCCTTAACCGCCAGAAATCTGTGCATATCATATTCACAAACAGGGTTGTAGGTTACATGCCAATATTCTTAGGTCCCAATCCTGTTCCTTATTCAGACACGGCGAAGTATCTTGGCCTGACTCTGGACACCAAATTAAGGTGGAGAGCTCATGTCAAGAAAAAACGGGCTGAGCTTGGTCTGAAATATAGGAAAATGTACTGGCTGTTAAGGCCTGACTCAAAACTATCCGTTGATAATAAGGTCCTACTCTATAAACAGGTATTGAGACCAGTATGGGCGTACGGTTCCCAGCTTTGGGGGTGCACCGCAAATAGTAACCTGAGGCCTATTCAAACCTTCCAGAATATGGTCCTAAGGAAAATTGTTGGGGCACCCTGGTATGTCAGAAATTCTGACATACACAGGGATCTAGGCGTCGATGACGTCAGAACCCACATTAAAAAAATAGCTGAGAGGTACGAAGCTCGGCTACACTCTCACCCGAACATAGAAGCTATTCGCCTTCTGGACAATAGCAATGTCCTGAGAAGGCTCAAACGGCGCAAGCCTTTTGAGCTGGCCTCGGATTATTATCATAAAATCTGAGGGACGGGGTCGACCTTTTTTTCCTTTTTTCCCTCCTCCGCTCAGAATTGTCTTTACCTTCACTTCACTTTCCTCCATCTTTTCATCCCTTCATTCCATATCATCATCGTCATCATTATCGTCATCATCATTTTTATCTCTCGTTCGTTTTTTTTTTCAGGAACATAAAACTAAGGAAAATTTTACTATATCCATAAATATTTACAAAAAATCATACTGTAATTATTTTATACTATTTATCATAAGAAAAAAACAATTATTGTACTCATGTTGTATAGTCGTGTTAATAAACTTGTAAAAAAAAAAAAAAAAAAAAAAAAAATTTGAATTAAAATGTAATCTTTGTATTTCATTCGACTTCTTTCCGCCAGGTTTTATCGTCGTCGCAGCTTGCGTGATGACCTTCGAGGCCCGGGACACGGCCGCCAAAGTGGCCGCCGCTCGGGGCAAGTCCAGTCAAGCGTCGACTCACCGTCAGAGCAAGCGAGGTAGTCCCCGAGGCGAGAGTGGGGGTGGAAGCAAACAGGCAAGCTTCCGCGACTCGGAGGCAGGCGGCGGAAGGCGGAAGACGAGTTCCTCTCAACTAAACAAATGGGACTACGCGGATCACAGAGACAGGGGTCGAGGCGACAGTTTCGCCGAAACTTCGAGCATCCCGCGATCCCCGGTCTCAACGGACACGATGTCCAGGCGCGCTCTCACGGCCGCCTTCATCCAATTCTCCAAGAACCTCCAACAGACGAGTCCCGTGAGGAAGAGTCCGCTGATCGGTGGAAATTCGGCCGGTCCCGGCGCCATGAATCGATGCCCGTCGGCGCCTGATCTCATCGATGGAGCCGCCGACTTGAGACTCCATGATATACCGGTCTTGGGTGTTTCGCCAAAGTCCTCTCTTTTAATGACAGGTATTATTTTATTTATTTTTTTTTTCCAAGCACCTCTCTCAACATTTTACAGATGCAGAAGTGGGTCCACGCTAATAGGACTGTTTCGCTGCCGTTGATATAATTATCATAGAAATAAAGCTGTTGCACTTTTTTGCTACAAGCGATTTAAGGGTTGCTTTAAGAGTAAAAACCTTGACAGATAACAACGTTAGCACTATAAATACTCACGAAATCAGATGCTTTAAAATTCGCGAACCTAATGGCGGTGTTGAGCACTAATAATGGGAGGTTCCTATCGTAATTTCGTCACTCTCTCTATGCTGACGAGGAAGATTCTTAGAGTTGTTAGACATTTGGAGTTGTGATTTACGTCCAATTAATGGTATCGTGACACCTGTTTACATCGGTTCCAAAGGTAAGTCGTCTCTCATTAGTCATCACTGATTGATGGAGTTACAGTATTATTAGATGAGAATCTCCCATTACAAGTGCACGCGCATTTAATTGTAGGTATTTTATACGTTTAGAAGTGGAATAAAAGCACCCTTAGGAACAGAAGTAGTACTCTCTTTACATGTTGATTTTTTTCACTCGCACTTTCGTCTAAAAGAAATTTCCCCCCTGGATTAATTTAAATTTTTTTTAAATTTAAAAAAAAAAAAGTGAGGCAAACAACCAGATTCGGATCGCCCAAGCTGTCACACTTTGAGAGACAGTGGCGTCGCGTGCCATCTGGCAACAATGCTACTCCTCCTTTTAAACTCATTTATATATCGAATTTTCCTTGTGCACTGTGCACCCCCTGAATTCGACCTTTTATATGAGTCTAAATGGATAGCCTGCTGTGTTGCCAAACTGCTCCCTCTATTGCTTTGACTCGTTGAGGCAATCAAACCAAAATCAGATCGATCATGCTTTCACACTTTGGGATAGGACTTTCAACACGTGTCAGCCTTTCTATTGATGTACCTCGTATATATTTTCATTTAAATTTAAAAATATATACGCTGTGAATGATGATGAAATCATGGAAATTAATCCAAGTAATCAAAGCGAAACTAACGCGGTAAATGATCTTGACTTTTCGGTCATTTCTCAGAAAAAATAGATAGCGCAATGCAATGCTTAGCGGCTACAGCATCTAAAAATGATCCGAACGCGATTTCAAACCGAGTCGATGGTTTGAAATCTACGATCAATGGCTTGATATCAGTTATTAAAACGGACAAGAAGTCATAAAAATCAAAGCTCGGTTAACTCTGATCTCAATAATAGACTTTTAGCCTTCGAGGCAAAAAGTCAGGTGATAAAACTAACAGTGGTGCCAGCTCCATAGGACTGCTATCACAATCATCTAAAGGGACACCAAGATCGCTCCGTGGGAAACGTTCTGCCTCCAGCGCCCTCTACTAGGGTGCAAAATCGTTTCGAAGCCCTCTCTGACTCCGACGAGGACGTTTTCATTGTCAAGGAAGCCCGAGTCATACTAAACCAGACCAAGAGGAAGCACAAGAAAGCAAGTCCAACAAGTCAACAAGAAGGAACGGACAAGAAAAAGGGGACAAAAAACTCTCCAGTTAAAAAAAAGGTGAAGACAATTGACGTATCTGAAAGGACGGAAGACCCCAAGGAAACAGGAACGGAACCGGAAAAGAAGAAGAAGGTGTTAAAGCCGCCTCCAATTAAAGTAGTTTCAGCTAAATCTTTTGGTGAGATCCAACCTTTTTTAAAAATCAGTCGCGAAAGACGAAGACTGGCGGTGCCAGGCTCTTCGTAATGACTTTTTTAAAAATTAATCCTCTCACTGATGAGGCTCATAGAAAAATCTCTAAAGAATTGAATGAAAAAGGGTTTAAATTTTATTCATTCGAAAAAAAAAACACTCGACCTTTAAGAGTCATGGTTAAGGGACTTCACCCCTCCATTCCTAGTGAGGAAATCATGGAAGACCTTATTAGTCAAGGCTTTAAAGTATTGAAAGTTGATAATGTAATTAAAAAAGAAAGAGTAAAAGGGAAAAAGGGGGGTGAAATTTCTATTAAAGCCACTCACCTTCCGTACTATATCCTTACCTTTGATAGAGGAGAAGATAAAGACAAAATCTATAGTATTAAGGCTATTCTCAATCTCATAGTCAAAATTGAGGCCCTTAGAAAAAATCCGACCCTTGTCCCTCAGTGCCACCGTGCCAGGGTTTTGGACACACGAGAGGGTTCTGTTTCAAGGACCCTAAATGTGTCAAATGCGCAGAGATTCATTGGAGCACCGAGTGCCCAAAGGGTAAGACTATTGACGAGCCCCTCTGCGCAAATTGGGGGGAAAAAACACCCTGCGAGTTATCGAGGCTGCGTGGTTGCCAAAGAGGTGCACGAAATGCGCCCCAAAAAATATCAAAAATAAGAAGATGACTAGACCAAGGGATACGATGAAAGAAAACAACACTGTCCCGCGATACAATGCACATCGTAAAGACGATGTACCTTACTCCAGTTTTTTCAAAAACACGGCTGTGCCGAAAACACACCCCCTCCACATACTTCGGAAACCTCCTTGAAAAGGCCTTAAGCCTTATCCTGGGGAAGCTCGATGTTTTAGAAAATAGCAATGCTTTTCTGAAAAGCCGTTTGGCTGCTCTCGAAAACGCCGTTGCTCCAAAATTACCCGCTGGTGTCCAGAGATCTGGCACCGCCGCGGCCACCGCTCGTTCTTAAGTCATGGGCGACGAGATGAGAATTGTCGCTTGGAACTGTAACGGCTTGTTACGTCATAAGAACGATGTACAGGCTTTCCTCAGTAACGAGAAAATTGACGTGCTTCTCTTTTCTGAAACACACTTTACGAGTGAATCATATTTCCGCATCCCGGGTTATAGTTTTTATCACGCTTCGCATCCTTCCGATAATTCGCGGGGGGGAGCAGGCTTGCTGGTGAGGACCAATATCACTCACCACCTAGAATTTCAGCGAATTACTGAAAGCATTCAGTCAGTTTGCGTCTCAGTCAAAACAGACATAGGCGAGCTAAAATTTGCGGGAGTCTATTGCCCCCCAAAACATCAAATTAAATTTGATGAATATTCCGAGTTTCCCCGGGCCCCTTTGGGGGATAGATTTATTGTAGGCGGAGACTGGAATCCCAAAACACTCTCGCGGGGGTTTCGAGACTAGATAGCACAAAAGGAAGAGAACTAGAGAGAGCGGGAAAGAGAATTGGGCTGTGACTTTCCATCTTGCGGGACTCCGACTTATTGGCCCTCAGATCCGAAAAAAACACCAGATGTTATTGACTTTTTCATCTCTAAAAATGTCGCATTGAACAGCATTGAGGCTGGCGCTATTGTCGACTTAGCCTCAGATCATATTCCAATCACACTATTATTAAGTATGACAGCGTTTAAAAAAAATCGGTAACCATTCTTTTACGAATAAAAATACCGATTGGAAGAAATTCGGGGGAATTCTGGGGAGTATGATTGAATTAGGGGCACCCATAAACTCCACTGAAGTACTAGATAAAGAAGCAGAAATTTTCGCTGCAAATGTGAAGAGTGCGGCTCAAATAGCGACTCCCACAGTCAAGATGGTGAGTCACAGCTTTAGGATGCCTAATGATATTTTGGACATGATAAAAGAGAGGAGAAAAGCCAAAAACAAGTGGCATATGACTCGACATCCGGATGACAAGTCCGATTTTAACAGACTGTCTAATCAGCTAAAACGTCGGCTTGCCGTGATGCGCAACGAAAGGACCGAGAGATACCTTAGTGGACTTTCGGCTGATCGGAATACAGATTATTCATTATGGAAAGCTATCAAATACCTCAAAAAACCATCCAGCCACTCACCCCCTCTCAAAATGGCGGATAATCGCTGGGCTAAAAGTCCAGATGAAAAAGCAAATGTTTTTTGTGAACATTTAGCCACAGTTTTTATTCCAAACCCTCCTGAAGGGCCGGAACAACTGAACATCGAGGAGGAATTTGAAAAATCAAATCCCTTAGAGTCTGTTAAAATTGAAATTTTTTTTCTCCGGACGAAGTCAAAAACGAAATTAAATATCGTGTCAGGGAAAAAAAAAGCGCCAGGGCTCGATGGTATCACCGGTGGTATTCTGAAAGAGCTTCCGGTTCGAGGAATAATGAAATTGGTCCAGATTTATAATGCTGTCACGCGACTTGAGCACATTCCTTCAGCCTGGAAGCAAGCTGAAGTAATAATGATACACAAAGCTGGGAAGCCGCCTAACGAAGCGTCCTCCTATAGGCCTATCTCATTGCTCTCTAGTATTGGGAAATTATTTGAAAGACTATATGTGAAACGTTTAAAAAAAATCGTTGAGGAGCGAAAAATTATTCCGGATCATCAGTTTGGTTTCAGAACTCAACACTCGACCATTGAGCAAGTGCATCGACTGACTGAGGTCATTGAAGAGACATTAAAAAATAAAATGGTCTGCTCTGCTTTTTTTTCTCGATGTAGCAAATGCTTTTGATAGAGTTTGGCACGAAGGGTTGTTGCTCAAACTGTACAGGCTTTTGCCAATAAACCATTACCGTCTTTTGAAGTCCTATTTGCAAAATAGGTCATTCAGAGTGCGATTTGACGGTGCTTTTTCTGTTTTCAGAGAAATCAAAGCAGGAGTCCCACAAGGCAGTTTTTTTGGGACCAATTCTATTTAATATTTATACCAGTGATGTTCCTCAGACTCGTGGGACTCGCTTAATGAAATTCGCTGATGATACAGCCTAGGGGGCCAAAGGTCGTGATCTGTATCTCGCAAATAGAAAGCTGCAAACGGCACTTAACAGATATTCTAGGTGGTACAGAAGGTGGCGATTTGCCCTTAACCGCCAGAAATCTGTGCATATCATATTCACAAACAGGGTTGTAGGTTACATGCCAATATTCTTAGGTCCCAATCCTGTTCCTTATTCAGACACGGCGAAGTATCTTGGCCTGACTCTGGACACCAAATTAAGGTGGAGAGCTCATGTCAAGAAAAAACGGGCTGAGCTTGGTCTGAAATATAGGAAAATGTACTGGCTGTTAAGGCCTGACTAAAAACTATCCGTTGATAATAAGGTCCTACTCTATAAACAGGTATTGAGACCAGTATGGGCGTACGGTTCCCAGCTTTGGGGGTGCACCGCAAATAGTAACCTGAGGCCTATTCAAACCTTCCAGAATATGGTCCTAAGGAAAATTGTTGGGGCACCCTGGTATGTCAGAAATTCTGACATACACAGGGATCTAGGCGTCGATGACGTCAGAACCCACATTAAAAAAATAGCTGAGAGGTACGAAGCTCGGCTACACTCTCACCCGAACATAGAAGCTATTCGCCTTCTGGACAATAGCAATGTCCTGAGAAGGCTCAAACGGCGCAAGCCTTTTGAGCTGGCCTCGGATTATTATCATAAAATCTGAGGGACGGGGTCGCCCTTTTTTCTCCTTTTTTCCCTCCTCCGCTCAGAATTGTCTTTACCTTCACTTCACTTTCCTCCATCTTTTCATCCCTTCATTCCATATCATCATCGTCATCATTATCGTCATCATCATTTTTATCTCCCCGTTCTTTTTTTTTTTTCAGGAACATAAAACAAAGGGAAAAATTTTACTATATCCATAAATATTTAAAAAAAATCATACTGTAATTATTTTATACTATTTATCATAAAAAAAAAACAATTATTGTACTCATGTTGTATAGTCGTGTTAATAAACTTGAAAAAAAAAAAAAAAAAAAAAAAAAAATTTGAATTAAAATGTAATCTTTGTATTTCATTCGACTTCTTTCCGCCAGGTTTTATCGTCGTCGCAGCTTGCGTGATGACCTTCGAGGCCCGGGACACGGCCGCCAAAGTGGCCGCCGCTCGGGGCAAGTCCAGTCAAGCGTCGACTCACCGTCAGAGCAAGCGAGGTAGTCCCCGAGGCGAGAGTGGGGGTGGAAGCAAACAGGCAAGCTTCCGCGACTCGGAGGCAGGCGGCGGAAGGCGGAAGACGAGTTCCTCTCAACTAAACAAATGGGACTACGCGGATCACAGAGACAGGGGTCGAGGCGACAGTTTCGCCGAAACTTCGAGCATCCCGCGATCCCCGGTCTCAACGGACACGATGTCCAGGCGCGCTCTCACGGCCGCCTTCATCCAATTCTCCAAGAACCTCCAACAGACGAGTCCCGTGAGGAAGAGTCCGCTGATCGGTGGAAATTGGGCCGGTCCCGGCGCCATGAATCGATGCCCGTCGGCGCCTGATCTCATCGATGGAGCCGCCGACTTGAGACTCCATGATATACCGGTCTTGGGTGTTTCGCCAAAGTCCTCTCTTTTAATGACAGGTATTTTTTTATTTTTTTTTTTTTTCCAAGCACCTCTCTCAACATTTTACAGATGCAGAAGTGGGTCCACGCTAATAGGACTGTTTCGCTGCCGTTGATATAATTATCATAGAAATAAAGCTGTTGCATTTTTTTGCTACAAGCGATTTAAGGGTTGCTTTAAGAGTAAAAACCTTGACAGATAACAACGTTAGCACTATAAATACTCACGAAATCAGATGCTTTAAAATTCGCGAACCTAATGGCGGTGTTGAGCACTAATAAGGGGAGGTTCCTATCGTAATTTCGTCACTCTCTCTATGCTGACGAGGAAGATTCTTAGAGTTGTTAGACATTTGGAGTTGTGATTTACGTCCAATTAATGGTATCGTGACACCTGTTTACATCGGTTCCAAAGGTAAGTCGTCTCTCATTAGTCATCACTGATTGATGGAGTTACAGTATTATTAGATGAGAATCTCCCATTACAAGTGCACGCGCATTTAATTGTAGGTATTTTATACGTTTAGAAGTGGATTTCGTGAGTTTTTAGTGCTATCGTCGTTATTTTTGTTGGTTCGTACATCTGAGTCAGCCCTTGAATCGCTTACAGCAAAAATGTGCAACAGCTCCATCGCCATAGAAATGGGTCTGTTGCAAACTTTTGCTACAGCGCTATAGAGGGTGCAATCTAATGTAAAATCGACTGAAAAGTCCAATGATGGCATCAGAAAGTAATGAAATGCAACAATAAACTCACAAAATACGTTTAATGAAATCCAAGATGGCGGCAAAATATCGAGCAATCTGTATGCATGCACCACGAACATCCAAGGATAGCCAACCTCACAATATCCATCACAACCAATCACAACGTAAATAAACACATAACCTCTACCTGCAGTGAGGTTGTCAAAGTTGGCAATCCTTGGATGATCACGGTGCATACATTCAGATTCCTCGATATTTTGCCTCCATCTTGGATTTCGATAAACGCCTCTTGTGAGTTTAATATTGTATTTATTGACTTTATGATGCCACCAATGGACTTTTCAGGCGATTTCACATTGGAGTAAACACTTTTTATCGCTGTAGCAAAAGTTTGCAACAGACCCATTGCATCATGAAAACGTTTGAAGATACCTAATAAATTCAATTCCCGCTGGCTTCACTACAGACCTGTTCCAATTCTACAGTGAAGAGTAGGTTGTGAATTTTATTCTGTTATTAATTCATACTCGTTTAAATTGCAATAGAAAATTCCACCAGTAAAAGCTGAAAATGCCGAAAGTTTCATCAAAGCTGGATAAAGAGGAAGATAGTTCTATGAAAATGTAAACAAGAGGCGTGTCTTCAGGCTTCACAGACACCTTCTTCTCTTCTTCAGTTTTTAGCAGCCAATCAGAGATGGAGCCTCGTATGGCGAGACCCTTCTTTCTGAATTGTATAGTTAGTAAGGTTTGAGGTCGTTTGGTATACTAAAAATTGATCTACAGTCACTGCTCACTAGGTCTAATAAAATCTAGACCTATTTTGTAATTAGATCTTATTTGTAAGTAGACATAATTAGCCATTGGAGGAGAAATCAGTAGACGTAAAATGCCAGTGGACGAAATGACACATTAGACGAAAGGATTGTGGACGAAATAATTAGTATAGACTTTGAATAGCTAGACTTTTTGGCTGAACAGCTCACTTGTTATTGTTTTATCATTCTTTACAACCAGTTTTATTGCTTTACCTATTTTTAAACCAATAGCAGACGTTATCAGTGGCGTTGCGTGCAATTTTGCAACGTTGTATTTTGTCCATTTGAACCCGTATAAAAGGTCGAATGCGAAGGTGTTCACCAAACACCTCAATAGTTCGATCTTTCTCATGGGATTCAATGGACAAACTGCAAGGTTGCCAAATTGCATGCTACGCCACTGGACGTTATTGCCGTAGACCAACCGCTATAACCGTTAGTAGAATAGTTAGATTCCGGCATTTGAATTGACAACTGTTCTCATTTATTCATTGATTTACTCGTTTATTAATATTTATCCATTAATTAATTTATTGATTTATTCTTGAAGGTCATCAGCGAGGTCAGGGCATTGGATCGAGGAGCTTCGCTTACCAGCAGAGGCGTGACCGTGGGTCAGTGAGCCCGAGCCACGCCAACGGAACCGCTCTGCTCAACCCGCATAGTCTCCTAAAGCGACAAGCGATGTCCGTCGACATCCCGGATTACTGCTCCTTCTTCTCGCCGCCACGCACCCCGCAACACGTGAGTCGACAAGGGAGCGGTCACAGCGGAAGCCGTGAATCTATAGGTGATTTTGACTTGTTTAAATGGCTGGCAACGATTAACTCAACGAAATAAAGCAGTGGGACTCTTGCAAACTTTTGCTATAGGGGATTGAGAGTCGATTCTTGCATAAAAACCTGTAAAATAACGATGAGTACACTCAAAAATCACAAAATTCACTCTCAGAATCGGGCTTAATGGCGAAGAGACGCAGGTATCATGATAGATTCCTACATCTAAATTGAGACATATCTCTGTGTTTCCGTGGAGACAGTGACTTAATAGACAGGAATTTCCCATGATACCTGCGTTGAGCCGCCATTATAAACTTGCCGTTATAGCAGTTATGTGAATTTATTACTGGATTTTAGACTCTCTCAGTGTGATTTTCTTGATTTTTGCTAGTTTTTAGATCACGTTGGACTGTTCATTTTCTCACAGCAAAAGTTTGCAAGAGCCACATTAGCCCCTGTAGTATTTTTCAATCTTAATGTTGCAATGGAGCTCTTGCAAGGTTTTGCTACAGTCAAATGGACTATCAATTATTGTGTAAAATGCTGCGAAAATGACGATGAGACCATTAAAAAAGTTTATAACTCACTCCTAGCAGAGAACTTGAAATTTTGGGTAGCCACCCTTGAATGTATGCACCAGCCTCGGATTCGCACCCCAAACAAACAGCCGCCATCTTGCTTGTTGACAATCACCGTAATTCACGTATATTGGTGTATCGCCGCTCAGAACTCTTCGAGAGGGGAACGGCTGACTGAAAAGAACATTGCGTTGCACGCTGTGTGAACATCGTGTGACAATTTATTCTCAGATTCGCGATTGTCAACGAGCAAGATGGCGGCTGTTTCTTTGGGTTGCGAATCTGAAGTTGGTGCATACATGCAAGGGTGGCAGCCCGAGACTTCAAGTTAAGTTTTTCTTTTCGAGGAGTGAGTTTTAAACTTTTTTAATGGTCTCATCGTTATTTCGCAGCATTTTACACTAGAATTGATGGTCCATTTGCCTGTACCAAAACCTTGCAAGAGCTCCATTTATGGCAACAAAGTTGCAAAAAAAGTGGCAATTTTCAACAACGTATGGACAATTTTCCACCCTCAAGTTACAATGAAGTTACAACTTTTGACACGTAGACACATAAGCATAGGGCATAGGTGGAAGTGAAAAATAAGTAAAGAGCAAGGCAGAAAAAAAGCCAGCTCCAAAAAGTTTCTATATTTGTTTGCCATTTTGTTACAACTTTTTCTCCATATATTCGAAACTTTATGGTCAGATGATAAAATTGCCAAAATTTGACGACTATCTTGCGATAGATTGCAATCGATGCTACATGGGAGAGAGGCTGATATAAGTGTTATAAGTCCTGCCCCAAAGTTTGAGAAAGACGAAATCACTTGCAGTTTCGTTTACATTTGTCAATTTAAAGTATAATAAACTGTATAGGAAACGCCCTACGAACACTTTCTCACATTAATATTAATCTGAGTAAGACTCCCAGAGCACCCAAATCTATTTTTGAAATATTTTAGTGTTTCCCTTTTTTGACCCAATTCCCCATTGATTTTAATTGAGACCATTTTTGATCCATAACTAACCTAAAAATGAACATTTCAAAAAAATAAAAAAAAGTCTCTCTAGGGAATGTTAATAGCAACATGCATCTAAGATGCATATGATGTTAAGATGCATATAAACATCAATGGTCCAAAAGTTATGCTGGGTTTCACGTTTCACACCCACAGACAGACAGACAGACAGACAGACAGACAGACAGACAAACGGACGCCACAAAAATTTTATGCATTTACTCCTCCCTTCTACCTATGGTTGAGATGAAAATTCATGGATGGATGTTCTTTAATATAGTATTAAGCATAATGGGACTAATTATTTTATAATTATCATGATTCACTTAGTCGCAGCGGGCCAAGTATCAAAACAAAATACCTTGAAAATCTCTGCGCCATCGCAATACTTCCTCAATTTTTCTAATTTCATTATAGTGCGAGAAAAGGTGAAAATTTGAGGCAATACAAACCAAATTCAGATCCCCCATTCTAACTCTCTTTCAGATAGGACTCATGACATGTATCAGCCTTTCTATCGCCATAGCTCGTTGATTCGGTTGATCATTCAACCAAGATTTTACGTTCTGCAGACATTTGCGCTACCAAAGACTTTGTGCGCTACTATGAGTTGAACAATTAATAAAAGGTCTCAAAAGCTTCATTCAAAGTGCGGAATTGCAACCGTACACTCTGAATTCTACTATGTAAGCCCTCTAAAATCTATTTTCCATTCACTTTTCCTCTGAAGAAGTGAATTTTTCCAAAAAACTGAGTGTTATGATGAATTTGAGGTTATGTTCTAGGAAAGCTAGATTCAAGAGGAATTAATGAAAATTCGCTCCAAAAGCTATAAAATTCGATGTCAGTTCAAAGATGAGGCGAACTGACAAAATTTTCAAAGACTTTTGAGAGGAAGTCTTTAAACTTTATGTTTGGTTTGGTAGCGCAAATGTCTGCAGAACCACTCACTTCAGCCCATCATCCATCAAGTTCTAACTCTTAAATTTCTCGGGTTGTTGCAGGCGGCGGCGACGTAAGTTGCGACAACTCCTTGCGGTGTCTCGAGAGTCAGCAGAATCGGACCGGGTCGCAGGCATCGATGGCCATGGACCTGCACCTGCCCAACGACTGTCCGGTGACCTTGAAAATCAAGGATCGGACAAAGCCGGAGAGGGGGGGAGGGGGAGCGCCTCTTCCGCCGATGGGCAAGTCTCCGAGCTTCTCGCGTCGTCAGCTCCTCCATCGGCAATCGCAGATCGAGCACGGTGAGATCGAGGCATCGCTGGCGTCGCTCAGTCCCAACTTCTTGAGCCACGGAGGAGGAGGTCACTCGTCGCACAGTAGGTTTCATCAGGATAGTTTGGAGATGCCGCGTTCCATGCCGCACAGTAGGCAGGAATCCATTGTCAGCCGACTCTCGCCTCGATCGAGTTTCGACGACTCCGGTAGCTTCCGCGCCTATGACGCTCCACCAAGAGACACGATTGCAGGTAAACAGGAACTCAAATCTACATACACTGAAAAAAACCAATACCGTATCTACACCAAAGACATTATATCATATAGACGGAGTGCATAACAAGATCCTTGAGGCAAACTTCCGGTACTTCGCATGTTCACCAAAAATGATCACCAGTCATCAGCCTGCTCAACGGTTGCATCAAAATTTAAATTGGTAATCTTTTTTAGGTATAATCTTTGGCAAAACTGGTGACAAACAAACCGACGCCATTTTGAGAGTGAATGAGAGTTGCATACTATTTCCAATTTTGTAAGTTATTTGAAGCTTTTTTTGATCTTATATCATACACGGAAAAAAATCCGTTCTGGCCAGTGACCCGAAGTTACCCGAGTTTTGGGGGTTTGATTGTGGGAGCCGTTCTTTCGAATGCGGCGCCAGTCCAGTTCAATTATGAGAATGGCACTACCTATTCACACAACTGAAACCTACCGAGTCGCGCGACGGGCAGTTACCGGTGAAAGGCTACGGTGGCGGCGATTGGGTTTTTCCATCTCCGACGACGGGCACTACCGGTGAGGGTAGAGGGTGGCTCTCGTGCCACTAGTACCTACCACCGTAGCCTGCAGTCTTCACTCTTCCTCATTCCTCAGCTTCGCTTCGCCTCGTGAAGTAGTTTACACTCCGAATAGTCCAGTGATATTTTGGTAATGTGTTAGTGGCCTGTCGCTTACTTACCTGTGTGAGTGTGTCTCTCTCGCGATCCTTTAATAAAAATATAAATCTTTATAGTGGATCGTTATTACAATTTCGAGAACTGTTCCATCATGCTGTCCACGAAGGTGAATTGAATAAAAGAAAAGATGGATCCAAGTAATTTCTGTTTTTTATCAATATGAATGATCCTTCTATTTTGAGATTTACGAGACTTGGTGATGTTCTGAGGTTACATATTTTCGGAATAAAATTTGAAAATTGCAACAATTTTCAAAACGAAGCGTTCCAAAGAGATGATAATGGCACCTAAAGATACTTTTCTCTTCATTTCTGGAAAAAAAAAAAAAAAAAAAAAAAAAAAAAAAAAATGTAACTTCATGTACATGAAATCCGTTGAAATTTAGACAAGTTAGACGTAATAATCACATCGCCGCCATCTTAGATTTTCAAAATTTAAATAGTAGATGGCAGATTCGACTTCTTCGAGTGAAAATACCGTTCTGGATGTTAAATTGTTTGTAAATCCGTTGAAAACTAAGCAAGTTAATCATGATGAGGATATCACCGACATTTTGGATTTTTGACATTTGAAAAAAGGTAGCAGATTCAGTTTTCTGGCGTAAATATACCCTCGGATACCAAATATCATGAAAATCCGTTGATAACTAGGCATATTAGACATGATATGCTTATCGACGCCATCTTGGATTTTCTAAATTTAAATAACAGATGGCAGATTTGGCTTCCTCATGTGGAAATATCTCCCAGTATCAAATTTCGTGCAAATCCGTTGAAAAGTAGGCAAGTTAGTCATGATAAGTGTATCGCCGCCATATTGGATTTTCGAAATTTGAAAAATAGATAGCAGAATCGGACTCCTCGACCAATTTTACCCAGGAATTCCAATTTTCACGCTAATCGGACTACAACCGACCGTATTTTCAAAAATGAACGTCCGCAAACTTATATACTTGAAATTCGTCGAGAATCCTCAGTTGTCAGGGCAGTGTAATGGTTAGGATGCTAGGCTAGGATTAGGTAGGTCGCGGGTTCGATTCCCGGTCGTGACGGTACACTTTGTCTCAATCTTAAGATTGACAGATGCACGTTACGCACCGAAAATTGAATTTATAATTTTTATCGATTTTATTCTTCCCAGACCCCTCCCCCCCTCTCTCCCTACCCCACCGCCCCTTTCACTTCCAACTCCCCCTCCCCAGAGGTAACGTAGCATTATGATGTACTATAATTACTGGTCATTTTGGAGGATGGTCATACTAGTTATTTAATGATAAATTCTGGTGGAAACACAACCAGAATTGGATGGTAATCCTACCAGACTGTCCCTGGTTCACATATAGCTGGCCATTCTGGTAATTTTCTCGTAATAAAACCAGGGGACAGGGTGGTTATGAACATAGTAAGCTACCGTTGAGTAGCAAGGTCAGGAAGGTGAGAGTGACGGGATTGACCGTCGACGGGAATGGAAGGTGCACGGCGATGCAGCGGGGCTACCTATTGTTGAAGCGGGACAATACCTTTGCTCGCACCGAAACCGTCGGTTTGCGAGACCGAGTACCTGACGGGTGGCTTCACCGGTAGTTGGCGGTTGGCCAGCTCGGAATCCCCTATATCCCTATATTCACCGGTAACTGCCCGTTCCAACGTCGGCAATTACGATCCTCACAGCCGTTCTTTTTTTTCCGTGTAATATTGTCAAAATGATGGTCATTAAATAGTGTTTCATCCATCTTCGATCTCGATTTTTATAAAGTAGTAAGTTTGGATTAAGAGGTTATGTTCGTTTGTTTGTCACCAGTTGAAGGTTCCTCCCCCAAGTTCGAACAATGGACTCGCCCGTCTGCCCACTGTAGTGTACGGTAAGTTTGCCTCACCCAGCTCAATGTTATGGTATAGGATACACTCCGTCTATATGATATAATGTCTTTGAGCTACACATACCAAGCTGCTTCTTTGAGGTTAGGGTCGTCTTGGTATATGTAAGCTTATGGAGAATGAAATATTGGTGAAATGCAAAATCGATATTTATCCACTCAAAACACGATTTTCAACTCTTTTACTGTTATGGGGAAGTAACTAAGCCATAAACTTTCATTACCTACTAACGTAGTTTTCCAATTTTGGTTGAACTTCAAAAAACCAACCAAATCCTCGATAACGCCATAAGCATTACATAAGCTTACATGTAACCAAGACGAACGCTAACCCCACTTTTTCAAAAGAAGCAGCCGGGTATGAGTAGAGGCGGTATTGAAAAAATACTACGGTCCATATAAGTTTACCGAGGCACTCCCGGTCTTGAGTCCCGCTACTTTCTGTACAGAAAAAAAAATGATACACTTAAAAAGCAATTTAATTTTGTAAAACAAGTATATATAATGAAGCAAATACTAATTTAACTAGTTACTCTTGGTAAATTAACGGTAAAATAAACGGATTGCTAATACTACGAGTTTAATCGTAAAATTTGTTCAATTTGAATTGTTAATCTTACAATCCAAAACCTTGTGACTTTTGCCATTTGCAAGGTTATCATTTCGTGACAGCTATACTAATAATTGTAAAAGTTACAATTTCTTGGTGTTTCCGCATATACGTCACACAGTATAAAACGCCTCCCCGCCGCGAGTAGGCAATCCGCACGCCGCGTCACGTGAACCAATCACAGCCGAGTCAGCCGGTTCGCACCAGTTTTTCCGTTCCCCGCTTCGTAGGCCTCGATCCGCGATTCTCTCTTCACTTCTCGTGTGTGCGCCTGGTGGTTTGACGGCTTTGTTCTCTCGTCCGGCCTACTCGCTTCACTGTGTGTACTTCTTCACTGTGTGCTGTAGAATCGATCTCGCTTTCCTTTTTTCTCGCTTTCTGTAGACTGTAGAAGTTAGCTTCCTTCTTTGGTAATGTTTTCTTGCTTTTATTAATCTTTCGCCGCTATGCTCAATCTATTCTGACCGCCGACTTTGGCTCAAAGTCCGCTGTCCCAGCACGCGGTAGACCTCAATTTAGGCCTAACCGCTATCCGCCGCATCACATTGTCTTTTCAGGAATTACTTTGATATAATCATGATTTCTATCGACTTATCACCGCCGCCCCGCTGTCCTTAGCTATGCCTTAGGCAATCCCCCTATTTCAGGCACGAGTGACTGACTTCCAGGATTAGAATGATAACCTATCTCTAAGCATGCTCTTATGAGCTCAGATCTCATGGTGAGTTAAGTATTAAGTTTTTGGTCAAGTGTAAGTGTTTTGCTCTCTCTCTCTAGTTCTCAGATCTCTTTAATCTGAGTGGTCCTCTGTTTCTCTCCCTAGTCGCTACATTTTGGTCCTAACGGGCCGGATCAAGTTAACCTAACCTCCTGTTACGGATAACTCGATGCACCTGTCCTATGGATGCTCCGCTAAACCTAACCTCAATCTTTGTATTCTAACCATAATACAGTCTGGTTAATTACATTCAAGCTCACTCCTTCGAAGTGCTGCCCGCTTTATTGATTCATATCAATCGCTTTTGTCACCTAGTGACCGCTTTACAAGTTAATCCGTTAATTTGACCAATCGTTCAACTATCAATTACTTGCCGCCGCTTCGCTTTTACCTTACACTTGGCCAAACTTATGAACTCAACTCCGCTGTTTCAACTTAATACTTCTCCAATTTTTAAGTTCTATTCTCTGCTAGTGTAGTACTTCATTCTCTTTCATTTCAACGCTCTCCGTGACTCATCTAGTCCTGGATAGCACCACTCGTGCCTGAAGTTCACTTAACTTCATCAATCAATTTTCTTAATTCCCCGCTTTCTCTCTCAGATGTTAGTTGTTTTTCCTTTTGAAACCTCTGCATCTCTCACTCCGCATTGCACCTAATGCATTATTAGTGTGTCTCGCTCTTGTACATTTGCACCGTGTAGTGTTTTTTTGCTATTTCCGCTTTCCGCAGTGTTGTGTTGTCTGACCCTCACTGCTGATTAATCTTGATAATTCAAGCCGCATTAATTGTACTCATTAGTAAATTCTTTTGAACAACTTACCTGAAAGTTCCATCATGGCTGGTGCCGAGGATGACGCGAATACAGGCACTACGCCGCCCGCAGGTACTCAACAATCTAAGCAAACTGCCCAAAGTACTCAAGCCACTCGGCAACAAGAGCTGGAGAACCATTCTGAGCTTCTTCATGCTCGTAGAGCTCGCTTGTGGGCTATGGCCAACAAGATTTTTGATGACTTTACCAAGTTAACAGCCAAAAATGTGCATGCTTCCCGTGGTAGTTATGAAAAACTCACCACAATTGACCGCGATTACTCCATTAATCAGGATGCAATAATTGCATTTAATGCCAAGGTACCATCCAAGTATCTCATTGAGGTCGAGCAAAATCAACAAAAATTTGATGAGATGATTGCCACCGCTCAAACCAATTATTGGTCATGTTTTTGCCCCTTCAAACGCCGCGGCTGAACGTTCCGCCGCCGCCCCGCAAGTACATAATTCGCCTTCTCCGTTGAATCATGTTAAGTTACCTCGACTTGAATTATCAAGGTTCACAGGCAACCTCAGTGACTGGTCTACTTTTTACAGCATGTTTTCCGTAGCCATTCATGATAACGCTGTCTTGTCTAACGTTGAAAAATTCCAATACTTGTTGTCTGTGCTCTCCGGTGAAGCGCTTGAATTAGTTAAAACCTTAGACTTAACCGCTGACAATTATGTAGTAGCATGGGATTTAGTGTGTAGTCGTTACAAAAGTGATAAACGTCACATTTTTCATCATTTTGGGGGGTTTTCTCGAATTACCGGAAATAAAGAACAGTAATCAAGTCCCGCCTATCCTCTCCAAAATACAAGAGCACATTCATGCTCTCGCATCTCTTAAGTATAAGCAAGAGGACTATGGGCCGTTCTTAGTTACTATTCTGTGCCGCAAATTATCACCGTACCTCCGAAAACGCCTTGATGAATCCCGCGACACTCCTACTGCGTACCCTAAAATTAATGAAGTGCTTGACTTTCTCCGCGATGAGTGCACATCAGTGTTGGATAACCCTTTCGCTGCTCCGCCCAAACCTAGTACTTCTAGGGATGTGAAGGTACTTATCAGTAAAGCTTCGCCTTCCCCTAACGCCACCCGCAAAACAAAAACAAAAGCAGCTCCAGCCGCTTATGCTGCAACAACCTCTAATAACCGCCGCCATTTTGATTCTGGTCAACCGAATCGCCCCGTTTCTTTCCCCGCCGCAGGTACTACTCCATCTCAACGCTGTGGATGGTGCTCAAAAGATCATCACACATTCCGCTGTGAGGAATTTCGACAGATGACTCCATCCTCGCGCCGCTCAGCTGTTCAAACCCGTCAATTGTGCAGCAATTGTTTAGGCTTTCATCCGATTGAAGAATGCAAGTCTCAACGCACCTGTTTGCAATGCAGTGGACGACATCACACTCTGCTCCATGAAAACCAGAAGTCCTCCGCTGTCCATCTGCAATCCTCTGCCGCTCTGATGTCTCAAACCACGGGTCTTACAGTGTTGCCAACCGCTCGAATTGTGCTGTCAGGTCCCAATGGACGTCAAATCTCCGCTCGTGCGCTTGTGGATTCATGCGCACAAAACTCATTTATCACTGTCCGATGTGCTCAACTGTTGCATTTGAAACCTCAAACTACCATCTCCGCTGTCTCAGGCCTTTCTCAGTCCAAAGTCAATGTTGAAGGGGTCGTTCAGGTAAATGTTAGCACTTTATCAAATGAAACAGTCACGCATAATCATTCAGTCATCGTTGCTAAAAACTTAACAGGTTTTGTTCCCTCGATGGCCCTCGCTGACCAGGTTATCCAACGTTGTGCTAACCTCAAAATGGCCGATGAAGATTTTTATAAGCCAGGTCCTGTAGATGTCCTCTTAGGTGCTGACTTATTTCCAAAAATCCTTACAGGTTTCACCGTTGAGTTAGGTCCCTCGTCACCTATAGCTCTTGGTACCGTCTTTGGAATGATTCTCATAGGTCCTGCATCCGCTCATCCCTCCGCTCCGCCGCCCCCCATTGCCAATCCTGTCATCATGTTAACTCAATCACCCGCTAACTTGCATGAACAATTGGACCGCTTTTGGACGTTAGAAGAAGTGAAAACTACTCCGAAGATCAGCCCTGAAGATGCTGCCGCTGAAGAACTGTACGCTGCGACTACTTTCCGTCAAGAAAATGGACGTTACTGTGTGCGCCTGCCATTCCGCCCCAATCATTCACAACTTGGAGCATCTTATCCGCAGGCCCATGTCCGTCAACAGTCATTGGAACGTCGCTTTGTGAAAAATCCTGATTTTAAGGAAGCCTATCAGCAATTTATGGTTGATTATGAAAAGGATGGTTTCATGTCTCCTGTTCCTCTCCCCGCTCCTCACTCCCCGCATTATATAATCCCTCATCAAGGTATTATTAAAAACACAGCTAGGTATACAAAGACTAGGGTTGTTTTTGATGCTTCTGCTCGCACTTCTAATGGCCTTTCATTGAATGATATTCTCTTGCCGGGCCCAAAACTTCAAAATGACATCAGAGATGTTTTGATTAGTTTCCGCCGCCATGTCGTAGTCTTCTCAGGGGACATTAAACAAATGTATCTCCAAATTGACCTTCACCCTGATGACCGTCCATACCAGACCATTCTATGGCGTCCATCCGAAGAACTCCCGCTAACCGCTTACTCGCTCAATACAGTAACTTTTGGGATCAATTCTTCACCGTTCCTGGCCATTAGAACCTTGCAACAGTTAGCCAAAGACTATGGTCACCTCTTCCCCGCTGCTGCCAAGCTCCTGCTCGATGAAATCTACGTGGATGACATCCTTTCAGGCGCCGACTCAGAAACTGCTGCTCGCAATGTGATGAATGAACTCATCGCTCTGCTCGCTCTTGGAGGTTTTCAATCAAGAAAATGGACTTCAAATTGCCCCGCCATTTTGGAACAATTTCCTGCTGAGGATCTTGAGTGTCCTCTCTTAGATGATCCTGACAACCCCCGCTACGCTCTTTTGGGGCTTCAATGGGTCTCCAATAAAGACAGCTTTACGTACCGTATCAAGCAAACCGCTCAACCCGCAACGAAACGTGGCATCTTATCCACTATCGCTTCCATTTTCGATCCGTGTGGGTGGGTCGCCCCTACAGTGTTAGCCGCTAAAGCTTTCATGCAGGAACTCTGGCGTTTGCAGCTTGATTGGGATGAGAAGCTGCCTGTTGAAGTGCTCCGCCGCTGGCAAAAGTTTCTGTCCATTACCCGCACTCGAGAAGATTTACATCCCTCGACTGTTGCACCGCCCTAGTCCAACCTATCAATTGCATGGCTTTTGCGATGCTTCCATAATTGGATATGCCGCAGTGTTATATCTAAGATCTCCTTCTTCCCCGCAACACCCCGCCGCCCTTGTATCTCAAATTATTTCCAAAACCAGGGTCGCTCCAAAGAAGGAGCTATCATTGCCTCGACTCGAACTTTGTGCCGCTTCCATACTTAACGCTCTTTTTTCTAGTTATTTACCCCGCTTAGAGTCTTACTATGCAATTGAGTCAGTCACAGGCTGGTCAGACTCCACTATCACGCTCACTTGGATTCAAACGCCGACGTACCGCCTCCAGACTTTTGTCGCTAACAGAGTCGCGGAAATCCAAGAATTAAACGCTAAAGTGACATGGAAACATGTTCGCTCCGCTGACAACCCTGCTGATTGCGCTTCCCGAGGGCTCTCACCTGATGAACTTTCCCGATCATCCGCTCTGGTGGCACGGACCTGAATGGCTCTCAAAATCAGAGGAATTCTGGCCTCAGCAACCCTCCTCATCCCAGAGAAGGACTTGCCTGAAACCAAGCCACCAACCACTGTACTTGTGGCCGCTGCCCCCCCTCCTCCCTTCATCATACCGCAATTCTCAACTTGGGAAAAAACTGTTCGTGTCATTGCTGTTGTGCACCGCTTCTACGCTCAAACTCATCTCAAAGTTGAGCTCAAAGGCAACACACAGCCATCTGAACTACACCAAGCCGAGATGTGGATTTTACGCGCCATCCAGCGCTACCATTTCGCTGCCGAATTTCATCAGTTGACAATTAATCAGCCTTGCTCAGCCCGCATCCGCCGTCTAAATCCATTTGTCGATGAAAATGGTTTGATCAGAGTTGGCGGCCGCCTGCGTCACGCCGCTGTAAGTGAAGACGCCCGCTATCCTATCATTTTGCCTAGTGATTCTCCTGTCACACGATTGCTAGTCAAATCGTGTCATAAAAATCACCTTCATCCAGGGCCGCAATTGCTCCAATCACTTCTCAACCGCCGCTATTGGATACTTTCAGCTCGAAATTTGTGTCGTCAAGTTGTCCATCAATGTCTTCCCTGCTTCAGAGCGAAGCCACGCTGTGATAATCCACTCATGGGAGACTTACCGCCGCCCCGCGTTCAACCCATCTTGCTTTTTCTCACACCGGTACTGACTTTGCAGGGCCTTTCAAAGTTAAAGTTCATCAGCTGCGATCAGCCCGTGTAGTGCAGGTGTATATGTGTGTGTTCGTATGTTTCACTGTGAAAGCCGTTCATTTGGAAGTCGTCCATGACTTGACTACCCCAGGTTTTATCGCCGCTCTCCAACGATTCGCTGCCCGCCGAGGATGTCCTCCGGATGTTTACTGCGACTGCGGCACGAACTTCGTAGGAGCTTCTAACGCCTTTCACAAGCTTCTCGACGCTAATAACAAAGAACTCGCCGCATTCGCCTACGAAAACAAAGTCAATTTCCACTTCAACCCGCCCGCCGCTCCGCATCAAGGAGGCTTATGGGAAAGCGCCGTGAAAAGTGCGAAGTCTCATTTAACTAGGACCCTTGGAACAACCATTTTAGTGCTAGAAGAATTTCAAACGCTGCTTTGCCGTGTGGAATCCATGTTAAACTCCAGACCCTTAACCCCGCTCTCCGCCGATCCAAGCGAATTTGATGCATTAACGCCTGGACATTTTTTAATAGGTCGCCCCCTTGTCTCGCCTCCAGAACCAATGTATACGGAGGCAGATATCTCGTACCGCCGACGCTGGCAATTGGTTGATGCTATGTTCCAATCAATCTGGCACCGTTGGAGTCTCGAATACATTCACACACTCCAACCCAGAAAGAAATGGCTCACAGACAAACCGCCTTTAGTCGTAGGTACCTTAGTGCTCATCCATGAGCCTAATATCCCACCGCTTACATGGAAATTAGGACGTGTTATCCAAGTTTTCCCCGGAAACGACGGCCGCGTCAGGGTCGCGTTGGTAAAAACCGCTGCCGGAGAGTACAAACGTCCTGTTCATAAACTTTATCCTTTACCACAAGCATGACTTGTCGTAACGTCCGCCGCTCCGCTTGTCTTGTGTTCCAGGCTGAAAATGAGTGAATCAGACGTGTCAGAGTATATGTCGCTCACGGCATCAGACTTCGACGAAGCCGAGGATTATTTTACGGAATATGGTCCGGTTCATCCTCCGCCGCCGCCCATCCCTGTCCTTCCTCCTCCCATCCCCGCTCAACCTACTCCTCCTCCTCAACAAGGTCCAGTTTTCGTTCGTCGAGCTGAAATTCAAATTCCTCGTTTCCGCGTTTTAGACCTAGTGGAGGTTCGCCCACCCTCCCCTCCGCCGCTTCGTTGTGTTTGGTGTTATGCGGACCACAACTGCTTTACTTGTCCGCAGATGCAGAGATCAGCCGAAGAAAGGATGAACTTAGTCGCCGAACGTTTTCGCTGTGTCAACTGCCTCGGAAACCACAACGTCGCCGCTTGCAGATCAACCCGCAGTTGCCGTTACTGCCAGCAAAGACATCATAGCCTGCTGCACGGTGCAGCACCGCGACAGCTTCCAGCTATACTTCCGCCGCCACCCCCCCCAGTACTTCCGCCGCCCCCACCCGTTCCCCAAGGACCCAGCATACGGGCGCTGATCCGCCCAGGCATCCCGGTCAACCGTCGACCAGCGATTGTGTATAACCAGGGCCGAGGCGCTGTGTTCGGTTACCTCCGGAATCGGGCTCCGGCTCCCATGCAACCGTATGTGATCCCATTCCGCGACGGGCCCCACGTCGTCGTTCCGCGTGCCGCCTTGGCTCTTCCGGATGTTGTAGCGGAGCTACTACGTTAAAGTGCTTCGCTAAATAAACCCCCCGCCGCCCTTTTGTTTTGTCTTTTGTATTTTACCATTACCGCCGCTTTACTTTTTTTTAAATTTCCGCCGCCTTTTAATATTAAATTTGTGTACCCTTTATATCCTTTTCTCTCTTCCGCATCATTTCCACCCCCCCTGTTACCTTGTTCAACGTTCACACGCATGGTAAGCTTTGGTTTTTTCTCTTTCTTTACTTACTAATGACTGTGAAGCTAGTTATTCTTTAGAACCCCTAAAGGAGTTCAAGGCCGGGGGTATGTTTCCGCATATACGTCACACAGTATAAAACGCCTCCCCGCCGCGAGTAGGCAATCCGCACGCCGCGTCACGTGAACCAATCACAGCCGAGTCAGCCGGTTCGCACCAGTTTTTCCGTTCCCCCCTTCGTAGGCCTCGATCCGCGATTCTCTCTTCACTTCTCGTGTGTGCGCCTGGTGGTTTGACGGCTTTGTTCTCTCGTCCGGCCTACTCGCTTCACTGTGTGTACTTCTTCACTGTGTGCTGTAGAATCGATCTCGCTTTCCTTTTTTCTCGCTTTCTGTAGACTGTAGAAGTTAGCTTCCTTCTTTGGTAATGTTTTCTTGCTTTTATTAATCTTTCGCCGCTATGCTCAATCTATTCTGACCGCCGACTTTGGCTCAAAGTCCGCTGTCCCAGCACGCGGTAGACCTCAATTTAGGCCTAACCGCTATCCGCCGCATCACATTGTCTTTTCAGGAATTACTTTGATATAATCATGATTTCTATCGACTTATCACCCCCCCCCGCCCCGCTGTCCTTAGCTATGCCTTAGGCAATCCCCCTATTTCAGGCACGAGTGACTGACTTCCAGGATTAGAATGATAACCTATCTCTAAGCATGCTCTTATGAGCTCAGATCTCATGGTGAGTTAAGTATTAAGTTTTTGGTCAAGTGTAAGTGTTTTGCTCTCTCTCTCTAGTTCTCAGATCTCTTTAATCTGAGTGGTCCTCTGTTTCTCTCCCTAGTCGCTACACTTGGATTGTAGAATATACAATTCAATTTGTACAATTTACAATCCAAATTGGAACTTGACAATCGAAAATTTTTAAAAATTTAAAAAACTGATGCAAAATTTATAATCCAAAACGTAAAGTTAGCTATGTGTGTTGTAAATTTTACCAAACAACTGATAAAATTTGCATTTCCTCCATTTTGCTGATTTTACAAATCTTTTTTTCCATGTGTGTTGGAGTCCGTAATTAAGGGTTGCACCGCCGAAAGTTACGGGCGTCACAACCGGAGTGCCTCGGGGAACTTATATGAACTCTTTTTTTACCCCCATTTACCTATACTATTACTGTTTTTTTCCCCCTATTCCCTGTATCACTATTTTTTTGAAATTTTGCCAAAAGTTTCTAATTTTTGTCTATATTTTTCCCACTTTTTAATTGTCACTCCACTATTTATCAATTTTTTTCTTCTTCCCTTCTATATTAACCGATACTTTGCATTTTTCATATTGGTCACAGTTTGTATAACTTGTCTCTTATTTCCCTGAATTCTCTTTTATTAGCTATAATCCCCATATTTTTGCGGTATGAGGTATTAGCGTATAGAACTATCGAAGCAGATACGAATTACCACCTATGTACAGCAGATTTAAAAAATGAGACAAGTTCATAGTAATACCTTCATAAGAAGATTATTTTTTTGGAGCAGTTACAAAGACTTTTTACATCATTTCACTTCTATTAACTCATCATTTTAACCACGAAATGGTTTTCTATTTATAAAATCACCACATCCCACAGTTGGAACTGATTGACTATCGAATTTAATTCATGAGTATTTTATCTTTTTTTATTTTTCCCTCCCTTAAACTTTTTCCCCCTGCTCTTTTTGAGCCGTCTTCCTTCAGAGAACAAGAGAAAAACATGTGGTTCCATGCTATCTGAGTGATGATAAAAAAAAAAAAAAAATTTCAAATAAAAAATTAGAAGTTTAATGAAAAGAGTTAAATTAAAGTTGAAACTTTTTAAATCCCTGGGCGCAAGTGTCTACATTTTATTTCCTCGTCTATTCATATCCTCTCTCTTTTTCCATCATTCTTTAGAAATGTAAACGTGCTCTTCTTTGTGTGCATCCTGAGAGTTTTGATTTATATTTGAGTGAAGTTTCACATAGTTCATACTGCGAATTGTTTGAGAGAGAATCACATTATACTTAAAAAGTTGTGTGAAGACGGAATATTTAATTGGAAAGTGAAAAGTGAAAGTTAATTTTAAAAAAAAGCATGAGGTTTAAAAAGAGCGGAAAAAGTCGCGACAAGAAGTATAAAAGATTAGAACGCACAATTAAAAATATAAAAAGTTCCTTTCAGGAATAGAGCGAAAGAACAAAGAAAAGGGGGCAAAAGTTCTCTCCTTAAATGAGACTGAGGTTAATTTGATATTACACTTTACATATATAGTGAGAGCCTTGCGAATAAAAACTTGAAAGTTGTATCAGAGGCAACTGAGAAAGATTTCCTGGCAGTTTGGAAAGAATAGATGCCAACAGATTTAAATATTGTTATGAGGCATGCAAGTGTGGTTTTATTGTTGCCTTGTTTGTTAGAAACTGTGATCCTTAATGTAATGGTTTTGATTAGCTTCAAATAGACTGTTCTTGTGATGAGTGGAACATTCGAAAATCAGACGTCGGCTTCACGTTAAAAAAAAGTATCTAAAGCCAATCAGATTCCTAGATTTTGAATTTCGCGCTCATAAGTACTATCTTTTCTTCGTCTCTCTGAAAGCGCATTTTTGCGACGAATATATCCAACAGAATTATACAAAATCGTTGCCAACCTACGCATGACAACAGTGGATGGCACGAAACTGGATCGTGTTTTTCAATCTTTTTTTGGTGTATTCAGGCATCGATGGCAACAATTCGATTTTGAATTCATGTCTGGAGGTGAGTTCAAAATCGAATCGATGTTCCGAAAACACCTAAAAACACAATTGAGTTTCCTCGAATGTGTAGGTTAGGTTGGTATTGTTAATCATATTCGATCGCGAAAATGCGCTAACGGTTTTAGACGGTTTTAGTGCGAAGTCAACAATTAGTCATCAATCACAATAAAGCGCTCATCGGTCGCAATCGGTTGTGATAAAACTCGCGTTCTATGTAAACTTCTTTCAGGATTTTTTTTTTTTTTTTTTTTTTTTTTTTTTTTTTTTTTCTTTTTCAAAAAAATGTTAGCCCCTCGTCCTCAAAAAAGTGGGAGCTACAGCCCCAATAGCCCCACACATGCATCGCAGTTGACGAAACTCTCTAATATAAAGCTATGACGCCATTCCCGGAAAAAAGCGCTCATAGAACAACACTTGTGCTCCTAGCAGTAACCTTGAATAGAGGCTTTTGCCGGTTATTATGTTTTATAGACTCTTTTACAGTAACTGGCTTTATTATACAGTATTTTTGAACAATTTTTTTTTTCTCTCTGAATATGTCTGCAGGGATGGCGAATCAAAAATACAAGTATTCTCGAGCGAAGACTTTCGACGAATCCTCGGTAACCGGGGTCACGGGGTCAAGCATCAAGGTCAAACAGAGGAGCTCAGTGAGGAACAGGCACAGACGAAAATCGGACGACCGGCGGCGAGGATCGAATCCAACACCGGAAATGCAAGTCTCGCCTCGTAGGTCACCGACCCGGTCACCGGATGTGTCGCCTAGAGCGTCCGCAATTAGTATTGATCGCAAGAGATCGCAGTCCGTCCTTGGCTCGAACCCCGAACCCCCCGCCACTCCATCCGGAACTTTGGGTGCACCGCAGCAGGGACAGTGGATAGCCCCTGAGAGATCCCCAACAGCGGTTATCGATATAGAACCAGTCGTCGAGGCGGCCACAGCGATCCAATCTCCTATGCAGACCCCTATAGCTTTGGATACTTCTGCTCAAGCAATCAATAAGACTGATCATAGCGCTAAAGTATACGTCGAAGATTCTCCAAACTTGAAAAAATAGACAGTCTTAGTTCCGACGTCAATTGAATACGAAGGGATTGAAATGGGGCTCTTGCACACTTTTGCTGCAGGGGATTGAAGAGTTGATTTTTGAATAAAATCCTGTACAAATTATGATGGGTACCCTATAAAAAAACACAAAATTCACTCTCAGAATCGGGCTTAGTGGCGGGAAGACGCAGGTATCATGGGAGATTCCTATCTAAACTGAGACTTATCTCTGTTTTTCCTTACAGAAAGTGACAATATAGACAGAAAACTCCCATGATACATGCGTTGAATCGCCATTACGAACTTGACGTTTTAGCATTTATGTGAGTTTAGTACTGAATTTTAGATTTTCCCAGTGCGATTTTCGTGATTTTCGCTGGTTTTGACATCGTACTGGATTATTCATTTGCCCACAGCAAAATTTCGCAGCCCCTGCGGAGCCCCTTCGGAGAGTTGTATAGAATAACCGCACGTATGAAACAGAGCAGTGGCGAAGCGTGCTATTTGGCAACGTTGCAGTTCGTCCATTTAAACCGATGAAAAAGATCGAACGATAGGGTGTTCGGTGAACACTTTCGCATTCGACCTTTTATACGGGTTTAAATGGACACAGAACAACGTTGCCAAGTTGCACGCTACACCACTGAAACAGAGGGGCTGCTAGTCCACAATAATCGCGAATACTTTGCTGATACAGGGGCATAAAAGTAAGTGTTTTCTTTTGACATAGGCGGAACAAGGACTTTTTTCTGTGAAGGGGGGGGGGCTGAGCAGTGGTCAAAACTGATGTATTTGTTTTTTGCTTCTTCAAGCGTTTGATCCCTGATAACTCCGACCATAGAGCTCTATGATGACCCTTTTTTGCTTACAATCTAGGCACATTTTGGGGGGGGGAATACATTTGTATTGGACAGCCTTTTTGCATCTGCTCCTTGAATTTTTTATGAGAGCTTTATTTTTGGGATGTGCCAAATCTCATGGCCAAATGGATAAACGTTTTTGTTTTTAAACTTTTCTGGGGGACCTCCGAGAAGGGCTATCCTCCCCTCACCCTATTTTCCCCTTACGGTTTTTGGAGGAAAACGCGTTTGAAAGTTTAAAAGTGGTTTTTAGATGCTTTAAAAAATAGAAACTCCATAGATCAAAGATAGAATTTCATCGCTACCATTTGAAATTTCGAAAAACCGCACTTTCAAAACTTTCAATCGCGTTTATTCAAAAGAATTAATAGTCCTCTACGCCCCCCTCTAGGAAAGGTCTTTAATCGACATTTCAAAGCTATATTATGTGCGTTTCTAATAAGAGGAGCAGATTGCTCTTTGTGTCTGACAAATAAACTAAGCTCCAATGGAGCTCTTGCAAGGTTTTGCTGTAGAAAAATGGCCAATTCTGATGTAAAATGCTCCGAAAATTTCGATGAGACCATTAAAAAAGTCTAAAACTCACTCCTCGTAGAGAAAATTTAACTTGAAATTTCGGGTAACCACCCTTGCATGTATGCACCAACCTTGGATTCGGACCCCAAACAAAAGAACAGGACATGAAATTAAGTGCCGTCTTCCTCGTTAAATACGTAACGTAGAACTTTTCTGTAGTTATCACCGTGCTCCTAGAGACAAAATGTGTATAAATGGACCTTCAATTCCTTCAAATTTACTTTTTGAAAGTAAATTCATTAATCTCATTGTTCATATGAATAGGTTATGTTCTTTTGTTTGGGGACCGAATCCGAGGTTGGTGCATACATGCATAAGGGTGGTCACCCGAAATTTCAAGTTAAGTTTTCTCTGCGAGGAGTGAGTTTTAGACTTTTTTAACTGTCTCGTCGTTATTTTTGCAGCAATTTACATTTCTGTATAGATACTCCATTTGCATACAGCAAAACCGTGCAAGATCTCCATTGGCAGGTAAAAAAGATAAACCCGTTTAATTAATCAGAAAGACACAAAATAACGCTTTGAAATATGATTTTTTGAGGACGAGCATCAGTGGCCGGCGAAGCGTGCAATTTTGCATCCCTGCAATTTTACCACATAAACCCTTATTAAGGGTCGAATTCGATGATGTTCACCGAGCAACCAATACTTCGATATTTTTCATGGGTTTAAATGGACAAACTGCAACTTTGCCAAATTGCAGGCAAAGCCACTGACGAGCACACCCTACATACCCTCTGTGTTATGCATGATGGTTAACCGAAAGAACTAGTCAATAGAGGCGATGTCTAGAGAGACGGCTTATAAGGGTAACAAGGTGGTTGCAAAAATCTGAATTTTGGCGTTTTCAGTAACCGCAGAGATGCAATTTTGGCTTAAAATAAGTGTTGTTACTTTAAATGAAAATTACGCGCAGTGACGATACACTGCACTGACGTTTCTCACCAGTAAAATTGTCAATCATAAAAACAAACTGAGTAAGCCATTGATTTGTGCAATGAATTCTTCGACGTCGTCTCAAAGACCGTTTTAATACTTTTAACTTATTGTTAGTAACTTTGCAGAGGGTAAACAAGAATCTCGACTACATTCCATGTGAAGGTGGGGTCATTTTTCAGGGGCTTAAAGTATCTCTCGCAAATGTTGTATGTTATAAATTCAAAATTACGTCAAATGTCAACTGTTTAGGCCAATTTCCTTTACTCGGGATCATATTTTCACCCATCGGCGCGGCGCCGAAATTCTACCACGTATAAGCATTGCCAGATTTGAGGTTAGAAATAGAATATTTTTACTAAACATCAGGGTTTGTGAAAAATATACAACCTACTTCCGAACATCAAGCAACACCGTGCCACAGTGACCCCCCTCTTGTCTAAACTCTTGTTTACTCTCTGATTTTTTATTTTTTTTTGTTTTTTTTTTAAGATATTTTATTTCGCGAAAATATATCAATTTTTATAACCAAGCCAATTTCCAAGAAAAAAAGTAACGTCTGTAAGGGAGTTTTTACAGTTTAAAGCCTTAAAATTCTCGATGGTTTTCCAACACTGAATTTATCTTTGAATCTGTAAGTGAATTCATTCGTCCTCTTAGTACCGGATGTTGGGTCAAAGAAAAAATGGTCGGGGCGGACGATTCTCGACTTAAATTCACCCTCAAGAACCTCAACAAGCATCAATCACCAGTCGACAGACCGCATCAGGCCATCACGTTTAGTGGCAACACACATCAACCTCAAAATATGTATCGCGAGAGGTAAACTAACGAATTGGAGCCTTTAGGGGGAGTCGGGTGGACTCAAGACCGACACTAACAAAGTAACATAGCATTGGGAGCGCTCCCTAAATTCCGATGTTCCATTACAGAATTTTGAGGTAATGTTAGATCCGCAATCTTTAGGTGAAGCCCAAAATCGACCCTTCTTAGCAAGACGGAGAATGAGCTAAACAACGACAAAATACAACGCACTCACTTATTCAGATATCAGGCAATGAAGCAAGCGATGCGGCTGGCACTCAAAAGTGCCTTCAATTTTCGAAGTATGCAAAACCCGCACATTCAAGCAGGAACAGTTAACTACCTTAATTTAAGACGGTGCGAAATTGATAACAGCATAAGGGGAGGAGTCGGTATTCATACATAACTTGTAGTTACGACCGACTGTGAAGCTATATTTTGACGGTTTAAAACCCAAAATAATCTTTGGTGCAAGATGGCCAAAACCAGTAAAGAACCCCGCAAGGTTAAAACTGAAATCTTATATGGGTCTCTGCAGTTCAAATTGTTAAGATCTGTTTGTAATCTTCACCGTCGAGATATTCCAAGTCAAATTTAAGTTAAAGAACTGTAAGATTTATAGTCACGGACATTATCTCATTAAGTTGAGACTCTCTTTTTACAGGGCCCACTTTAATCGCTGTTTCTATAGGTGCGGTTTCGTATGTTTTGTATATTTCTTGGAAAATTGGTGTTTGTTCGGGTTTAACGCCTAGCCCAAAAGCGTCTCGTAAGATTCGGTAACATTGCATTTCGTCCATTTAAATCCGTGAGGAAAGTCGAACCATTGGAGATGCACAGTGCACTCCCTCGAATCGATATTTCACAAGTGTTTAAATAGACGAAGTGTAGCGTTGCCACATTCCACGCCACCTCTCTGGCCTAGCCGTCAATTTTGTCATTCAATGTGTGTGATTCTACATCATTTACATTCAGTATCAGAACTAAATTCAAGCATAGACCGAACAAAATAATCATTTGGTGAATGGTTAGGCTAAGTAAAACGATAGGCGATATGTTTGTTCGAAACAGTTAATTTTAGACTAAAAGCCGCACATGAAATCAGTTTTGGAACTCTTGATGCTTTGAACGTCATTTTCAAGTGATTTTACTCCAGTATGAACCCTCTCTACAATCAGTGGCAGTGGCGGCGCGTGCATTCTGCTGCAATTCATCCATTTAAGCCCATGTAAAATTGTTGATTCAAGGGAGTGCATTGTGCACCCCCAATATTTCGACCTTTATCATAACTTTATAAAAATGCAACGTTGCCATATTGCACGAGCCGCCTCTGCTATAACGATGGCAAAAGTTTGCAACAGACCCATTGCAGACCTTTGAGGCTCTCGAAGTTATTTTCAAGTGATTTTACAATACTAAAGACCCCCCCCCCCCCCCACAAGCAGCGTTATATAAATTTTATGTAAAAAAGTTATAAAAAATTGATTTATATAAAATTTACATAAATTTTATATAAATCACAAAATCATTAAAAATTTATATAAAATTTAAGTAATAAATATGTAAAAAATGTATAAAGATTAGGTAAATTTTAACTCCACCTTATTCATATAAAATTTACGTAAAAATCACACAGTTTTTATTTGAAAATTACGTAAAAATGAAGTTTCTAGAAATCAAAAGATTTAAGTAAAATCTACATATAAATCACGTAAAAAATGGGTGAAGATTCTATAATTTTTTTGTTTACTAAAATCATAATGTTTATATGGACTTTACGTAAATACTAAAACTTCATGTAACGTTTATGTATAATTATGACATAGAAAAGAGAAAGTAACTTCTGATTTTTAAGTAAACTTTATTTATATTTTACTTCTCAATTATGAAAGCTCTATATGAAATTGAAAGATTTATCTCCTTTTTTTTATGTAAAATTTATATAACGCTGCCAGTAGGGCCTTTCTATCAGTGGCGGCTCGTGCGATTTGGCAACAGTGTTTTATCCCATTTAAATACATGGAAAACAATCGAAACTCGAGGAGGCTGCCAGCCTCCGCTTGAATCGATTTTTTACCTAAGTTTAAGTGGGGAAGATGCATGGTTGCCAAATCTTACGGGCCGCTACTGCTTTCTATTACTGTTGCAAATGTTTGTAACAGACCCTCCTCCCCCCCCCATTTGTATATTTCTCTCATTATTGTTCCTTGAGAGCACAGCCTTAAAACAAAATCGAAATCTCACACCGTCACTCCATGTAAATTTTTAGTCTCCCCTCTGAAAAAGAGTGTGCCTGTAAATGTATACGAGAGTAAGTACATGTATTACAAAAGGTGTTTTCGAGCGAAGTAAGTTTACAGTACAAGGGGGTCCAAAAGTCCCTCACTGAGGTCACAACTTTTGAATGGTTTCACCTATAAAGAACGAAACTTCCAGGATCCCCCCAAGTCAATGTGATTTCCTTTTTGGCGTATTCGAAATTTCCATGGAGTGCCCTCAGGGGGGTTTCGCCCCCCCCCACCCCCAACTCAAAATTTTCAAATGTCAACCCCTGTCCTATGATACATCATTTGAAAGGACGTTAATTTCTAAGACTTTTTGTGCAAATAAAAGGTCGATATAGTTTTTAATTTTCGATGTATGGAGTGACAAAGTTGGATTTACACCAGTTGTCAAGTTTTGGTCGTAAACTAAAAACGACATTGACCTGCAGTTTAAGCCATTCAAAATACTCAGTTTTGTGTGCGTTTTCGAGCTATCTATCGCCTCGCAATTTTTGAGCTAGTCCCCCGTGAGGAGCAATAGCTTTAAAAATTGTCGAGGGGCTCTAAAATCAAATGTAGACTAAACTGTTGTAATTTTTTTCTTTTCTGAAAAGGACTTTCTTTTTGGAGTATTCCAGAATCCTAGTTTTTTAAATTCCGATTTTTTGAAAATGGGTAGAATCGGACCGTTTGGCCTTCGATTTATCGAAAATGAAAAGCGGTATCGACCTCCGGTTTGTATCAAAAGTGTTAGAATGTTGCGCTCTTTCAAACTATGCATCACAAGATTGGGGTTGCCGTTTGAAAATTTCGAGTTGAGGGCGAAGCCTTCCAGCCCTCGGGGGTGCCCGCCACTCGGAGAGTTTAGATACACCAAAAAGTAGATCACATTGGCTTACGGGAGATCCTGAAAGTTTCGTTTATATGGGAGAAACCGTTCAAAAGCTATGGCCCCAACGCTGGACTTTTGGATACCCCAGTATGAAACAAGTATGTACGGCAGGGTTAAAAGAGCAAGTACAGCAGGTAGCAGGTATCAAACACTATTCCATGATCGGTGCTCACTTCGCGAAAAGTCCTCGCTCTTTTGCTCACTTCAGTGGCGGACGGCAGTGAACTTCAAAGGGAAAAAAACTTTCCGGACGGGGAAAAAAGGTTGCTCTAATTTATTGCGCAGAGCAGAGAACAAAAAACCTGCTCTCGTTGATTATGGGGGAAAGAAGAAGAACAAGAAGAAACAAAATCATATTTTTCTGAAGCTCTCTCTCTCTCTCTCTCTCTCTCTCTCTCTCTCTCTCTTTCTCTCTCTCTCTCTCTCTCTCTCTCTCTCTCTCTCTCTCTCTCTCTCTCTCTCTCTCTCTCTCTCTCTCTCTCTCTCTCTCTCTCTCTCTCTCTCTCTCTCTCTCTCTCTCTCTCTCTCTCTCTCTCTCTCTCTCTCTCTCTCACTCACTCTCTCCGTGCTCAAAGGGTTGACTAGTTTTTTCCCTTCTCCCGTTTTTTCACAACTTCTCTTGAGAGTGTCACATGTTTAAATGCCTGATACTTAAAATAGTTAAGGTGTCAATTCCAAAAAAAAATAAAATCCCAATTCTAAAAGATTTCAAAGATTACAAAAATATAAAAGAGAAATCCATTCACATGCAATCTCATGCCATAGATAAAGTCTCTAATCCTTAGAAAGAAACTTGTTGCTCGGAGCTGGACTATATATAGGGACATAGACTAGAATAATACCTTCCGCGCAGTTTTTCTATAAGAAGTCTAATCGCAATTTTTTTTTTATTAATATATATTATTATTATTTATTATTTATTTCTTTATTTCTTTATTAATTGATTATTCGGCGCAAACATGCCTTGTTTTTGTTTCTGAGGCATTTATATATTTTTCGTAGATTTCAGTTCGGTTTTCTCCGTGATATTGTGATCGACAAAAGTCTAAAAATGAACGAGGACACAGACACAGCTCGGCAAGAAGTTTCATAAATTGCTTTTAAACTTCGTTGTCGCAAATCACCTCCGAAAGAAAAAAAAACTCCCTAATGAGAGGGTATCGTAGAGAGACCGAGATGATCAATCAAACTGCGAGGCGGTGTTGCGAGATTTGAAGTTAAAATCCGTTTAGGTTACACTGATTCGTATGGGGAATTAACGAATTAAAGCCTCCGCTGACAACACTAATGCAAGGACTTCCTCTTCGGTGCCTGGTTATGGTTTTGCTTTAGATTCGGGGTTTATGAGATTTTTTTTTTTTCTAACTCTTCTCCCCCCTCCTTACAATCTCTGCCAAAAGCAATTTTAAATTGTGCATCCTGATCTTTTGAAAGGCTCTAAATGTTTTCTGCCCCCCCTCCTCCCCTCCCTCAATGGGGCAGTTGCAAGGGTCTGAAATATTGTGTTTATTATGAAGAAAATGATAGTACTTGATGAGCTGAGAACAATGGTGCCCTTGGATTTTTGCTAAGTGTCCCAGTTTTGGAGTTACACAAGTGTAAAGTTGTTAAAAATCGTGGGCGTAGTGACGTCACTACGCGGAATTCCCATTTAAAACAATGTATTTTGGGCCAAAATCTTATCTCCGGAACAATATGGGACTTAATTAGAAACCAAAGGCATCTTTCTTCTCAGCTCATCAAGTGATTCAATTTTCTTTATAAAAAACATAACAATTCAGACCCTTGCAACTGCCCCATTAAAGCGGTCGAAAAAGTTAGCAAATCTTGCATCCATTGCAAAAATGTCCAAACAAATGAAGCTCTTGCAAACTTTTGCCACGGGCGCCCGGGCGGTGATTGAAGATTCGATTCTTGGCACGGCCTTCTTGCATAAAAACCTGTAGAAGTGACGATAAGTAAACTAAAAAATCACAATAGCAACTCTCAGAATTAAGCTTAGTGGCGAAGCAACGCAGGTATCATGGGAGATTCCTAGAAAAAGACAACGATAACAACAAAAAACGAAAAATTGTCGTGTTTAAAAATAATGAAAAAGAAAAAAAAAACCCGTATAGATAGGCAACCACGCAGAACAGGAAAATTAGAGTCCCAACATGTAGAGAGTTCAGACAAGAGGGAGTCAACTTCTGATTGGTCGATGAATTTTAGGCTCTACGGATGCCGCCATTGGATGCGATTTTGCACTTTTGTTTACAATCGCAGTTGTTTACCAAAGGTATTTTACGGAAAAAGAGTTAATTTTCGACGAATCTGTTAATTTTAATCATGATACGCCTCAAGAATGTCTATAAATCCCAAAAGAATCTTTCAAAGCGTAAATAGATATCTATCCACAAAAGCAGTAAAAGATTACATCGTTAGAAACTCAGCGCCACAGTAATCTTTGCAGTGGACGAAAACACAATAACGGCCCTCAGAATGTAAACAAATGTGCAAAATCGTATCCAATGGCGGCGCCCATGGTTTCACTAGAGTCCCTATATGTAGAGAGTTTAGACAAGAGGGTAGTCAACTTCTGATTGGTCGATGAATTTAGGCTCTACGGACGCCGCCATTGGATGCGATTTTGCACTTTTGTTTTGTTTACCAACGGTCTTTTACAGATAAAAGAGTTAATTTGCGATGAATCTGTTTGAATCATGAATTTGAATCATGATGCACCACAAGAATGTCATTAAATCTCAACAGAATCATTAAAAGCGTTAATAAATGTCGATCAAAAACAGCATAGGGAAAGATTACATCGTTACAAACTTAGCGGAACTGTAATCTTTGCAAAGGAGCAAAACACAACAACGGCCTCAGAATGTAAACAAAAGTGCGAAATCGCATCCAATGGCGGCGCCCATGATTTCACTTGTCTTAACTCTCTACATATAGGGACTCTAGGTTTCACTTGTCTTAACTCTCTGCATATAGGGACTCTAAGGAAAATATGAGGTGGGTGATCATTGGAATAGAGCTGCCGCAAAAATGGCGGGAATTTTAAAAATTTTACATTGCTTCAAAAGAGAATAATACAAAGATGATACACGAATTGGCAGCCCTGTATTGGAAGCTTCTCGTCGTTTCTCACTTCATCCCGTAGCCGTTCCCTCATTTTTTCTAATTAAGCTGTATACTTCGCTGGCTCGTTTTTCAACTTTTAATAACTTATTCTCTACCCCCCCCCCCCATCCTATCTCCTCCTTTCCACTCGATACTACATTTATGTACTTCTTTACTTTTAAACATCTTTAAAGGTTCGGATGCTTCCACCTCTCGCTCAGTTCCTTTACTTCTACATGCAATGTCTAGTGTCTACACTTTACTTCTGTTTAAACTCTATATGCACATTCCCATTTTACAATTAGGCTTATCTGCTGCGGAAAGAGGCAGGTACACAATATCAACCGTCGGATTTTGCTTTACGGAGAATCGACCACGCTTACTTATACGCCAATGTTTCCTCAATTATAATCCCTTTTATACAATGGACAGCCAAGTTCCACGCATAGTGGCGCCGCGTGCAACCCGACAATACTGCACTCGATCAATCCAAACGCATGAAAAAGATCGATCCAATGGAGGTGCACAGTGCACTTCCTCCAATCGATTGTTTACATGGGTCTAAACGGACGGAATGCAACGCAGCGATGCCCGACTACACGCGACGCCACTGGTTCCTCGAGAAAAAAATGACCTTGATTAAAGTTGTTTGAATCTTATCATTTTAGCAAATAATTTCCGTTGTATATTGTGTGTCTAAAGAGGAGGGGGTGTCTGAAACGACCCAGGGCCAGTATTTTTTTTTTCTTGCGTAAAACTATCTCTTATTTAAATTAAATTGTTAGACTTCATTGCATTCAAGCTAGGTACTGATAAATCTGACATTCTTGCCAATTTTTAGGATTTTTTCACGGCAATGGATCTATTTCTTAGATTTTAATGTTTGCGAAAAACAGCAATAAATATTCTAAAATGTACGATGTACGGTGAGAAATGATCTTAAAATATTCCATACAATAAATTCTTAAAATAAGAAAGTTTAAAAATAAACGTAATTAAGCCTCTACGATGAAAAATTTTTTGGGGTCTTTTCAGACATCCCCCCCTCTCTGGACCCAACGTTGGTCAAATAGTTTGGGCACAAGAGCTAATCTTGGACGGATAGTGTTACAAATCAACCGTTGGATTTTGCTATAAAGATAATCAACGACGCTTGTATACTTTCAATATTTACTCAATGTGATTCCTTTTACAAAAGACACAACTTTTAAAACAAACTTGATCAAAGTTGTAAGCACCTCATCATTTCAGCAAATAATCTTCGCTATTCTCAACAAACGATCCTTGAAGTTAGTTTTCGCTCAAGACCTGAAATGAGATTCGAAAATTTTTCGCAACAACATATCTTGTACAATGAAATAGGAATTGTAAAATTTAGTTCATCCATTTTGTAATTTACTCAGTTAGATATGTAAGCACATTTAAGCATTTGAATTTCATAATTTTCTAAGAAGTATTTTTTTAGATTTACTCGCGAACATATCGCATGATTTTTAGCATTTGTTAGTACTATAGCGTGGTTGTTTTTTTCTGATGCTCAACGTGATTCTTTTTGTTGTTGATGTATTTTTACCAATAGATACTTTAGAAAATGTTCATTGAAACAATGAAATACTTTGAACAAAGTTTTTCTTTCTGATTTGATTTATTTCACCTCGCCTCTCCGAAACCAACTGAAGAAAATAATTCCTAAATTCTAGCAATGTTGCTAGAAGCACAATGACATGTAAACGACGGAGATTCTAGAACTTTCATCAGAAAATTATGGTTCCAATATCATAATATGACCACAGAACCAAAATTTCCTCAACATTTTTAGGAGTTACGGTACAAACAATAACAAATAAGACACGGAGAAAAAATCTGATTGAAATTACGGAGCGTATTAAGAAATTGGGGTAAAAAGAAATTCCTTTCAAAATAATAAGAACTCTTATTGATTCAACGAGAATTATCATTGGTCGAATTGAATGTTCCGATGATTCAGAAGAATCACAAGAAAGAATCGTTGGATCAATAAGAAATCTTATTATTTTAAAAGGAATTTCTTTTTACCCTGTTATTAATATAATACGTTCGGCAATTTCAACCAGAAATTTTTCTCCGTGTATAATAACAAACTATAATAAACGGTATTCAGGTAAAAGTACCATCGCTCAGTTCACATATCGTTATTATTCTGGTAATCCTATTTAAGTTGAGCCTTTTTTGCCTGACTTCCCATTGGTCTTATTATCCCGTACAGAGTATAAAAACCAGAACTGCCCTTTTGCGCATATTTAACCGCATTTTTGAATTCACCGATGACACACACACAAAAGAAAAGATTACACAGTTCAGTTCAATGTGTGAGTGCACTGCCCGAAAATGCTCTGATCTGTAATATTTTCTCAATCGGTGCATTCGCCGTTGAATTATTAACATATCTGCAAGTTTTCTAAAGTCATCGACAACTCCACCGGTTGTGAAAAGATTAAAGATTCGAGTATTTTCGTGCATTACGGTCTTACACTGAACTGAGCTGGGTAATCTTTTCTCAACCGGTGGAATCATCGGTGAATTGAAAAATGTCATTAATTATACGCAAAACGGCAGCTCTGATAAAAACCAACATTTCCACCGAGCACCTCTTATTTTAGACCGTATAACATTCAAAATAGAACATGATTTTAGGACGATTTTCGCAGTTTACAATCTCGACTGTTCGGTATACATCTGAAACTTATTTCTGGTCTCTATGCTGACTTGGCTAACTTCACACGAGGCCACCCCCCCCTTTTTTCGCAGAAAGTTATTTCATACAGAAAAGAGAAATTCAAATTAGTTGCCGTATCCTCTCGTTCTATTTGCAGTTTCCGGTCAAATTCAACGCGATGATTTCAAGAGAGGAAGGGACTCCAAGAGAGTTTTCACTCTCAAACCGGACCCTCTCCGTCCGTTGCAGACGTAGCGCTATTCTCATCATGCTCTCTCGCTGTGTCCTCGAAAAATTGTTAATGCATACATACATCGTTGATGTTGTTGATGTTTTCATTCGCCTCTACTACACGCAGAGTTGTCAAAGAGAACGAAAAATAAATCGTTGGGAATACCCGACGAATACTTTCTCACACCATTTGAATTCGGAGGAGACCACACCCCCACTCCCCCCTTTAAATTGCTAAGGGAGACTTCCACTGCCCCTTTTAATATGCTGGAGGAGATCACCTCTCTTTTGAAATTCTGGAGGGGACCCCCAGACCCTCCCCTTTTTTATAACTAACTTAGAAGTTTCCATAACCAACTCAAAAGTAAAAATTTAATAAAACAAAAAAACAAAAAACCCTTCGGGGAATCTAGATTGCAACATTAGTGAAAAATCTGGATTCATTTGCATCAATGGTTCATAATGTACGTTAGTATATGGACTGATGAACTGACGGATTAACTGACTGACAGAAGGTTATGGTGAGTAGGATCACGTTTTGTGTCATTTTGCCGAAAGAAAAGGAAACGCTGGGCAAGTATACTTACTTTACCAAATGCCGTCGTCGACCGCATCTTTGCTGCTCGTGGTGCATGCATGCAGGGTTGATTCGCCTATTCAACCGCCAGCGTAGGCTTTCTTAAACACGCCTTTTGTGGGTTCATGAGTGGCCTTTCAGACTTTTTTATGCTTTCAATGTGATTTCCACGAATTATACATACTCAGAGAAAAATACTTTGGTAACATTTGATCACCAAAGTTTTTGGTTGCAAGAGCCAACACATGTTCAGTCCTGAGTACCGTATGCTTCATTAGAGGCGAATTTTCGCGATCGTATATCATAAACAATACCAACCTAACTCTATATTTGAGGAAACTCAATTGTGTTTTCAGATGTGTTTTCGGGGCACCGATGGCATCAATTCGATTTCGAGTTCACCTCCGGACATGCATTCAAAATCGAATTGATGCCATCGATGACTGAAAACACCGAAAAAGTTCGAAAAACACGATCCAGTTTCGTGTCATTCACTGTTGTCATGCGTAGGTTGGCAATGATTTTGTATAATTTCGTTGGATATATTCGTCGCGAAAATTCGCCTTAGTAGTACCGAAGACTTCGGCAGAGGCCAACGTACCGTACATACTTAACAGGTATGCTCGACTCTCTTCCCGCGTCATCTTCAGTAGCGCGGAAATCAAAAAAGCAGAATTCAAGATGACCGACGGAAGAAAAAAACACTGGACATGACGTGGGACATGGTCATTGGTCAGGCGTAGGTTTGTCTTCAAGATATGCGGACGGAAGTGGAACTTACTATTCAGTGTTTTTTTTTCTCGCTCCGTCGATTTTAGTTGCTTTGATTATCTCTCTGTGAATTCTTTTGCACCGACATAATTGTCCACTGTTTTCTTCTTTCTTCGGCCATTTTGGATTCTGCTTTAGATCTTCGCGCCACTGAAGATGACGCGGGAAGCGAGTCAAGCATACCTAATTAAATATAAGTACCTTATGTAGAGGCAGAGACGATGTATATAAGAGACCACGCACTACCTATCTTGCCCATGTTTGCGCGCGGTGGCAACTTTTTTTTTTTCGGGGTCTCAACAGAACACTGCAAACATGGTCCATACGTTGACTGATGAGAAACGTCGTTGAGATTTTTGCCTAGTGAAACCGAAACACCGAAATTGCATCAGTCAAAGTATGAAACGTGTTGGATGGTGCATCCTCATGCCCTCTGTGTTAATTCCTGTTGAATCCCGAAAAATAAGTCAGCCACCGCGCGCATGGCTAGTGCGTAGTCTCTATTATATATTGTCTCTGGGTAGAGGCGGACTTCTAATACTCCTCGGTACTGCTAATGAAGTATTCGGTACTGACGACCGAACATTTCAGTTTCTTTAATCGAAAACTTCGGTGATCAAAATAAACCGAATCTTCAGTTCAAACAACCAAAGTTTTTTTTCTCCGTGTAGGAATCAGCCCGCCATAACGCTGTGACAAAAGTTGGCGACGGATCCACTACGTTCCAGAAAGCTCCTGTCTTGATTATAGCTCCTTGCTCTCTTCTCATTAAGCTCGATTTGAAACGTCTAGAATTTTTTCAAAACATCTGACAACCTTGAGAATAAATTTACTCTCGAGGCTCTTTCAGTCTGACGTAGGACACGGACGGACGACGGACGTGGAGGTGCTTCCTCCGATTTTTATTTTTATTTTTATTTATTTAGATTATCATGCTATTTTTTATCCAGAGTGACGCTAGTTTTTATTCATATATTTTTCTTTTTTATCTGGGGGACCACTCAGCATAACAACAGCTCCTCACTTCACAATGGCTGGATCAATATCCCTCGCCTGGGGTGAAATGTAGCTCAATTTTGCGAATAAAAATAACCCGGTCTCTGGTCTCTGTGACTACCTACGGTGAGCCCTTTCGCCCGCATCTTCAGTCCCTCCCCTCGGTCCTTCATACCCCCTTTTACTCTCTTCGACTCCCCTCCCTTCATCCCTTTCGTCTAACAGTGAGTTATTCGGTAGGTCAGTTTACTCGGGATTGTGCAAAATCCAAGGCACGGTGGTATGAGATCGGAAAAAAAATGGCCAAAAATCAGTGATAAAAAGTCATTAAAAATAATCTTTCTCTGACACGTATTCGTGTATCAAGAGCACCAAAATTGATCATTACGCACACAGGAAAAAAATATTTTGTTAAAATGCAAAAAAAAAAAAAAAAAAAAAAAAAAAAAAAAAAATTAAAAAATCGGGAATTACACTTTACATTGCAAAAATTGCATTTTGAAAAATATCAATTCAGCAGAAAATATTGCTGTTTGATTTCAGCTTATAAATCGTTAAACTACCGGACTACCCAATTGGATTATACATTGCTGCAGCAGATGAATAAATAAAACACATGATTGAACTGGTTATGAGTGAAACGGCCTAATTTAAAAAGATATGAAAACCCTTGAGGGCGGTCGATTTCATTTTCCAAGCTGAATCGAAAGAGGGGTCACAAGCGGGGTTTTGGCGACATCACCTTTTTGCCCATGTGATGAGTCATGTGTTGCTATGTGTGAAACGGAGGGGAAACTTTATTTAAGATAAATTATAAATTCAAATAAAAATGAATTTTAAACAGTAAAACTGAATGAAATAACCCAGGCACACATTATTTACATTGCGACGCAACCCTTTAATCAAGCCTGTTTCCAAAATGCAACCCGCTATACAAGCTATATGAACGCATCCAAGTAGGCAAGGGACTAGTATATTTTGTTCATCCGTGACCTCAAATTAAAACAGAAACAAATTGGTTAGTCCATTAAAAAAATGCATTGTTTTACTTGATTAAAATTCTGTTCCTCGTTTCCTTGATTCTGTGCTCACATTTAAATTTGAAAAAATGGTCCAAGAAATTTAAAAAAAAATGTTGTTTTTCTTTTCATGTGTTAATTGTTCATCTCAGTCAGTATATAGTTTTTTTTCTTTCTGGTCATATAAGAACATGCGAGTTTTACACGAAACTCCTTTGTCCTAGGCCCAACTAGTTTGTCCTGCACGGTCACTTCCGGCTGAACTAGTTTGGCCTGCTAATAATCAGTTTGGCCTGAACATTTTTAGGCCGAACTAGTTCGGCCTGTACATGATCAGTTTGGCCTGGAAAATTTTTGGCCAAAAGAGTTTGTCCTCGGCACAATCGAATAGGTTGAGAGAATTTCAGGCTATACGATTTTTAAAACTAGTTTTACCTGTTCCGCTCAGGCCAAACCGGAGGCTAAACTAGTTTGGCCTTTCATATTTTTTAATATGATTTTTTATTTTCTTTTTATTAATTGGCTTTTTTACCTCAGCTGATGAGTTTTCCCAACTCAAAATAACTTGATTAAACTTAATGTAGATATAAATGTTGGTAATTTGTAGGAAACTCTTGCAACATTGCTAGTCGCTCCTGCTAAATGTTCCTTTAATTAACAGCTCGCTTCAGGGTCTCATTTATACGCAAAGTACAGAGCGAGTGGGAGAAGAGAGGCTCAATTTCGGACAGATTTCCATGCGCATGAGAAGGCGGCCATAGCTGCGTTGCGGTTTAAGAATTGGGTGTGACTGAACGACCGAAAGTTGTAGTTATGCGAGAGTGATTTGAAAACTAACCACCGAACGGCGCGGTGAGCAGGGCGAGCGCTTATCTTCCCTCCAAAGATTATACTTGAACGTGATAATGAAGCTCTTGCAAACTTAAACTATAAGCAAAGGAATAGTTAGATCTGGTGTACAAAACAAGCGAAAATCACGAAACTCTTACACTGGGGGGAGGGGGTGTTGGGGGGGATGCTAACTTTAAGTATTCACTTACTTAAATCTACAAATGAAAAATGAAAATAAATGAAAAATAATGATCATAGTACTTATTGAGAGTCCTCTATCGGGACCCCGTGGTTATAATTTGCTGTTGCGTTCGAATTTGGGAAAAAATGAAGAATTTAGCCCAAAAAGGGCCCTGTTAGAGTCCCTTGGTGGAAGTTCTGTATAGGGAATCCCAACAGGACGCTTTATGCATTTAAAAAGAGTATAGATCAATTGAAATATTTCAAAGGTTTTTACCAACATTTACTTCAGTTTATATTTTTTCCTGTCCATTTTCATACGAGCTTTGTCTGGTATTACTTAAGCGTTTCTTACAAAATTACCCAAAAGAAGTCATTGCTGAGTGCTGAACTGGACAGTGTATTCTTTTTTATCAGCCGGTGGAATCCATCAGTAAATGCAACAATAACATACATTTTTCGACCTGAAATCCGTCAACCCCGGGCTGGCGCCAGGCCATCCAACTGGTATCACTTTTACTTCCGCCGTGATGAAGCCACCGAGCGGAGCGGAGCACAGTGGGGCGAGTCAGTGGAAGAGACCGGAAATGCGGTGTGACAACTTTAAATGCATACACGTATATCTTAGTTATACTCGTACTACGCGACGCATAGGTTTTAAAGTGATTTCTTTGGTTTTAGCGTTAAATTTCCTACAAGAAATCAACCTTCATAGTTTGCTGTTTGACTATAAACACATTCCAATTTGTCATTTTTTAGTCATATATTTCCATTTCCGACCTCTCTTATTGACTAGCTCCACTGTGCGGCGGGAACGGCGCCGTGTAATTAAGTCCCGCGGTACGAGACGCCTGTTGTTTTTAACCACGAAACGGGATTAGGCGGTGAGAAGGGATGGGCTTGATGAGAGGGGGGAGCGAGGTGAAGGAGGGGGGCTAGATGAGGATATTAGAATAATTGCTAAGAATAGATATCTAAATGGGTGAGATCGTTATAAAAACGGGCGGGATCAGCGGAATTCATGAATAAATATATGTTTATAGTGTATATGGGAGCTCTTAGCGTGGCATGGGAATGGCGAATGGATATATATATAACCTCGGAGCAAACACCGGTACCGGTGTGCGCGTAGTGGGTCGACGTCTTTGAATTCACGGACATCTCGATCCTAGCGGATCCAGGAGTTTTTGCTAATCTCTCCAATGGGTCTGTTGCAAACTTTTGCTACAACGATTAAGAGTGTTTGATCTAATGTAAAATCGCCTGAAAAGTCCATTGGTAGCATCAGAAAATTATGAAATGCAATAGTAAACTCACAAGAGACGTTAAATGAAATCCAAGATGGCGGATAAATAACGAGCAATCTGTATGCATGCATCGTGAACATCCAAAGATGGCCCACTTTGACCAAGGTACTTATATTTAACAGATATGCTCGACTCGATCGCCATCTTCAGTGGCGCGCAGTTCAAAAAGCATTCCAAGATGGCCGACAAAAGAAGAAAACATCGGGCTATTTTCTGATTTTCTGGAGAGGGAAGCCCAATGTTTTCTGGAAAGAGTATACAATGTTTTCTTCTTTTGTCGGCCATCTTGGAATGCTTTTTGAACTGCGCGCCACTGAAGATGACGCGGGAGGCGAGTCAAGCATACCTGTTAAATATAAGTACCTTGCACTTTGACAACCTCACTGGAGGTAGAGGTTATGTGTTTGTGTACGTTGTGATTGGTTTTTTTTGTTTTTTTTTTTTGTTTTTTTTAGTTTATGTTGTTGTATTTAGTCATTGTAGAATGTGCGCGTGTTAGAAAAGAACAGCTCATAGTGGCTCAGTCACGTGATTTGCGCCCCTTCTTTTATCCTTTCCAACACATCCCTGGTAAAAGTGTTCTATGAATTGCTGTGACCAAAATTCCATGTACATTATTTCCGCGGGCAATTATTTTTTTTGCATGAAATTATATTGAAACTCTTATGGAATTCCATGAAATATTATGGAAAAGTAATATTTTGCCCACTGAATGGGTCTGTTGCGTACTTTTGCTACATCAATATAACTCATTGTTTCTAAAGTAAAATTCGGCGAAATGAACGATGCGCTCATTATAAACTTTTAGATCCACTCATTAATTCAGAAAATACCTTCCATTTCAAACAACCCGCAGTACACTAGACACTATATCACCGACTTATAACTACATAGATGGAACCATCTCATTTATGTAAACATCAACAGAACTTAAAAACATTGGAATGTTTCTTTCAGATGCGCACATCCTATATTATATTTGTGAGAATGAAGCTAAGTTCCTGGAGAACCATTGCACCGTTCGGTAGGGGCCTGGTACCGATCGGTAGGGCTCGGCTTCAATGCTTCGGGAAAAATATAAGTTTTTCCGTGCGGGCCCCGCGTCCCTTTTTAAAATGCTAAAAACTTTTCTCTGGAAAAGTTGTGTGAGTGCGAAAAGGATGCGAATCAGTTCGTTTTGCAAGGGTGGGAGAGAGAAGCGAGATTTTGTCATCCTTTTTTAAATGCATACGTGCGGACGAGCATACGCTTTTGTACGCGTGTGAGCGAGAAACGTGCTGCTCTGTCAATTTTTTTTAGAGCATGAGTGTCATGCTCTATTGAAATCGTTTCTACAAGGTCAATAATGCTTTTCTTATAGGAACGGCATGGTTCGGGGGTCCGCTCGGGGGATCGCTTGGTTTCAGTATCGAGAACGGGTCCTCGAGGACCGATTGACCCATGCGATTCCGCCAATCCGGTGTCCTCCCAATTTGTCGCTTTTTCTTTGTGGCGGGAGTTTTTGGCCAAGATTGAGGTTAAGCATTTTTGGGAATGTAATTACGTTACTAATTTGGATCAGACTTCAACGAAATTTTCTGTATGAGATATTGGGGTTTTATATCAGAGGATTGTGTCCATGTTTCGTGTATTCTGCGATTTAAAATGCATTTAGATGATTTCAAATTTCCAATCCTGTTATTGTTGATGTTTCGGTCCGCTAAAAGAGTTCGTTTGGGGAACGCGATCGGCGTTGCGTTTTAAGGTGAATCCTCAGCGACCTGTAGTGAGATTCTCATCCGCTAGATAACGCCACTGTTCCGCGGTCCAGAAACCATGCTTTTTCCGCCTTTAATCGTTAATTGCGAGAGCTGGAGTTAACTTTTCGAAAATGTAAGAACGTTGCGTTCTAGATTAAATCCTAAGGAAAATTTTAAGACCATTCCGAGCCATGGACGAAGATATAACTAAGGACTGCCGACTTCCTATCTCCGCCCGTGTTAAAACCTGTTAGCGGGTTTTCGAGCGCGACCGCAGCGCTCCAAGCAGCAGTAAGGGTCAACTAAAAGCGAACCGCTGCAGCGGTGGCCGCTCCGGCTCCCTTTCTCCCATGCCTTCCCGCAAATGTATACCGTGTAGGTAATTTGAATCACGATTGAACGAAGGGAACAAATGATCAGCGAATTAAAAGGAAGCAAAATTCGCTAAAAAGCAAACGTCTGGAGTATTTCTTGAAAGATTCCTGAATTGTCGAAAATGATTAATCAAGGACTGAAATACTATACATCACAGTTAACCTCAAAACGGAATCAAACAAGAAAGAGTACATAGACATTTGTTTTATTAGTAGAGATCAGGCGACTCTTTTAATTTGCTGATGATTTCTGTTACCTTGTCCAAAGTTTATTCTGAATTTCCCTTGCTTTCGATCTTCCATTGAGATACTGAGTTATCTGATCCTCTTGGGTCGCCGACAACAGTTGACAGCCATGCCATAACAGACCAACTCCAACAACGGTTTTAGCAGTAGCACAGCATGTGAGCATGGACACATCGCCAGGATCGCTCACTTGAAAGAGTAGTTCAGCTGACCGCTGCTTGGAGCGCTGGGGTCGAGAGCAAAACAGGACTAACAACAGTCGGCAGTCCTTAGTTATATCTTCGTCCATGGTTTTGCGACGACCTCCCGTCCCCTTTGCCCTCCTCACGAACTACTGCACCTACGCCTACAACAGTTGCTTGCCGCGTTGTGCAGATTGCATGAATGATGTGTGTCCATCTACTTCACCCCAATTTCACAGCCATCACGGATGCCACGCCCGCCACGGGTCTTCTACCTGGTTTTATGCGACATCGGTCATCGTGGCCCAGTGTTACATGGTAATCAGCGGCGGATTCGGGAAAGGCACGCCCCCCAACTCACGGTAGCCTTTGCCTTTTTTCAACAGAAAAAATCCCATAAATTCCTCCCTGCAAATTTGAAAATTCATAGGCGTGAAGCCCCCCCCCCCCCTAAAAGAGTTTTCTGGATCCGCCATTGGTAGTAGTTTTTGCGGCACACTACGCCGGATTCCCGTGCGCTTTCCCACACTTACCTTTCTCCCTTATCTGTCAATGGGCACTCCCCGAGGGGCGGCGCGGCGCCCCCCCCCTAATTCAGAAAAATCAAAACTTTACAATAAAAAAGAATCGGAACATTCGAAGATCAAATAATAACGAAAGGAATAAGAGTTAACAAACTTTATTCTTAGTTTACTTTACAATTTTAATTAGGGGCGTAATTTAGGGGGGCAGGGCGGGAAGTAGCCCCCCCCCTAAGCAGTGGTGCCCAACCACCCCTTGCCACTATACAGCTCGCCCCCCAGTTTCAGGATTCCTCTCCCCCCAGATCTAGACCTCCCCCTGATTTTTACCCCACCCCCTCCTGATTCAGACGACATCATCCTTCCCACCCTTCATCTCCCTCGCCGAAAGAAGTTTTAAAATCTACTAGTATGAACGAGTCTACATTGGCAACTACCGTTGGCAACGAGAATTTTGCGAACTTCCTTGAAAATTCAGAATCCTCTGGTCGATAATTACATGATTAGAGAATGTATAGGCAAGAGTTTTGGTTTTGTTAATTTAAATAGGTTAACTCTTAGAATTCATCAGGACAATGAAAATAAAGAAGGAATAGTTGTACTTAGCTTTTTACTATTTCTATCATCTGATGCTGTCACTTTATTCATAATATCAAACACGTCAAAAATAGAATTACTTTTGATACAACTACATGCTACAATCACTTACAATTTCTACCATTTGGAAGGATAATTGATTTATTTTCTATTTTGGGCGGAAGTGGGGGGGGGGGTTCTCTAGACTTGCCCGTCTCTAGGTGGTGTCCCCTAGACCTTCCATTGACATTCAAAAAGTTGCCCCTCCGGGCAATTGTTTTGCGGGTGCCCATGTCTTTGTCCATGGTCTCTGAACCAGAAATTGGACGTTCTTCCGGTCTGTGGTTGCCTTCTTTTCTCATAAGTTTAGACACGGCCACCCTGTAAACCCCACAACAAGTTAAAAGTTCGCAATCCGCACCCTCGACCCGCAGCCACTATCAAAAGTAAATTGCCGGTTGACTTGCAGGTACTCTCCTCCTCCTCCCCCAACTTAGATTAGACACAAATATAAAATTTAAAAAAAAAAAAAAAAAAAAAAAAAAAAAAAAAAGGTGAAAAATAGAATGTATGCCCCAGCAAAGGGCCTCCTCCACAGTTTTCCAAGAGAGGGAGCGACCCCCTTGCCAGCGTAACTCCGAAAAAATAATTCCAACTGGGGTCCAAGTAACTCAAGTAAGGTCTCAAAATGAAATCAGATGGATCCAAAATTTTAACGGCGAGTACCGGTAAGCTTACTCTTTTGATCGGTCCAAACCGGATTGCGATACATCGATTTACTCTCGAGATATCGATTTTTCAAAGGGGCGCGGTATAGGGTCAGAAATCTAAGATTCTCTAAAATCCGCGAATTTCGACTCTCATGGACCTAGCATGCGCCGTGAGAAGTCATATGTGAGTTTTTTGAGTTCACATGAAGTTCATTAAGGGCCCTGACAAATGTCGGACCGATAAAGTCTATATCGGGGGGGGGGGGGGGGGGGGGGTGGCCCCAACTCCAGCGTAAGTCTCACGTACAATGTCTAACTGCGGCCGCGGGAGGTCCCATAAGATCCGTTTAAAAACTTGGATGGATCTGAATTTTTTTCAAGAATTATCTAAAAGCTGAAGCTACCGCCCAATCCAAACCGCAGTGCGCAATCCATCGATTCGTTCTCGACATATCGATTTTTCAAAGGCGCGCGGTCTTGTCAGATCGACCTTAGAGGGGCGCTGGAGGCTGGAAAAAGGCGAATTTCGTCTCTCACGAACCAGTCGTGTGCCATATTATATCGGTTCCGCTTTTTTTCGGGTCCCAATGATGTCCCGAGAGGGCCCAATGCAGTTTCGAGCCAAAAAATATCATCTTAGGGGGGGAACTACTCCCCGTTTCAGCGTAACTCTGACAAGAAATGTCTAACTGCGGCCGCGAGAGGTCCTGTAAGGTCATTAAATAAACTCGGATGGATCTGAAATTTTCGAGGTTGTCAGTCACAAGCAAGCGCTTTCGACCGGTGCAAACCGAATCGCAATACATCGATTCACTATCGAGATATCGATTTTTCAAAGGCGCACGGTCTTGTCAGATCGAACATTGAAATAAGCTGTGGATACTCTGTATCCGCGAATTTCGTCTCTCATGGACCGTTTAAGCTCCCTTAAAAATCGAATGAGCTTTTTTCAAGTTCATATTACGTTCCTTAAGGGCCTTGATGAGTGTCGGATGACTTTTGACCAATATTAACATTCATTTTTTAATCTGAGACAAAAAGAGCTGAAACCATAAAGACGAAGAATTTCCATCGTGATGACTTTGGTTCAAGCGAGAGAAATCTAAAAAAGTCCCAAATAACTAAATTAGACTTTGCGGCTTGCTAGGATTGGTATTGCGTCATCCGATTTTAAAGGAACTATCACTATCGAAATCGGTTTTCAAAACCACAGTATTCACCTCGCCTCGTGAACAACTGTTTCAACACGCTATAAGTAAATTTTCATTCCCACTTTGACCTATCAAGTTATTTTTACAGCGATCACTGTTATACAAACACAAATGCAGCGTTGCGATTGACTTTGTCGCAGTTTTGTACAATCAATATGGAACTCCACACTTACAATGATTTACGGCCGACACTCATGCTCTCTTTGCTAACACTGTTCCAGTGTTGCAAGTTCCAACTTGTTTTTTTTTAAATTTGATCGAGCGATTTGACGTTACCGTGGCGATTGTGATCATATGTTTTTTGCGCGGAAGGACCAACGACCTCTATATAAGACCGCCGAACGAATACGAACCAGCGTAACCCGCAAGAAGGAAAGTTAGGTTAGGAATAGAGGTGCTTGGCCGAATAGGAGCACCTCTGTTTACACGTATTTTTATGACGATGTTCTCTTCCGTTTTTCGCTTCTAAAACTCCTAATTTTACACGGATTTTGCTTTTCTTGGTCTTAATAGAAGGAGGATAGCTTGCGCTTTGACCTCCGCCCTACCGGGTCCGGTAACGTTTTTTCGAAAATATATGGAAAATATAAGTCGTTGAAGTGGACACCCGTTGGTATGCTCTGAAGACCTTGCAAATCACGTTCGCCTGTTTACGACGATTCAATCTGTCTACAAATCGGCTTTTAGTCATTTTTTGAGTCTACTCCTTCACTCTCAGTCCTTTTAGTGCTAGATTCTTCAAAATCCGAAAAGTTTTAGTGGCTGAGGAGGTAATTTTTCTATACTGTGTAGTGTGTACCAGTAAACCCTCCTGTGTTAGACTTCGTAGTTACTTAACTTGAGTTCGTAATTTCTGTACATTTCCCTTCTGGATGATTCTTCATTCCTAATATTGTTTTAGCAATCTGCGCCATCATCAGTGTCTATTAAATACTGTGATTGTGGTGAAACCCGCCCGCCGTTAACTCAGGATGTCGGATCGAGCCGACCACTGAAAGGGTTCTGGTTAGTCATCATCACTTCGTGAAGTACTCATCATGTCAGGAGTGATTCCCTCTTATTCCTTTGTTTAGTCGCAGCATAATTCAGCCTTGAATCAGGATTCATCGTAAAATTCCTCTCGTAACCATCTGTGGTTTTTGCGCATTCTTCGGAATCTTAAAGGTGAGCTTGGAGGGGGAGGCTGAGAGAATGGCCTATAAGATTTGGGTCAAGATTTCTACGAACAGCAACTAGAGGCTCATTCAGTTAAGTTCATAAATCGTATGGGAAAAGTATTAGATAGCAGTTATATGAGGGGCCATGTTTCTTCATCACACATTTTAGCATTTTTAACTGCTGTGACTCGGACTGCTGTGAACCGCAGTCACTTACGGGAACACTTTGGGAAACGTACCGAACCGCCATAAGCAGCAATGAGTGCGATTGAGAAACCCTAAAACGCGAAGAGACTCTCTCTCGCACTCGCAATCGCTTACGCGAAAAATTTGGGAAACGGACCGAACCGCCATAAGCCGCAATGAGTGCAAGAGAGAAACCTTGAAACGCGAAAGGTCTCTCTCTCTATCGCACTGGCAGTCTCTTACGGGAACCATTTGGGAAACTCACCGAACCGCCATAAGACGCAATGAGTGCGAGTGAGAAACCTTAAAACGCGAGAGGTCACTCTCTCGCACTCGCAGTCGCTTACGGGAACACTTTGGAAAACGTACCGAACCGCCATAAGACGCAATGAGTGCTAGTGAGAAACCTTAAAACGCAAAAGGTCTCTCTCTCGCACTCCCAGTCTCTTACGGGAACAATTTGGGAAACGGACCGAACCGCCATAAGACGCAATGAGTGCGAGAGAAAAACCCTTGAACCGCCAGAGGTCTCTCTCACTCGCAGTCGCTTACGAGAACACTTTGGGAAACGGACCGAACCGCAATAAGACGCAATGAGTGCGAGAGAGAAACCTTAAAGCGCGAGAGGTCTCTCTCTCACACTCGCAGATGCTTACGGGAACACTTTGGGAAACGGACCGGACCGCCATAAGACGCAATGAGTGCAAGAGAGAAACCTTGAGAGAGAGACCTCTCGCGTTTCAAGGTGTCTCCCCGCACTCATTGCGTCTTATGGCGGTTCGGTCCGTATCCCAAAGTGTTCCCGTAAGCGACTGCGAGTGCGAGACAGAGACCTCTCGCGTTTCAAGGTTTCTCTCTCGCACTCATTGCGTCTTATGGCGGTTCGGTCCGTTTCCCAAAATATTCCCGTAAGCGACTGCGAGTGCGAGAGAGAGACCTCTCGCGTTTGAAGGTTTCTCTCTCGCACTCATTGCGTCTTATGGCGGTTCGGCCCCTTTTCCCAAAGTGTTCCCGTAAGCGACTGCGAGTGCGAGAGAGAGACCTCTCTCGTTTCAAGATTTCTCTCTCGCACTCATTGCGTCTTATGACGGTTCGGTCCGTTTCCCAAAGTGTTCCCGTAAGCGACTGCGAGTGAGAGAGAGACCTGTCACGATTTAAGATTTCTCACTCGCACTCATTGCGTCTTACGGCGGTTCGCTCCGTTTCTCAAACCATTCCCGTAAGCGACTGCGAAAAGGAGACCTCTCGCGTTTCAAGGTTTCTCTCTCGCACTCATTGCGTCTTATTGCGGTTCGGTTCGTTACCGAAATTATTCCCGTAAGCGACTATGAGTGCGAGAGAGAGACCTCTGGCGTTTCAAGGTTTCTCTCTCGCACTCATTGCGTCTTATGGCGGTTCGGTCCGTTTCCAAATTATTCCCTTAAGCGGCTGCGAGTGCGAGAGAGAGACCTCTCGCGTTTCAAGGTTTCTCTCTCGCACTCATTGCGTCTTATGGCGGTTCGGTCCGTTTCCCATAATATTCCCGTAAGCGACTGCGAGTGCGAGAGAGAGACCTATCGCGTTTGAAGGTTTCTCTCTCGCACTCATTGCGACTTATGGCGGTTCGGTCCCTTTCCCAAAGTGTTCCCGTAAGCAACTGCGAGTGCGAGAGAGAGACCTCTCGCGTTTCAAGGTTTCTCACTCGCACTCATTGCGTCTTATGACGGTTCGGTCCGTGTCCCAAAGTGTTCCCGAAAGCGACTGCGAGTGAGAGAGAGACCTGTCACGATTTAAGATTTCTCACTCGCACTCATTGCGTCTTACGGCGGTTCGCTCCGTTTCTCAAACCATTCGCGTAAGCGACTGCGAGAAGGAGACCTCTCGCGTTTCAAGGTTTCTCTCTCGCACTCATTGCGTCTTATTGCGGTTCGGTTCCTTACCCAAATTATTCCCGTAAGCAACTGCGAGTGCGAAAGGGAGACCTTTCGCGTTTCAAGGTTTCTCTCTCGCACTCATTGCGTCTTATGGCGGTTCGGTCCGCTTCCCAAAGTGTTCCCGTAAGCATCTGCGAGTGCGAGAGAGAGACCTCTCGCGTTTTAAGGTTTCTCACTCGCACTCATTGCGTCCTTTGGCGGTTCCGTCCATTTCCCAAATGTTTCCCGTAAGCGACTGCGAGTGCGAGAGAGAGACCTATCGCGTTTGAAGGTTTCTCTCTCGCACTCATTGCGTCTTATGGCGGTTCGGTCCGTTTCCAAATTATTCCCGTAAGCGACTGCGAGTGCGAGAGAGAGAGACCTCTCGCGTTTCAAGGTTTCTCTCTCGCACTCATTGAGTCTTATGGCGGTCCGGTCCTTTTCCCAATATATTCCCGAAAGCGACTGCGAGTGCGAGAGAGAGACCTCTTGCGTTTCAAGGTTTCTCTCTCGCACTCATTGCGCCTTATGGCGGTTCGGTCCGTTTCCCAAAGTGTTCCCGTAAGCGACTGCGAGTGCGAGAGAGAGACCTCTCGCGTTTCAAGGTTTCTCTCTCGCACTCATTGTGTTTATGGCGTTTCGGTCCGTTTCCCATAATATTCCCGTAAGCGACTACGAGTGCGAGAGAGAGAGACCTCTCGCGTTTAAAGGGTTTTCTCTCTCGCACTCATTGCGTCTTATGGCGGTTCGGTCCGCTTCCCAAAGTGTTCCCGTAAGCATCTGCGAGTGCGAAAGAAAACCTCTCGCGTTTTAAGATTTCTCACTCGCACTCATTGCGTCCTTTGGCGGTTCCGTCCTTTTCCCCAAATTTTTCCCGTAAGCGACTGCGAGTGCGAGAGAGAGACCTATCGCGTTTGAAGGTTTCTCTCTCGCACTCATTGCGTCTTATGGCGGTTCGGTCCGTTTCCAAATTATTCCCGTAAGTGACTGCGAGTGCGAGAGAGCGAGACCTCTCGCGTTTCAAGGTTTCTCTCTCGCACTCATTGAGTCTTATGGCGGTCCGGTTCGTTTCCCATAATATTCCCGAAAGCGACTGCGAGTGCGAGAGAGAGACCTCTTGCGTTTCAAGGTTTCTCTCTCGCACTCATTGCGTCTTGTGGCGGTTCGGTCCGTTCCCCAAAGTGTTCCCGTAAGCGACTGCGAGTGCGAGAGAGAGACCTCTCGCGTTTCAAGGTTTCTCACTCGCACTCATTGCGTCTTATGACGGTTCGGTCCGTGTCCCAAAGTGTTCCCGAAAGCGACTGCGAGTGAGAGAGAGACCTGTCACGATTTAAGTTTTCTCACTCGCACTCATTGCGTCTTACGGCGGTTCGCTCCGTTTCTCAAACCATTCCCGTAAGCGACTGCGAGAAGGAGACCTCTCGCGTTTCAAGGTTTCTCTCTCGCACTCATTGCGTCTTATTGCGGTTCGGTTCCTTCCCCAAAATTATTCCCGTAAGCAACTGCGAGTGCGAAAGGGAGACCTTTCGCGTTTCAAGGTTTCTCTCTCGCACTCATTGCGTCTTATGGCGGTTCGGTCCGCTTCCCAAAGTGTTCCCGTAAGCATCTGCGAGTGCGAGAGAGAGAGACCTCTCGCGTTTTAAGGTTTCTCACTCGCACTCATTGCGTCCTTTGGCGGTTCCGTCCTTTTCCCCAAATGTTTCCCGTAAGCGACTGCGAGTGCGAGAGAGAGACCTATCGCGTTTGAAGGTTTCTCTCTCGCACTCATTGCGTCTTATGGCGGTTCGGTTCGTTTCCAAATTATTCCCGTAAGCGACTGCGAGTGCTAGAGAGAGAGACCTCTCGCGTTTCAAGGTTTCTCTCTCGCACTCATTGAGTCTTATGGCGGTCCGGCCCTTTTTCCCAATATATTCCCGAAAGCGACTGCGAGTGCGAGAGAGAGACCTCTTGCGTTTCAAGGTTTCTCTCTCGCACTCATTGCGTCTTATGGCGGTTCGGTCCGTTTCCCAAAGTGTTCCCGTAAGCGACTGCGAGTGCGAGAGAGAGACCTCTCGCGTTTCAAGGTTTCTCTCTCGCACTCATTGTGTCTTATGGCGTTTCGGTCCGTTTCCCATAATATTCCCGTAAGCGACTACGAGTGCGAGAGAGAGAGACCTCTCGCGTTTCAAGGTTTCTCTCTCGCACTCATTGCGTCTTATGGCGGTTCGGTCCGCTTCCCAAAGTGTTCCCGTAAGCATCTGCGAGTGCGAAAGAGAGACCTCTCGCTTTTTAAAGGGTTTTCTCACTCGCACTCATTGCGTCCTTTGGCGGTTTCGTCCTTTTCCCCAAATGTTTCCCGTAAGCGACTGCGAGTGCGAGAGAGAGACCTATCGCGTTTGAAGGTTTCTCTCTCGCACTCATTGCGTCTTATGGCGGTTCGGTCCGTTTCCAAATTATTCCCGTAAGCGACTGCGAGTGCGAGAGAGAGAGACCTCTCGCGTTTCAAGGTTTCTCTCTCGCACTCATTGAGTCTTATGGCGGTCCGGTTCGTTTCCCATAATATTCCCGAAAGCGACTGCGAGTGCGAGAGAGAGACCTCTTGCGTTTCAAGGTTTCTCTCTCGCACTCATTGCGTCTTAGGGCGGTTCGGTCCGTTCCCCAAAGTGTTCCCGTAAGCGACTGCGAGTGCGAGAGAGAGACCTCTCGCGTTTCAAGGTTTCTCTCTCGCACTCATTGTGTCTTTGGCGTTTCGGTCCGTTTCCCATAATTTTCCCGTAAGCGACTACGAGTGCGAGAGAGAAAACCTCTCGCGTTTCAAGGTTTCTCCCTCGCACTCATTGCGTCTTATGGTGGTTCGGTCCGTCTCCAAATTATTCCCGTGAGCGACTGCGAGTGCGAGAGAGAGACCTCTCGCGTTTCAAGGTTTCTCACTCTTACTCATTGCGTCTTATGGCGGTTCGGTCCGTTTCGAAATTATTCCCGTGAGCAACTGCGAGTGCGAGAGAAAAACCTCTCGCGTTTCAAGGTTTCTCACTCGCACTCATTGCGTCATATGGCGGTTCGGGCCGTTTCAAAATTACTCACGAAAGGGACTGCGAGTGCGAGAGAGAGACCTCTCGCGTTTCAAGGTTTCTCTCTCGCACTCATTGCGTCTTATGGCGGTTCGGTCCGTTTCCAAATTATTCCCGTAAACGACTGCGAGTGCGAGAGAGAGACCTCTTGCGTTTCAAGGTTTCTCTCTCCCACTCATTGAGTCTTATGGCGGTCCGGTCCGTTTCCCATAATATTCCCGAAAGCGACTGCGAGTGCGAGAGAGAGACCTGTCACGATTTAAGATTTCTCACTCGCACTCATTGCGTCTTACGGCGGTTCGCTCCGTTTCTAAAACCATTCCCGTAAGCGACTGCGAGAAGAAGACCGCTCGCGTTTCAAGGTTTCTCTCTCGCACTCATTGCGTCTTATCGCGGTTCGGTTCGTTACCCAAATTATTCCCGTAAGCGACTGCGAGTGCGAGAGAGAGACCTCTCGCGTTTCAAAGTTTCTCTCTCGCACTCATTGCGTCTTATGGTGGTTCGGTCCGTTTCCCATAATATTCCGGTATGCGCCTGCGAGTGAGAGAGAGAGACCTCTCGCGTTTCAAGGTTTATCCCTCGCGATCATTGCGTCTTATGGCGGTTCGGTCCGTTTCAAAATTATTCCCTTAAGCGGCTGCGAGTGCGAGAGAGAGACCTCTCGCGTTTCAAGGTTTCTCTCTCGCACTCATTGCGTCTTATGGCGGTTCGGTCCGTTTCCCATAAATTTCCCGTAAGCGAGTGCGAGTGCGAGAGAGAGAGACCTCTCTCGTTTGAAGGTTTCTCTCTCCCACTCATTGCGTCTTATGGCGGTTCGGTCCGTTTCCCAAAGTGTTCCCGTAAGCATCTGCGAGTGCGAGAGAGGGACCTCTCGCGTTTTAAGGTTTCTCACTCGCACTCATTGCGTCCTTTGGCGGTTCCCTCCTTTTCCCCAAAATGTTTCCCGTAAGCGACTGCGAGTGCGAGAGAGAGACCTCTCGCGTTTCAAGGTTTTTCCCTCGCACTCATTGCGTTTTATGGCTGTTCGGTCCGTTTCCAAATTATTCCCGTGAGCGACCGCGAGTGCGAGAGAGAGACCTCTCGCGTTTCAAGGTTTCTCACTCGCACTCATTGCGTCTTAGGAGGTTCGGTCCGTTTCCCATAATATTACCGTAAGTGACTGCGAGTGCGAGAGAGAGACCTCTCGCGTTACAAGGTTTCTCTCTCGCACTCATTGCGTCTTATGGCGGTTCGGTCCGTTTCCAAAAGTGTTCCTGTAAGCGACTGCGAGTGCGAGAGAGAGACCTCTCGCGTTTCAAGGTTTCTCTCTCGCACTCATTGCGTCTTACGGCGGTTCGCTCCGTTTCTCAAACCATTCCCGTAAGCGACTGCGAGAAGGAGACCTCTCGCGTTTCAAGGTTTCTCTCTCGCACTCATTGCGTCTTATGGCGGTTCGGTCCGTTTCCCAAAGTGTTCCCGTAAGCATCTGCGAGTGCGAGAGAGAGACCTCTCGTTTTTTAAGGTTTCTCACTCGCACTCATTGCGTCCTTTGGCGGTTACGTCCATTTCCCAAATTTTTCCCGTAAGCGACTGCGAGTGCGAGAGAGAGACCTCTCGCGTTTCTTTCTCGCACTCATTGCGTCTTATGGCGGTTCGGTCCGTTTCCCAAATCATTCCCGTAAGCGACTGCGAGTGTGAAAGAGAGACCTCTCGCGTTTAAAGGGTTTTTTTTTTCTCGCACTCATAGCGTCTTATGGCGGTTCGGTCCGTTTTCCAAATTATTCCCGTAAGCAACTGCGAGTGGGAGAGATAGACCTCTCACGTTTCAAGGTTTCTCTCTTGCACTCATTGCGTCTTATGGCGGTTTGGTCCGTTTCTCAAATTATTCCCGTAAGCGACTGCGATAGAGAGACCTCTCGCGTTTCAAGGTTTCTCTCTCGCATTCATTGCGTCTTATGGTGGTTCGGTCCGTTTCCCCAAGTGTTCCCGTAAGGGACTGCGAGTGCGAGAGAGGGACCTCTCGCGTTTTAAGGTATCTCTCTCGCACTCATTGCGTCTTGTAGCGGTTCGGTCCGTTTCCGAAAGTGTTCCCGTAAGCGACTTCGAGTCGCAGCAGCTAAAAATACTAAAATGTGTGATGAAGAAACATGGCCCCTCATATAACTGCCATCTAATACTTTCCGATACGTCTTCATGAACTTAACTGAATGAGCCTCTAGGTGCTGTTGGTAGAATCTTGACCCAAATCTTATAGGCCATTTTCTCTGCCTACCCATCCAAGCTCACCTTTAAGATTCCGAAGAATGCGCAAAAACCACAGATGGTTCAAAGAGAGGAATTTTACGATGAATCCTGATTCAAGGCTGAATTATGCTGCGACTAAACAAAAGGGAAAAAGAGGGAATCACTCCTGACATGATGAGTACTTCACAAAAATTGATGATGTTTAATCAGAACCCTTTCAGTGGTCGGCTCGATCCGACATCCTGAGTTAACGGCGGGCGGGTTTCACCACAATCACAGTATTTAATAGACACTGATGATGGCGCAGATTGCTAAAACAATATTAGGAATGAAAAATCATCCAGAAGGGAAATGTACAGAAATTACGAACTCAAGTTAAGTAACTACGAAGTTTAAAACAGGAGGGTTTTCTGGTACACACTACACAGTATAGAAAAATTACCTCCTCAGCCACTAAAACTTTTCGGATTTTGAAGAATCTAGCACTAAAAGGACTGAGAGTGAAGGAGTAGACTCAAAAAATGACTAAAAGCCGATTTGTAGACAGATTGAATCGTCGTAAACAGGCGAACGTGATTTGCAAGGTCTTCAGAGCATACCAACGGGTGTCCACTTCAACGACTTATATTTTCCATATATTTTCGAAAAAACGTTACCGGACCCGGTAGGGCGGAGGTCAAAGCGCAAGCTATCCTCCTTCTATTAAGACCAAGAAAAGCAAAATCCGTGTAAAATTAGGAGTTTTAGAAGCGAAAAACGGAAGAGAACATCGTCATAAAAATACGTGTAAACAGAGGTGCTCCTATCCGGCCAAGCACCTCTATTCTAACCTAACTTTCTTTCTTGCTGGTTACGCTGGTTCGTATTTGTTCGCCGGTCTAAATAGAGGTCGTTGGGGAAAGGGCACATCCGGGTATAGAAGCATTTTAATAGCGACTTCAATGAAGTCACTTCGTATGATATCGATGTATAGCTTCGACTTTTTATCACATGATTTTACGTAGATGTAAACAATGGGACTGTCACAGTGCTGCTAGATGTGTTGTAAAATATTCAGGCACTTGAGACTTAATGTAAAATGTGTATATTTTATGTCAAATCTGGCAGCACTGTACAGTCATTGATTGATGGCTCGACGAGGTTGCTGTATAACTCCGCGAAGTAGAGCTTCGATACTTATCATATTTTTAAACGCAGATTTATAGAATAGTACAATCAACTAGAGATGACTTTGTTGAGATCGGTGCGTTGAATTCATATCTCGATTGTAAAGCAGCAAATTTGGGCTAGGTTTCGAGAATTTTTAAAGAAACCAAACTATTAGTGATGATGATTGAGACGATGGTTATTCTTCTCATATCAATGTTATGCTCTCGAATATTACTGATAATGAAAAAAATTGGTTTCCTGTTGAAAATGTTTGTTTACTTTGAATGTATAAGTGATTTATCTAAGAATACTACCAACGGGTCCAACGGACCCAGAATATTGTTACACATCCTCTTTCAAAGTTGGCGATTTGAGCTGTTTCGTATTTGTTCGCATCTCGGTGAGGTTATGATTTTTTATAAGGTCTGTTTTTTTTAAATTAAAAAAAAAAAAAAAAAAAAAACGTTAGATTTCTTGGGTATTTTTGTAGTTTTTTAAAGATTCATTTGATTGTATACACCTGTTATTTTTTAATCGTGGAGTCAAAGTGTGTCAAATTAAATGAAGATTTTTTTTTTTTTTTTTCGAAATAGACTGATTTAGTGCTGACTTGGTGATGAGCGTTCCAAAGAAACAAACTGTCTCTCTTGGTCTCACGTAACCCCCGCATGTACTGCTATCTCACTCTAATTTCAAAAAAACTTATGGAGAGACATCTTTTGAGCATTGAGCATCAATTGTCAAAAAGCGCTGAAAGAATGACCCCAAATAATAGGGGTTGTAAAAGACCTCACGTCCAAAAAGCTTAAAAAATTAAAATGTTAAAAGAAGTTTGCTTGAATTTCCGAGCCAACCTATTTTAACAAATTATTGTCGTTAATAAAGGGCTGTTTGAAAAAGGCATACTTTTCCCGCGCAAAGTTTCTTTTCCATTTTTATACAGATTTTTTATTTACCTACTAAAACGCAATGTCTTATTGTCATGTCATTCAACGAAAGGTTATCGTAGGTGTGCGATCTCGGTCATGCGTATTTGTTTGCTTACCCCGAACTTCTCATTTTATTGTGAAAGCATGGTTTTTTACTCCCGCTATCTCTTTTTCTCCTTCCCTTCTTTTCTCTGTACTGTTCTAAATCGTATAATCCACATGCGCTAACACGGTGCATCCAAATGCGCCGATTCTAAGGGTTTCGGCGGCTCCATGAGCGCCAAAAAAAATTGACGGTTTTTGGGTCGGGCCCTCTTGAGAACGACCACCCCCAAAATGGTTAAGTTTCATGCAAGGGGGGTGGGGGGACGGGGGGTTATGCTATTTATGCCCCTTCCAAAGGATGACTCCTGTTTTCTAAACATTTGGTGTACATGAGAAAATACCACTTTAGTATTGCAGGAATAATAGAGTAAGTTTTTAGATTTCGTCCTTTGGAGCAGGATTAGATGGGCGAATAGCAAACGGAGTTAGGGAGTGGAAATCAAGTCAAAGTCTTAGCTTGAATAAACAAAATCACGCGCAAGACGCGAAACGGAACGCTTGGCCGCGAAGCGGCCACCGGCCTCTAGTTTCTTATATTATCTTGGAATCTTTGATAAACCGAAAAAACCAGACATCAAATGCAGCCAATTGTTCATGTATTTAGAAGAAAATTCCATCATTTTGTAGTTACGATGTTGTTTACTTATGCACGGTGGTTCCGTCTATGTAGAAGTATACCGGTGCAAATAGTGTCTAGTGTAGCGTGGGCTGTTTGAAATTGAAGTGATTTCCTGAGTTAGTGAGTGGATTTTGAACGTTTTTAATCAGCGCATCATTATTTTCGCCGAATTTTACATAAGAATCAAGGTTCTATATTGTTGTAGCAAAAGTATGCAACAGACCCATTACATGAAATTTTATGGAAAAATAATAATTGCCGAAGGAATTTTGGTCATGGAAATCCATGGAACACTTTTACTATGGATGCTTTGTAATGGAATAAGAGAGAAAAAGACAATTTCTTGGATCTGCTGGTGCATCGAGAAACGTACGCTGACAGAGACAGATAAAAACCCAGCGCAAAGCTTGCAACCAATTGTCCAGCTCTTTGGTCGGAACTCATCGAAACAACAAACACCTACTGTTGAGTGATGGACAAAGACAAAGATTAGTTTTCCTCCATAGTTTAAATTGACGTTTTTTGACCATATAATGGATTCTGATCAATTATTTCAAAATTATATGCTGTAACAAAATGAAACAAACTTCAAAGCAAAATATTGGGTAGATTCCTTACTTACCATAACAGACGCATTCAAATGGGCAAGAGAGAGAGAGAGAGAGAGAGAGAGAGAGAGAGAGAGAGAGAAGAGAGAGAGAGAGAGAGGGGGTATAGAAGGAGAGAGAGCGGGAGAGCGGGGGAGAGAGTGAGTAGGAGGAAGATAGAGAGAGCGAATGAGAGTGAGAGTGAGAGAAAGAGAGAGAGAGAGAGAGAAAGAGAGAGAGAGAGAAAGAGAGAGAGAGAGAGAAAGAGAGAGAGAGAGAAAGTGAGAGAGAGAGAGAGAGAGAGAGAGAGATTAAGAGGGGACAAGTTCCTGGATCCGCCACTGCGCACGTGTCTAAAACGAGCTCTCTATGTTAGCAAAGGTGAAGGTAACAGCGTTGAAATTAATGGACATTTAGATGCCAGCGGAATTATTTATGAATTTCGTGCGCGCGAATGTCAGCGAATTCGTGCTGATCTTGCATTTGTGTGGGAGGGGGTATGAAAATGGAAGCTTAAAAATAATCCGGAAAAGGTAACACTTTTTTTTTCTTTTCCATGACGACAAAATAAATATAGTAACAAGCGAATTTCATGTAGGAGGTAAGCGAACCCGCATCGACCCACTCGTAAAGTTATTTCGGACAACCTTAAAAATCGTAAATCTATTTGATTCTCCCTCTCTTCTCTTCCGGGATGCATATAGCATACGTCCCAGGCAAATGGCAATTCTAGGCAATTATAGCAATCGGCTCGCGATTTTCCTAGGCAAAGAGCAAGCCGTTTATTTATGATTAGAAAAAATTCGGATCAAGCGTAGGTAATGGTGACTTACTAAGGAATTAAATCGAGATTCGGTTTAGCTCATTCTCAGGGGCGTGCCGAGGGGGGGAAGGGACATATGGATACCCTTGCCCCGGGCGGCACACTCTTAGGGCGGCAAAGTCAGGGTGAACAACCAAAAAAACAAAGTTTTAAAATTTCAGCGGCAAGATTGCATTCTTGCTCCCCTCCCCCCTCTGGAAACAACGGCACTCCTCTGCTCATTCTAAAGCTAATAAGCAAACGATCATATTGATTGATATATACAGCTTGAGTTTTTCTCAACTGATCCTCTTTTTATGAACTTTTGAAGCGATTAAATACATGAGTTCAAAGACGCTTCATCTAAATTTTAGATTGCGTGTTTTAGATTCTAAAACACCGTAGGTAAAGAACTAATCAAAATAAACCTAATCTGATGAAATCTCCGCTTTCGTCAGCTTATTAGCTTTAGAATGAGCTAAATTAAATCTCGGTAAGTATAACTATTCAGTAAGTCAACATTACGCTTGAGCTTCTGTTCTGATCATAAATAAACGGCTTGCTCTATATGCATAGGCAAATCGCAAGCTGATTGCTAATAGGGAGCTTGCAAACTTTTGCTTTACGTAAATAAATAGTCCAATCTTATGAAAAGACCAGAAAAAATCACGAAAATCACACTAAGAAAGTCTAAAATTCAGTAATAAACTCACATAACTGCTGTAACGGCGAGATGGTAATGGCGGTTCGACGCAGGTATCATGAGAGATTCCTGTCTATTATGTCACTTTCTCTACGGAAACACAGAGATATGTCTCAATTTAGATAGGAATCTCCCATGATACCTGCTTCTCTTCGCCACTAAGCCCGATTCTGAGAGTGAATTTCGTGATTTTTGAGTGTACTCATCGTTATTTTACAGGTTTTTATATGCAAGAATCGACTCTCAATCCCCTACAGCAAAAGTTTGCAAGAGCCTCATTGCCTCGATCGCTCTTTAACTGCGACACATATACATTTATGCATTTTCTAGTTAGCTCAGGGGACTTTTGTACTTACAGCCTCGCTTTCTTGCCCCTTGAACCTGGGTAAAAAAATTGATCCTAGTAGAGGCAGATTATTGTCCCCACCCCTTTAAGTGTCGATTATTTTGCAAAGGTTTACATTCAGAAGATACATTATTAGTATATAGCACGAGCCATCACACCACTGCTATAGTTACAATACATTCCCTTGACAAGCTTATTTTCTTGAATCATTACATTAATATATTATTTTACTTGGAGAATAGAAGAGAAAAGAAATCGATCGAAGATCCCTCGCAAGAGAAAATCGATAGATGTCGGTTTTTTTTTTTTGTTTTTTTTTTTTTTTTGGACTAATTGTACAACTTTAGCTTTGATTTAGAACGAACTGAAAGCACGAACCAAAGAGTAAACAAGAGTCGCAATTGAATGGAAGGCCTGCGTGGTCAACGTAGATAAGGGATCCGAACGCGGGCTGGCCTGGGCTGGCCTCTGATTGGCTGCAGCGGGTGGAGCAAAAATGACTCGGGGTATAGGGAAAATAACACGGGATTTTCGTTCCGGGGCGTTTATCTCGAAACCTAAGCAAAATCGTATCGAAACAATTTATACGAGTCGATTCAGCAGATTTTTCCGAACAATTTGATAGGTCATAAGTGCCACTTCATTGCAAATTCGAAAAGACTGTTTCAGTTTAAAAGTACGCACAATAGTGTGATTACATGCTTGGCGTGTGTTCGAGCAGTGTTTGAGTAACTCACTATTGTGCGTACTTTTAAACTGAAACAGTCTTTTCGAATTTGCAATGAAGTGGCACTTATGACCTATCAAATTGTTTGGAAAAATCTGCTGAATCGACTCGTATAAATTGTTTAGATACGATTTTGCTTAGGTTTCGAGATAAACGCCCCGGAACGAAAATCCCGTGTTATTTTCCCTATACCCCGAGTCATTTTTGCTCCACCCGCTGCAGCCAATCAGAGGCCAGCCCAGGCCAGCCCGCGTTCGGATCCCTTATCTACGTTGACCACGCAGGCCTTCCATTCAATTGCGACTCTTGTTTACTCTTTGGCACGAACCCTAACGTATCTAATCTCAGTCAAAAAAAAACGAACTGATAATTCATCCATGTTTTTGAAAAAGATAGTTAAGTGTGTATTACTGTATTTCATTTACAGTAAAACGAATTTGTTTTTGCAAAATTATTGTAACCTAACAACAGAGGCGTCACTTGGAATCTAGCAACGTTGTGTTTAGTACATTTAAATCCACGACAAAGGTCTATTTGCTGGGGGGGGGGGGGGGGGGGGTATAGAGCAATCCCTGGAATCGATATTTTACACGAGTCCAAATCGACAAAAATCAGCATTGCTGGATTGGAAGCGACGGAATTGTTTATCAATGGAATTGTATCATTTTTCACAGAATACTTTTAATTCATTTTTTAGGCTTCAAATATGGCTACAAGTGAAAACGTCTCAATCTTGAGACAGTTTGTGAGAGTAATAACTTTGAAAGAAACAGCACCTTTTCATAAACCATCGCATGTAATTAAGAGTTTCTATAGTTTGTTTCTTTTGTTTTTTTTTTTTTTGTTTTTTTGGGAGTCAACCCTTGACATTGTTAAAAAGTGCGACTTAAGTATAATTAAAGTTAAAAATCTAAATTAGCGAGGTCCGCAACCTCTCCTTCATTCTTTTACTCTACATGTAGAAAGGTAAGCATACCAATTACAGACGCGATAGTTCACTGACCCATGGTATCATAAAGACGACGACACAGGGTCGCATGGAATTAATTTTTACAACCACAAAATCACAGAACATTTTAATCATCGACGCTTGAAGATCTAAGGTTGAACGTTCATTCAACTTCCATTCCAAGGTGAATTCATACAAGTCAATGCATAAGGATATAGTGGATAAATACAGCAAGGTGCGAAGATTGGTGAACCAACTTGCGTCACGAAGAACTGTCAACGGTCAAGGTAAGTACTTATACATATAAACCTGTTTAGTGATGACGTCACGATCAAAATTGGTTCCAAACAAATACTCCATCTCGCTCACTCTCGTGGATTTACTCATGAGAAATCGGATCCAAATTTTCGAATGCAAATTCATGCTAGTTAACAACCAGGTTTCTCAAATTTTTACTGTACCATTATTGATTCCACGTGTACCTTAAAGTATCTTTTAACTCCGACATAGTTCCTGAAAGATCACGAGTGAATTTACAGTCACTGTTATACCGAGAGATGGTGTATGTTTTTTCCTTGTCTTACTCATAATCTCTTATGGACGTTCAACGCCATGACACTCAATCATCCTAACTGATCCGAACCTCTCTTCGTATCGAAGCTTGTGAGCACATGGTGTGATGGTGCCGATAAGCCTACATCCTAGAATTTTGTGTCTATAAGAAAGTGTGAGTGTGACAAGGACAAAACATAGGACTTTCTTCGATATAACTGTGATTGTACATTAATGCGCTATGTTTCAAAAATTTTGTTGTAGCGTGCTTATATTTTAAGGTACGTGGAATCCAAAGGTGTAATAAAATCTGACAGAACTTGTTATTTACTAGCATTTGTTGTTTACAAATTTGTATTTGAAAATTTGGATCGCGTTTCTAATGGGAAAACCCACGAGAGCGAGTGAGATGGAGCATTTGTTTGGAACCAATTTTTTTCGTGACGACACACTAAACAGGTCTATCTAACAGGACTCGCTTCCCGCGTCATCTTCAGTGGCGCGGAGTTCAAAATCACTGCAGCCAAGATGGCCGTCAAAAGCAGAAAACACGCCGACTCACTCGGCGGTACTCGGAGTCGCCCGAGCGAGACGATATGTTTTGTGCCTTTGTCGGCCATCTTGACTGCAGTGATTTTGAACTGCGCGCCACTGAAGATGACGCGGGAAGCGAGTCGAGTATACCTTTTAAATATAGGTACCTTGGTCATTGGTCAATTTACGAAGTCGATATATTATTTGAGGACTTCATTTGATGGATGATTTTTGTCGGTTCATAATCGCTAAAACCCTTAGGGAAGATCTTTGAAATTATTGGATGAGACTATAGCAGACTGGCAAAATAGAGGGTTGCAATTTTCCCTTGTAGTGTATTAATCGAAAATTTGAGCATCGTAACCGAGTTCCCCTAATGTTATAAATTAAGAAGGTATGCTCATCTGACCTCGCGCCCGGCCAGAGGAGAGTGCAGAAAAAATGGTTACTTCCGAACTGACGTGCAAACTTTTGAAACCGTATCTCATCAGAAATCTGAGAGTATGTTGGTTAAGATCCATTTTACAAATTCCACTTATCTTTTTTAGTTCTCGAGAAGTGAAGAATGTTTTTCGAATGACCCTCGTATAATGCGCCCCCCCTCCCAGGTCGCTTACTACTGAACCATGGGCTCTCTAACGTTTTTGTCAACTGGAGTGGATTCATCGGTACATTATAAGATGTCTTTTTCAGGTGATTCTTCAGCGTTTAGTGCCGATTTTAGCCATCAGAACGCTACCTTTCGATTTATGTCAAATTACAGGCCGAAAGAAATTTTATATTTAAGAAAACGGAAAGTCAGCTACTATAGATAATCATCTGAAGTACGTGTCTGCAAAATATCTCGTCAATATTTTCAAAAATAAGTCTGAAAGTACCCTAAAAAGGCACATTGCAAACCGATTCTTGTATTGAAATGCAATATTTTAAATTGTGGTCCTTGCAGCCTTATTTTTGAAGTTACTGACGAGATATTTGCAGATACGTTCTTCAGATGATTATTTAGTAGCTGACACTCCGAAAAAATAATAATAAAAAAAAAAAAAAAAATCTTAAATATAAAATCGCTTTTGGCCTGTACTTTGACATTAATAGAACGGTAGCGCTCTAATGGCAGAAATCGGCACTAAACGCTGAAGAAAGAATCACCTTAAGACCCACAAAATGGCATCCCTGCTAGGGAGTCGCCTTTGAATGAATGCCCTCTAGGTAAGCCTGTCCCGTTCAGTCCCGTACAGTCCCACCGTCCGACAACGAGTTAAAATTTAATAATTCATTCATAGCGCGAGTGTTTAACCTTTGAAGCGTCATGCGAAAGAAATGGTTAGTAGGTAAGAAGTATTTTAATGACAGAAAGCAATCGATCCCCCCACTCCCACCTCTATCCTCACCGTCCCCTTTCCTTTTCCCCTTTCCCGGTTCCCTCAACCCTTCCACTCGTCTCCTAGCCCCCTTTCATTTTACATGTATAACATAGGGAAACTTGAGGGGTATTTCTAGAAGCTTGGTTGTTGTTGAAAAAGGGACTGGAGTCACGCACGTTAACCAAAGTTTTTCGCCTTCCATAATAAAACGTAAGCCGTCGGCGTGGATCTAGTATTCATTCAAACTCTGGACACTCTGCATGCATTTTCAGAGCGATTTTTTCCCCTGCATTCCCCCCCTTCCATTCAATAAGTTTGTTTTTCGAGTAATACAATACATGTGAAGCTGTGTTTTGTTTCTTTATGTGTTTTACGGATCATAATAGATCGATTTTATAATCTTGTCTCATACTTCCCTGTTAAACAGTGCCGCACTTTCTTACCGGTTTTCTCAAAGCGAGAGAAACTCCCATCGCGCTGTTCATTTTATTCAGTTCAAAAACCTTGTGTTATTAGTGTAAAATTCGTCAAAAAAAACAAAAAACAAAGGCCGAAACTTCCATTAGACTAAAGGCACATATTTAAACTTAAATTCATCATCCATACTTTTCTGTTATAAAGTGCCACCACACCCCTCCCCTCCCTAGTTTTCTCAAATCTTACAAAACTTTAATCTTGCTGATCGCTGTCAAATTCAAAAACCCCGATTACGTTCCGTTGTTGGTGTAATATTTATTGATTTTTATTTATTTATTTATTTATTTATTTATTTATTTTGTGTGCTCTGGTGAGATGTGTTGTCGCGGTTTTGATTCGCTGAATCTGCAGTCAATCTCGGACGGTATTTGTGATGGATGACTTCTCGGTTCCTTCGTTGGATTGGTGTAAATATCCCGACAAAACCGATGTCGGTTAAAAAGATCGAAGATTTATGCGGAAGTTTTCTCCTTGCAGTCAACAGCCAACTCAACGAGGGAGAACAAAATCTCACAGCTATGTTTCCTTCGATTTCTTGGTTTAATTGATCATTATAAAATTATCAAAATAATATCTGCCTACCTTTTTGTCAGATTATTGACTTTTAATTCATATTGTTGTTACACTTCATTTTCTGAAACTACTCTTGAATATTCATCGTCTGGTCTCGTGATTTATGATATAAATCGGTCAATAAATGAAGACAGTGAATTTATATCACATGATGGTTCGTCACACGTGAACTCTTAAAACATTTTCATTTCGTTGAAATCGTGGGGTTCCGCAGCGATAGATCAAATCGAATAAATAATTCAAAGTGAACTAAACTAAAGTAAAATCAAATATATAAACCAGTAGAAACAGAATATTTACTTTTCAAATTTAAATTCACCCTCTCGCGATTCGACTCATGCAAAAACAATAACTCAATCTCTTTTGCTCAGTCAACATCAGCCAATCAAACAAAAACTTTCAACTTTCACCGTATGAGGCTCATCAAAACTTCCATCGCGTTCTAATTTTCAATTAAAAGCGTTTCAAAAACTGTTGATCGAGAGGATCCATGTTCTACAAAGACTCTCTTAAAAGTGAAATGCACAGCACGAAACTTTAAACTTTGATCAAAACTTGAAAAGAGCCAGTGATCAAATTTTCACTCGTTCTATTTTGAAGGGAGGTTATTTACCAAAAAAAAGGAAGTTGAAGTCGAATGTTTTTCGTTTCAAACATTTTAAACTAATTGTGAGGCGGAATGCAACTGTTTTTTTCACTTTGATTAAATCTACGAGAGTTACATATTACCGTTAATTTCTTCATTTTATTTTATTTTTATCTCGGTTTCGTTGTTAGAAGAACATTTTAACCGAAAATATCATGATAAGCTGAGGCGGAAGAAAGTTTTCTTTTCAATTATTATTATTTTTTTTAAACTAAAAAGTGCCTTAATCCGATGATAATTTCGATGCTTTAAATCAAAATTTAAATTTGTTTGTGAGTGATATGGGCTGTACAACCAGTTCGCCTTTGGTGCCAAATCACAATGGGCCGACAGCCAATGGGATGAGGACAAATAATCCGCCATCTTACGACTTAAATCCGACGGGGACCTCTATGAGCAACAACGGGTTCTTGAGTGCTGCCAAAAACTCTTGGACCGGCTTCGGAGATAACATGGAAGGAACAATTAACAGCGCGGCTGAAAACGTCAAGCAAACTTTCACAAGCAAATTCCACGGTAAGCTCCAAACCTTCTGTATTTTTCTCAAAGAGATATATACCAAAAGAGAGAATTGGTGGGACGTGATTTTGAAATACCCAAAAGGTAGCCTAGCCATAATGGAAAGCTCTTATGGACGTTTTCACGCGGGCTCGGATTGTTTGCCTCATTTCTTTACCTCAAATAAAAGATGGGGGCTCTTGCAAACTTTTGCCACAGGGGATTAAAGAGTGGGAAAAATTTGTAGAAATGGCGATGAGTACACAGTCTGGCCGAAAGTTCTGTCCCTCGATAAAATCAAGATGGCGGCTAAACGATTGAAAAAAAGTATATATAACTATACATATTGTTAATCAACAGTCGTAGAATGTAATAAAATGTACCTGTATAATGATCGAGCATGCGACCAATAATTGACAATTTATCCAGACGTTTTGAGTGGCATGGCACTCATCTTCAGTGGTGAAATAAACGAAACATAAACTAAATCGACGAATTATTATTATTATTGTTCGTTTTAAGTTTTCGTCGATTTAGTTTATGTTTCGTTTATTTCACCACTGAAGATGAGTGCCATACCACTCGAAACGTCTGGATAAATTGTCAATTATTGGTCGCATGCTCATTATACAGGTAAATTTTAACTATACATATATTCTGAAAGCTCATATCAAGAGCTACAAAATCATGTTTATTACATTTTTATTGCATTACTCAGTTGCTCACAAGAAAGGAAAAACGAGATTAACCTCGACATGCCAAATAACGGTGCTCAGTAGATAAGTGCAGCCATCATCGTTTCGCGCGACATTATCCGATACTAACCCAGGAATCAGATAGGTAGACAAATTATGATAAGACCATATCAACATACTCTGCTTAGTATGCAGATCCCAAAACACGACCAATGCAATCATCAAAGTGTTTATTTTAGTGACACTTTGATGCAAAAATGAGAGTGGAAATTCCATCGAAACCATCCGAGCCGCAATCGACCAATGGGTCTGTTGCCAACTTTTGCTACAACAATTAAGAGAGTTTAATCTAATGTAAAATCGCCTGAAAAGTCCATTGGTGGCATCAGAAAGTAATAAAATGCAAAAATAAACTCACAAGAGGCGTTTAATGAAATCCAAGATGGCGGAGAAATATCGAGCAATTTGTATGCATGCACCACGAACATCCAAGGATGGCCAACTTTGACAACCTCACTGGAGGTAGTGGTTATGTGTTTGTTTACGTTGTGATTGGTTGTGATCGATACTGTGAGAGGTTGGCTATCCTTGGATTTTTGTGGTGGAGGCATAAAAATTGCTTGATATTTCTCCGCCATCTTGGATTTCATTAAACGCCTCTTGTGAGTTTATTATTGCATTTTATGACTTTCTGATGCCACCAATGAACTTTTCAGACGATTTTACATTTGATTAAACACTCTTAACCGTTGTAGCAAAAGTTTGCAACAGACCCATTCCCCGTGAGATTGAGTCAATGCATCGAGAAGGAAGGAGATGACTTTGGATGACCCTAAAGACCAACAAATGACATTTATTCTGGTAAGAGATTAATAATGATATGTTTCTTAAAAATGCATACTTTTCTTGTTCTTTCCTTCTTTTATCATTCACTAATGAGTCATCATAAACATTCTCAGTATAGCTCAAAAATAAGCATCGTTATTTGGCATGTCGAGGTTGGTCTCGATTTACCTCTCGTGTGAGCAACTGAATAATGCAATAAAAAGTTAACGAAGATGGTTTTGTAGCTTTTGATATGAGCTATCAGAATATATATAGTTGTGTATACTTTTTTTCAATAATTTAGCCGCCATATTGATTTTAGCGAGGGACAGAACTTTTGGCCAGACTGTGTACACTAAAAAATCACAAAATTCACTCTCATAGAATCGGGCTGAATGACCAAGCTACGCTAGTCGCTATAGTATTATGGAAGATTCCTATCTAACTTGAGTCATATCTGTGTGTTTCCGTAGAGAAAGTAACAAATTGGACAGAGATCTCACGCGCATGATACCTACGTAGCTCCGTCATTAAGATTTTACCGTTACAGCTGTTATCTGAGTTTATTACGGAATTTCAGACTTTTTGAGTGTGATTTTTTGAGATTTTCGCTCGTTTCTACATCAGACTTTACACTATTCATTTGCCTGTAGCAAAAGTTTGCCATCATTGGAAATGGTGGCAAAATGAATGGTTTGATTCATTGGAAATTGGTTTTAAACGAGAAAGCAAGTTTTTTAGGGTAGCTATCTAGACACAGACATTTATGAATTATATTTGTTCATTTTGAAAGGATTTGCACGATAAAGCATGGGCGTCATTTAGGGGGGGCTGGGGGGGGGGCAATTGCCCCCCCCAAGGATTTGAAGTCGGGCTCAAAAACTGGCACGAAGTATATTGATGAGCAAAGAAAAAAAAGTCATCCGATTTTTGCCCCCAAAAGACGGCTCTTTGGCTCTAAAATTATGTTGATGAGCAAAAAAAAAAAAAAAAAAAAAGTCATAAGATATTTTGCCCCCCCCCCCCCAAGCCGAACTTGAAATGACGTTCCTGCGATAAAGAAACTGACACATGACTGCAGAAACAAGCAAATTTTTCTAACCTGAATAGATTTATTAGAATTCTATGTGTCCAGATAGCCACTCTAAAACGCTTTCACTTTCATTTAAGCCCAATTTCTAATGAATTGATTAAAATTGTTAATGTTTTGTTAAAAAAGATTTGAGGCAAACAAACCAAAAACAGATCGTCCAAGCTGTCAAATTTTGGGATAGGACTTCTAACATGTATCAGCCTCTCTATTGGTAGATGTACCTCGTTGATTTATCTCTAAGTTAATTTTTTAATGCATAGAACACAACGGAACAGGTTACTCTTAATTGATTAAGTGTGGTTCGTACAGTGTTCCGATGTTAAAAAAAAAAAAAACGGGCTTTATCCAAATTCTCGTTTTCTACCTGTAGTCACCTTTTAGTAACTGCACTTTTTATTTATTTTCTGTTCCATCCTTCGAAGAGAGGCTTTTTGAATTCGTTTTCCGGAATGAAACCTGTGCCGTAAACAAGTCAACGTATCAAAAATTCCAAGGTTAAACAGGTTTAAGGTTTTTTTTTTCATTGGATCACAAAGTAACCATCGCGATCGTTGGACTGACTCGTCAGAGTAGTTAGTGGGTTCCGTTCTGTCTCGATGAAACAGTATGTGGTTAGTTGTGTTCCAAATAAAAAAAAATAGCTTCTTGACTTGGTTATATCAGTGGGCTTATTGGTTTAAGAGATCTAATACCTAGATGGTAATGGACAAATTTATACTTACAAGACATAAAATACTCGTGGACTAAAATTCTGACTGGTCCACAAAAGCAAACAGGACCAAAAGTCCAAGAAAAAAATTGTAATTGAAAAAATATAATGGACCGGGAAAAAAATTGGACATAAAAAAGGACATACAGTCCTAGAACTAGTACGTACACCCCTTCTTCTGCACTTTTTTTATTCGCATTTTATACGTGCGGAGAGAGAGAGAGAGAGAGAGAGAGAGAGAGAGAGAGAGAGAGAGAGAGAGAGAGAGAGAGAGAGAGAGAGAGAGAGAGAGAGAGAGCGAGAGAGAGAGAGAGAGAGAAAGAGAGAGAGAAAGAGAGAAAGAGAGAGAGAGAGAGAAAGAGAGAGAGAGAGAGAGAGAGAGAGAGAGAGAGAGAGAGAGAGAGAGAGAGAGAGAGAGAGAGAGAGAAATTCTGGGATTCACGCGGAAGCATTTGAGAGAGGAATAAACTGAGTTTAGCTCCGAATGATACAGAGCCCGAGAACGAGTTGTTTTGCTACCCATATCTTGATCAACTCTCTTGAGGAATATTTTTGAGCTGCGTCAGTATTCGAAAAGGGTTTTATGAATTAATTACAATTGCGACGTCAGAAATTTACATGGAACCTTACTTCCTCGCAAGCGATATAGTAATGTAAATTCCAATCGAAGCTTCTCGGATCTCAATTTCAAATTGCTTTACTTCCGGCATAATTGTTCTGACTTCCATGGGCGGCTTTCGAGGGGTCAAAGTTAAGAGGGCTTCGATAAATTGTGGCAGTTCTCTTTTTTGTCAAAAACCGTGAACATTTGCATAATTGTTCGCTGTATCAGTATTTTGAATGTCAAGAATTAGGAAATTCAACATAAATTAAAATCATAATTTATTTCAAAAATTTAATACACAAAAATGATACTTTTACGCAAATAAAACTGACTTGGGCTCCACCATCCTTTTTCAACAGAAAATAGCCCAAAATTTCAAATTTTATGGGTGTCCCTACCCACCAGAAAAAATTTACGGGAACGACTACTGATGTACCTCATAGATAATCAGAGATTATCATAATTATATCGGAGAGAGTATAGATGTAAAAATGAAATACAAATTCTAGAAAGTCACAGTAATGTATATATGACAGTTAAAAATTGGCTTCAATAAGTCTTTTTCTTTATATTCTAGAGCAGCAATACTAAAAAAAGGTAATGGATTTGGCCCATTACCGACTTCTTTAGATAAAACCTCTCCATCATAGGGGATATCAAGTCTGGTTGAGCAAGACTTCAGCGGGATTTAATTTTTTGTAGGCAGAGTTGCCGGATTATACGAAAAATATTCAGCCAATTTACATTAAATTAATTAATTCAAATTCAAATTTAATTAAATCAATCAATTAAAAATCCAATTTAATTAAATTAATTCCCTAAAATTCAAATTTAATTCGATTCGGTTTGACTCGACTCGATTCGATTCGATTCGATTCAATTTAATTCTTCAGTTATTTTTTAATTTAATTTAATTTTTTATCGTTTTATCCGATTGAAAAAGGTGCTGTAAGCGCACTAAAACGTCTCGGAGATCATTATTCGTTGTTGGGCTGGTTCTCATTTTAATCACTCTGGTAAAAATGACGACTTTAGCCGTTCCAAAAACGACTATAAACATAGTTGGCCGACTATGGATTTATAGTTGGCCAACTATAGATTATATAGTCGGCAACTATGTTTATAGTCGTTTTTGGAATAGTCGTATAGTTGACATTTTTACCAGGGCATATTTATTAGTATTAAATTAATGGGGGAGGTGACGATTTTTTGCCATCTTTTGGCAGCTATGTTTGTAAAACCGCAAAGAATAATTTTTTTCCGATCCTTTTTTTCATCGAAAAGCGAAGAAAAATGAAGACTCCTTATTCAAACTCCAGTTAAAACTGGTTCTCTTTCACTATATTTAACTCCAATGAATTATTGCTTAGAAAGAAAACAAACAAATAATATTATTGTATAAGCAAAGGTGTAACATTCCTCGAAAGAATCGACAGAGACAAAGCATTGCTCATATAAAACGTGATTATCTTGTATTTTTCATTGGTTTCTCACGTTACTTCTGTCCATTAAAGAGAGCTGATTATTTTTTTCTTTTTTTCTTTTTTCGGGGGAGTGGTAGGATAATTTGGTCGAGCGGCCGCTTGTTTGGGACCCCTAGAAACAGAGTTGTCAGATCGTATCATGAAATACGGACAAAAATGATCAATGGGTCTTTTGCGTATTTTTGCTACTGCAATGTGACACGTTGATTCTAACGTAAAATTCGGCGAAAATAACGATGCGCCTTTGTAAACCTTTGACAGACACTGATTAACTCAGGAAATCACTTCCATTTCGAATAACCCGCACTCATCTAGACACTATCAACCCTTTAACAATCAGGTTCAGGTTACATGAAAAAAGAGAAGCTAAGTACAACTTGGTCTTTAGAAGGTAGTCAAATATTCGTACTCCAAGGCGTTCATTTTGCCTATCTCGGTAATTGAAGGCACTCTATGAGACAGTATTTTACGTGCATTAACAATTCGGAGTTATTTTTACTGCCCATTAGAGATCGAGTTACGAAGAAGAGTAACTCGTTGGCGGTCTTTCAAGGGTAAACACCGACATACAACTACATAGACGGCATCGTGTTTGTGTAAACATCAACAGAACTTACAAATATTTAAGTGTTTTTTTTTTTGTTTTTTTTAGATGCATTTGTACATGTCTTGTGTTATTTTGTAATCTTTGATAAACCGGAAAAGACCAGACAGCTATTTTGTAATCGTTGATAAGCCGGAAAAGACCAGACAGCAAAATCAGCCAATATTTCATTTATTCAGAAGGTGATTCCATCATTTTGTGTTTACGGTGTTGTTTACATATACAATAAGGTGTTTCCGTCTATGTAGCAGTATCCCCATGCAGATAGTGTCTAGTGTAGCGCGGAGTGCTTGGTTTTGAAGTGATTTCCTGACTCGTTAATGAGTGGTTTTTGAACTTTTTCATGTGCGCATTTTTATGTTTGCTGAATTTAACGTTAGAATCTATGTGCAACACTGCTGTAGCAAAAGTAGACGACGCAGACCGATAAAAAAAATCCAGCGGGCCGATCATTTACTTTATCGTTAAACCGATCGCGATCGTTAAAACGGTCTACGAGTGATGCTATTGGTCGAAAATTGTAAAACTTGGCTGTTGCTATGGTAACCATCGTTAAGAGTCTCGTTTTGTAAAGGCTACTCATGAGTTATACCTTTAAAAAACAGACACTATAACGATGGTTACCATAGCAACGGCTAAGTTTTACAATATGCGACCAATAAAATCACTCATACGCAGTCTTATAACGATTGGTTTAACGATGAAGTAAATGATCGGCCCGCAGGAACGAATAAATAACGGATACAATAGATATACAGAAACAACCATGACAAGTTTATATTCTTGTGGGTTGCGACCCCCTATACAGCTGGGAGTTTTTTCGTTTTTTTTTTATGATTATAAAATATTGATGACGGTGACGAGAAAGCTATAAATGGGATTATTATTTGTAAACATTTTGGGATTTTTTGCTCTCAACGATCCGACAACACTGTTTTGACATGGACTGGACATGGACATTTACCTCAAAGCGGCGACGTGCGGCGGGTTGCAGCAATCTTGATGTGCGGCACGCGAGGCCTCATTACGATGGTGCCAAATTTAGGTCCTCGAGGGATCCAAAAGATTGTCTGTGCTGGGGATAACACTGTAACGACTAGGACGGTTCTACAAGCAAATCGATTACTTGAAGCATAAATCCCATCAAGCATTATTTGGTGAATTTGAGTTTAAAGAAGCACTCAAACTTTGAAATTAACTTTACGCATGTGCAAGAGAGGTGTTGAAAAAAAATTACTGTAGCGTGGCGTTCATTCTGATTTTTTTTTTTTTTTTTTTTTTTTTTTTTTTTTTGAAAATATTTTTCTGCGAAAAGGGCAGTTTTATTAATCTTATTACGTTTTAGTTAGAAAAGCACATTTTAGTTTATCAAAAACTGAGGCTCGTTTGTTCTTTACATAATTAAAGTGGGGAAAATTCGATTTATAATCCTACAGTTAACCTGCTCTATTTTTAAATTTTAAGATTGAAAGAAAGTATGTAAACAAAACATCCTAAACAACCATCAACCAGAAAAAGTGCAAAGGCCTTTACTTTTTTCCTCCTCGCCTCGTATTATACTATGACTTTTAAAAGAAAGTATATTGATAGGATTTGTCATTATTTCATTTCTCAGCCAATTTGAAAAATTTTACAGTTTTCAGGTATTTTAGAGTTTCACACTATTGCCACTTGTGACATTATGCCTCAAAAAGTTTTAAACGATGGAAAATAAAAGATAAATTCATCAAGAGCAATTTCGATGAGACGACTTTATTTTGAAAGTCATAGTACGTACATAGTTTGCTGGAACTCTAGCTGGCTATTAAAAATGAGAGTCCCTATTGCAGGCTAACCTTTACCCGATAATTTTCAAAATAGGCATACATAAAGGTTGAATTTCCGTAAATAATGTTTATCTAATTTAATTAAGAGAATCAGTCGAATAGAATAATACTGATTAATGTTTCATTAGTTTAATCGCAGTTAAATATGACACAGCTATAAAAATTACAATGAATCAATAATCTTTGTCATAGAATATACTTAGATGTAACTCGTGAAAATTAGCGCCCAAGCCTGACATTGGTACACACCAGTGGCGAAGCGTGAAGTTTGACAACAATGTATTTTCTCCATTTAAATTCACCAAAAAAGTCGAACGCTCCAGTCATCGGCGATGACCAGGCATATCGACCTTTCTAATGTGTTTAAATAAGGGAAAAGGAACGTTGCCAAATCGCACGCCTCGCCGCTGGTACACACAATGGACTGAGATCGTCAAAAAGTGGCCAAAAATTTCAACCAGTGTTGCCAGATTGGGGTGAAAACGCCGGACGTTTTACATTGATGTAAATGGGAACGATACGGCTTTTCATCCTCGATGAGGCATCACTGATTTCAAAATGCAAAACCAATTTCAACCGAAAAGAACGCTTTTAACGGGTAATATAAATCCGGTAATGTTTACCTGGAAAGCTGTAAATTAAGCTTAAAAGGTCAAAAACGATTATTTTTGGTGGATCAAAATGGAATGGACTTTTTCTGACATAAATTCAAGAGTAAAAATCAAGATTATAAAACAATAAATAGCAAGATGACTTTAAAATGCGTAAAATTGTGAATTTTAGAGCTTAATATGAGACAAGTAACCCGGTTTTTGCAAAGAAATATAGACACAAAAACGTTCATAAAGCAAAAACGCAACAATAACTCTTCACATCCAAAAAAAATCTGCACTGCGATCCAGCGTGCGCCAAGCAAAGAGGTGCCCCCTATTTCTGTTTATTTAAACTTTTGTAATATACAGTAGAGCCCCGGTTATCCGGGCTCGCTTTAACCGGGGTCTCGATCGGACGAGGCTGTCATACGTATTTTCCCTACTTTTTCGGGGATAACCTGCTAAAAAAAAATAAAAAAAGCTCATCCAAAGTCAGGCTCAGAAGAAAATCACAGACTTTTTTTGGAAAATGAAACATCCGTAGTTAACATGTAAGTACATATGTAAATAAATAGTGTTAATAAATATTCATCAACTTATAAGGTAAGCAATTATTTACATATTTACATACATATAAATACGGGAATAATAAAATTAAATTGGCCAAATAACTGTAAGGTGAGAAGGAAAAATGGGTACTAAGCCAAAAGGATATAACAGTCTCAGTCTGGTATCCGATGTGATTTTGGGTCAGACTCACATTTTTTGTTTTTTGTTTTTTCTATGTGTTTTAACTACTGACTGATGAAGATTTTGTAATTTAGATCAAAACGTTTCGGGTTTTTCATATCTTTTTCGTCCCATTTTTCCTTCTCATCATACATAAATATGTATTTATGTTATGTTGTACGATAGTTGTGCGGTATTTTTCCGAACCTCGCGTTAACCGGGGTTTTCACCTATCCGGGCCGGGGCGGGCGGGGCCGATCCCGTTTCGCCCGGATAACCGGGACTCTACTGTATTGTGAAAATCCACAAATTTGCCATCGTTTCGACGGGTGGACATTTTTGGGCAAATTATAACTTATCAAAAAATTACAAACATTTGTGCCGAGAATCAATGGAGCTGTTGCAAACTTTTGCTACAAGCTTATAAATAGTTGGTAAGGACGTAAAACCCTGTAAAAATTACAAAAAGCGCACTAAAAAATCATGAAATCCACTCGCGAGCTCATAAAATGCTTTCAAATACGAGATCGTAATGACGGTGATTACCGCCTAAATCTTAAAGCAGTTGTATGCTTCTCCTTCTTCTTAACCCTTAACTGCAGATGAGCCCAGATCTGGAACAATTACTTTGAAGCCTTATCTAAAAGTAGGGGGCTTGAGTTGTTGTACTGTCGCTGCATGGTGGGTCACATGTGGAACAGATACTAAACGAGTAAGAATTGTCGATTTTGTCCTAGAGCGCGCAGCACAGGATAGAGAACGTGCAGAGTGGTTGAAAATAGCTTACTGAAAATCTTATCGAGATTTTCCGATTTTCATTGTTATGTTTGGGAGTAACGCAGAGGTACCATATACAAAAAAAACAACTATTGAAACTTACTAACTTATTTTTTACTACTTTAATTTTTTTTTTTTTTTTTTTAGCCTGAAAACTTTATTTTCAGTTGCATGGATACCTAAATGCGGGTAAGGCCATATTTGGAACAATTAATATTCAGGCTCTTTACCATTGAAATATAATGGAAAGAATTTTTTCACTATTTTTCCCTGTCTCAAGGATCAAAATTGTACTGAAAAAAATTATTTTATTGAAAAAAAAAAATCATGCAGTAAAGGGTTAAGTGATGGCGCGAGAACACCTTGTGAGGATGGAGCTTATTGAGATAGGGAAACCTATAATGTAAAATGCGGTAATCACCGCCATTACGATCTCGCGTTTGAAAGCATTTTCTGAGTTTGAGAGGTATCATTTGAGATGTGTTTCGGAAACACCCTGTGAGTACCCCAAAAGGGGCTAACTTTGCCATCACTCTTTGCCTGGCTTGTAGAGAAAGCGGGTCGCATTAAGGAGATCAGAGTTTTCCGGAGTCAAATGCATGAAAATAAGTAAAAAAGTAAACAACAAAAAACAAAAAAAAAGTTAATAAGTTTTTTTGCCTGCTCGGCTTCTCTCTAGAAAAAAATCCTAGTTCCGCCTATGCCCTTATTTTCCCCCAAAATCTTCCTCCAGTTATAGTCTTCTCCCTCTTTTCATTCTCCATGTTTAAAAAAAAATAATCGAGAAATGTGTTGAAATTCGGCCCTCACTGACGAGCGGGAAATTGAAAATCCAAGAGTCTGCTTGACTTAGATGTGCTTTCTTTAAACGTCAAACCAATATCTGATTGGTCAATCTTGAATTTCCTAGCTGCTTCTCATTGTAACAGCTAGTGTGTTTCCTCCACTTTTAGATTTTTATACTCAAATCTATGAAGAGTCGTGCGGTATTTTGTTTTGATACGTGAATTCTCTAGATTTGTAACCGGCAACAACGCGCTCTCCTTTCCCATGAAACATAAAATGACCGCTCGTAATTTAGACACTTATTTGAACTTGATGACCCCTGATTGTGCTTTCCCCCTCCCCTACGGCAATTACCCTACATTCGCTTTATGTTTTATGAGCTCGGTCGACTCTTCGCACTGCTTCCCCCCCCCCCCCCCGCACACCCACCCTGCCTCGAGAGCGTACCCCGCGAATCTGCTTGGATGACCTTTTAACGATTTACAAAATTTGTTTGGATTAAATTTGATTGCCTCACTGGAAACCACCTTCCGTGCATGAAATAAGATTATTTCTTTCTTTTTTTCTTCTTTACCTCCTTATTATTGTTCTTTTCTTTCTCGGGAGCTGCTTCAGTTTTATTTCTCCGATATACGGTGTTCAAAGCAAAACTGCCTCGTAAAGATTTGCTTTATTTAATCTAACCCTTTCTTACGGTTTTCATCACATAGATAATAGACGCTATAAGATAAAAAAAAAAGTATATGTATACAAGCTCCATGTTTGAGATTTCACGATGGAGACAAAAAGGAGCGTTTACGAGCTAGCTCGGTCCATGGATGGGCGGATACTGAAACACGTCTCTCTCTCTCTCTCTCTCTCTCTCTCTCTCTCTCTCTCTCTCTCTCTCTCTCTCTCTCTCTTCTTTCTTTCTTTCTTTCTCTCTCTCTCTCTCTCTCTCTCTCTCTCTCTCTCTCTCTCTCTCTCTCTCTCTCTCTCTCTCTCTCTCTCTCTCTCTCTCTCTCTCTCTCTCTCTTTCTTTCTTTCTTTCTTTCTCTCTCTCTCTCTCTCTCTCTCTCTCTCTCTCTCTCTCTCTCTCTCTCTCTCTCTCTCTCTCTCTCTCTGGCCATTTGAACATGTATGCTGTGTCTTTCAAAAGGAAGTATCATTGTATTCATTTTCATTCCTCCTCCATTGCTCGATCAGTTTTAAGATTGTTTGCAGCTTTCAGGTGTATTCCAGAGTCTAACAGTATTGCCGCTTGAAAGTATGCCTTAAAAAATCTAAAACTCTTTGGAAAGTAATGGACAACACGATCAAAGACCATTTCGACGCGGTGACTTTCTTTTGAAGGTCATAGTATATTAGAAAAGGAAAGTATAGTGGGCCATCACGTGAATTTAAGCCCCTACCTCCGTTCTTTTTCTATCGCATGATTTCAAATCGAAGGAGAGAGAGAGAGAGAGAGAGAGAGAGAGAGAGAGAGAGAGAGAGAGAGAGGGGGGGAGAGGGGGGGAGAGAGAGAGAGAGAAAAGAGAGAGAGAGAGAGAGAGAAAGAGCGAGAGAGAGCTTCTCGCAAAATGAAGCGACCTGAGGTCAGTTAACCCCTACCCCTCTCCATCCACTCCTTGGGTGGCTCACAAGGGATAATACACGTTTGGTTGACTTACTGCAGCTCATCTGAACGCATTGGTCTCTGACAATGATGAATGGACAAGAATTGCAACATTTTTGCAACGAACCCGTTACCTTAGCAACGACAATGGAAACATTGGGTGATGAGGAAATTATTTATTTTCATCATGCATGCATCATGTGTGAGAACGTAATTGCAAAACATTGTTATATCTCGTATTTTTCAGCTAGACGGAATGATGTTAAATAACTTAGCTGGATATAGAATGAATATTATCCCGCGCTAGGAAGGATAGATCTGAAATAATTAATTCAAAGTGTATTAACGGTTTCTCTAACGTTTGCGCCAAAAGTTGTAAGAGCTGGAGTGCGTTGAATTCGGAGCACTCGAACCTATTTTCGTTGAGAATTTTGTAGCGCGAATAGTCCAGGTAACCGGAAATTTTAGCTTTGCAAGTATTGGGGAATTATGTCTGAGAGTCGATTCATATGTATTATGGGTCGCTGAATCCGAATCTGAACTTTGCGTACGAATCAGAGAGACGAAAAGGCCGCCATTTTCCAAAATGACGGTCAAAATCATGTTTTTTATTGGCTTATTTTGCTTACAACTCGAGCGCCATTTCAAAATGATCTAAACTAAATGCACTACGGAGCCACGAAAAATTGTGAAATTAGTCCGTTGCGGCGCATGACCACTAAACGGCCGCCTTGGGCAGCGCATTGGATCGCACTGGATTCCTTTTACATCAAATTTTAAGCGTAAAAAAGTGTGGAAAAGCGTTCCTAAGCGTGGCTATGCGCAAGGTTGTATGGAATAGTTCCACCATGACAGAATAAATTTAAAAAACGTTAGACTGGAGATACTTAACTCGATTTTAGATTGGGGTCCGAGCTCCCCCTTCTTAGTAATCTAAAGCGTGACTAAGCGTAGAAAAGCGTGACAAATTGTGACGAAGCGTGAGGAAGCGTGAGGAAGCGTGAGTCATCACTAAGCTTACAGAAGCGTGATTAAGCGTGACTAAGCATGAAGAAGCCTGCCGAAGCCTGAATACTGCTTAAGCGTGACGAAGCGTGGAAAAGCGTGGAAAAGCGTGGAGAAGTGTGGAAAAGCATGACTGAGCTGAGGGACGGTAAGGACTGAATCAATAAAGGGGTCACAAGCTGGGTTTTTGGTGACATCACCTTTTTGCCTATGTTGCATAGCCATGAATTGCAAGTGAATCGGCCCCAGTTTCAAAAGATATGAAAATCCTTCAGAGCGATCGACTCTATTTGTCAAGCTGAATCGATAGAGGGGCCACAAGCTGGGTTTTGGTGACATCACCTTTTTGCCTATGTTGCATAGCCAAAAGACTGGAGATACTTAACTCAATTTTAGATTGGGGTCCGAGCTCCCCCTTCTTAGTAATCGAAAGCGTGACTAAGCGTAGAAAAGCGTGACAAATTGTGACGAAGCGTGACGAAGCGTGAGGAAGCGTGAGTCATCACTAAGCTTACAGAAGCGTGATTAAGCGTGACTAAGCATGAAGAAGCCTGCCGAAGCCTGAATACTGCTTAAGCGTGACGAAGCGTGGAAAAGCGTGGAAAAGCGTGAAGAAGTGTGGAAAAGCATGACTGAGCTGAGGGACGGTAAGGACTGAATCAATAAAGGGGTCACAAGCTGGGTTTTGGTGACATCACCTTTTTGCCCATGTTGCATAGCTATGAATTGCAAGTGAATCGGTCCCATTTTCAAAAGATATGAAAGCCCTTGAATCGACTCTATTTGCCAAGCTGTGTTTCGGTGACATCACCTTTTTGCCCATGTTGCATAGCCATGAATTGCAAGTGAATCGACCCCAGTTTCAAAATATATGAAAACCCTTAAGAGCGAGCGATCGACTCTATTTGCTAAGCTGAATCGATAGAGGAGTCACGAGCTGGGTTTTGGTGACATCATCTATTTGCCTATGTTGCATAGCCATGAGTTGCCAACCGTATGAGTAGGCGGCCGTTTGGCGGTCATGCGCCCCAACGGGCTAATTTCTCAATTTTTCGTGGCTCTGTAGTGCATTCAGTTTTGATCTTTATGAAATAATGGTCGAATGGTCGAGTGCTTTTTCGTTGTAAATTTGACAAACTTTAAATTTATACTAAGTAGGATATTTTTTGCATTTGATCAATTTCGCTCGAGTTGTGAGCAAAAGAAGCCAAAGAACGTCATTTTGACTGTCATTTTTTTAAAACTACGGCCTTTCCTCTTATTCGTAAGCAAAGTTCAGATTCGAATTCAGCGACCCCAACTACATAGTAATCGACTCTCAGACATAATTTTCCAACACTTCCAAGCTAGGGTCCATATTAGCACAGAATAATACAATTGTATTATTCTGTGACATTAGCTCTCCGTTGCTTGGACTAAAGGTCTGCAGAGCCACCTGCATCACACTGTGAGTCGTGCCCCTTTGAGGCCGATTTTTATCAATTTTTTTGCTTCTATATGGTCACCAAATCAATTTTTTGAGGCTCAAATGAGACTCTTGCATACTTTTGTTGTAAGCAAATGAATGGTCCATTCTGATGTACAAACCAACAAAACTCACGAAAATCACAAGTCTAAAAATCAGTAATAAACCCACAAAACTAATTTGACGTCAATATCGTAATGACAGTTCAACACAGGTATCATGGAGGATTCCAGTCTAATTTGTCACTTTTTCTGCGGAAACACAGAGATAATATGTCTTATAGCATTGCCCTTTATTGAGAAATTAATGCAACCGTGGGTTCGGGTTGAGGCATTGCAATAAATAAATTTAGAAAAAAGGTGGGAGGTAAAACTCAAATGAAGAGATAGAATACGGATTTAAATTTTGACACAAAACACTTTGCTGCCCCCCAGCCGATCAGAGTAAACCGAAAAGTAAAAAAATAAAGGATTAGACCGCCCCATCGGGGACGGCCTGTTTTCAAAAGGTAAAACTTACATTTTCCTGAGAACGAAAGTTACGCGTCTCTCCTAGTCGAAGACAGAATAAGACTGATTTGGCTTGACTATGCGCCGAGGGAGCAAGCCCCGTAGCGATCCCAGGAACGTAACGAGCGCGTTGATTGGTCGAGACAGCATCATTCGATGTCCGAACAACCAACACGCTAAAGCCTTGCTCCTACCATCCACCTCAGTCGGAAAACATAGACCCACGCTTGGTGCGGTAAATGCGCCTTCAAACTGAGGAGGATGCCAGAAGCATGGCACCTACGCTCCTGCAATCGCCACATACTCTTCCCCCGACGACAGTCAGCGCGGGATATTTGAATTTAGCTGCTGCAATGCTACAGATACCCCCCAAGTTACATCCACCTTTCAAGCGCTGGCTTGAAAGATGGGTGCAACTCGCGATTCTCAAAAACAATGGCAACAACAAGATTCAAATATTCGGATATAAATTAGAAAAATTTTAGCATTTAAATTTCTGTTCGGCTGGGGGGCAACAAAGTGCTGGGCGACAGCCTCTTTCTGAAATTTTTTTTCTTGCAGTTGATACTGCACAAGTGCCATTTATTATATAAATATAACAAAACAAAAACTCATATACATGATTGCAAAAGCAATCTAAAAAAGATACAAAAATATCAGTTACAACTTATAATTAGATAATTCATGACTGAAAATACAATAAAAAGAACTTTTTAGTTGACAGCAACCTAAACTGGGGAGACAAAACATTTTATTACACAATGAGACGGAAAAGTTCATCAATTAGGGGAAAACATTTAGTTTTCATTTGTTTTGATCCGACAACGTAGGGGAAAATTGGTAAAAAAATGAAGGACAGCGATCAATGTTGGTGACATTCTCATGATCAGCCTGTCGAGGATCACCGGGGAGACATTGGTTCCAAAACAATTTTTGAGAACGACATAAGTGCTTTTAAGCACACAAGAAAAGACTATAGGGGCCCAGCCTGCTCGAACCTATAGGATCTTCCTACAGCTGATCGCCACTGATAGGAATGTAAAGCTTTTGAGCGCTAATGCTGTGACACCTATCCCGGCTTGCTTCCATTAGCGTCGCTTCACTGATTGGCACAGTGAATAGTACAACACCATCCGAAACATCGACGGGCTCTAAGACTCATGGATAAAAACAACAACTACCCCTTCTCCAAGCCAGAAACCACCCGATGTTTCGGCGAGTGCTGTACTACACCTTCAACAATCTGAGGGAGGGAACTAGGGACAAAAAGGGGTAATGGACTGGAGATCAGTTAAAGTGTCGAAACACCAGACCAGATAAAAAAGAAAAAACATTAATACATAATTAGTTGGTGGGACATACTCAATGCTATGACACCTATCCCGGCTTGCTTCCATTGAGTTTGTTCAATATTCAGAGACCTGCCTCTTACCAGGCTCTTGGATGTTGTTTTCGGATCTTATTCATTGAACAACAGTCCGATAAAAAAAGAAACAATTGATGAAACATTTTATTTAATTTTAATGAAATAAATTTTGAAAACTTTTTGGAAGTAGCTTGATGAAAAGTTACGTGACGGTTCTTATAACTAGGTATTTTGAACACAAAGTTCCGTTGAAAAATTTACTTATAACTAAAGGTTTCCAATATTGGATGGTAATAAAAAAAACAAAACTTAAAACTAAACTGGATAAATAAATTATCCAGTGAGAAGAGAAAAAAAAATAAATAAAAAAAAACATAATGAAAAACAACAAGCACCATGAAATTGGCAACAACCCCCAATTCTCAAAAAAAAAAAAAAAAAAAAAAAAAGATTTGATATCATATTTTTTTTTTTCATTTTAACTTAGATCCTTTAAGACAACTAAAGGTTTTAGCAAGGACGCATTAAACACTCCTACTACTTGACTGTCCTTGTCACTTAATTTAAAAGCATTTTGCCCCACTTCTCCAATGATCGTGTAAGGACCCTCGTAAATTCGGAAAAATTTTTTTGATTTCTCCATAACGAGCACTGGAGAGGTGGTGCATCTTCAATAGGACTTGGTCGTTAATCTTAAAATTAGTCAAGGGAAATCCGCGATCGTGCCTTTCCTTTCTGCGCTGGCCTCTACTCAAAAGTCTTTCTGTTACAAACTCCATTCTCAAATTGCACTTGGAGTTCTTATCTGGGTAGTCAATAAGGGAACACAGAAAGTTCTCTGGCTTTTGGCCCTTAAGGATTTCTACGGGAGCTGCTCCTGTGCTGTCATTTACAGTGTTGTTAATGCACTGTTCAATAAACTCAACGTAATCAATCCAAGAGTTATGTTTTTCAGGGCAGTACTGTCGGAACATGCCCCCCAGTATCCGCATATAACGCTCAACAGGATTGGATGAAGGGTGATAGACAGATGAGTGTACCTTTTTGATGTTAAGAGACTCCAACCTCCCCTGCCAAACGTTAGATCGGAAACAGGGGCCACGGTCCGACAGAACCGCCTGAGGCTTGCCTACATCAGTTATATAATTATTAGAAAATTTATTAGCAACTTGTGTCCCAGTTGCATTTCGCAACGGGTACAGTTTTATGTATTTTGAATAGAGGTCAACGCAGACAAGAAGGTAACTAAAATTGCCTTTGCTGACTGGCAGAGGACCGTACAGGTCCGCTGATACAGTTCCCAGAACTTCCCTAGGGATTATTGGAATTAATGGAGCATGGGTCCTTTGACTGGTCTTTGACTGTTGACAGTCTAAGCATGAGCTAACAATAGTTTTAACCTTCCTAAACATACCTGGGAAGGTGGCTACCTGATTAAGATGTCTGTAGGTTTTACCTACGCCAAAGTGTCCAATACTATGGTGAGTAGAATTAATAAGTTCAGATTCAAGGTATTTTGGAATGCATACCTTCCAGGCGCTGTTTTCGGAAGATTGAAAAAATAACAGATTTTCATGTAGACGATATAAAGAATCACCCTTAAAAGGTACTTTCCTTTGATAATTTCTCAATTAATTTACTTAACCTAGGATCAGACTTTTGGAATTTGTCCATATTTTTGAATTTGTTTTTAATGTCCTTTGGAAGGGCATATTTAAAACTCATGACATTAATTTCGAGGTTATTTTTTTGGAAGGGACTCAAGCTCTGGAGGGTACCTAGATAAAGTATCCGCAACGATGTTGTCCTTGCCCTTCACATACTCTACATTTAAATTGAATTCTTGGAGATATAGGCTCCATCTGACAAGCCGACCTGAAGTCAACGTACAGCTGTTTAAAAATGACAAGGCATGATGGTCCGTCAACACTGTGACGGGGAAACCCAATATATATGGCCTGAATTTTTCACAAGATCTGACAATAGCCAGTAATTCTAACTCGGTTGTAGTATAGTTACGCTCAGCTGAACTCAATACTTTGCTGAAATAGTGAATAGGTCTCCGGTTGTTTTCTGAGTCATATTGAAAAAGCTCTCCCGCCACAGCGTTAAGGGACGCATCGGTGTTAACATAGAAAGGCTTTGAGAAATCGGGAAAGGCAAGAACAACATCGCTGACAAAAGCTAATTTAATTCTTTTGAAAGCCTCCTGGTGTTCTGAGTCCCAACGCCACACAGAGTTTTTATTTATCAATTTAAGTAAAGGTGAAGTAAGGTCAGAAAGAGATTTGAAAAATTTTTTGTAGAAATTAATAAGGCCTAAAAATGACTGAAGGTCTTTGACACATTTAGGTACAGGAAAGTCCTGTATGGCAGCCACTTTCGAAGGTTTCATTTTAATTCCTTCTTTGCTGATGAGATGGCCCAAAAATTCCGCTTCCGGTTGTATGAAAACACATTTTGAAAATTTCAGGGTCATCCCCGCAGCAAGAAACTTGGTGAAAACTGTATTCAATGAGAAAGATGCTCTTCGAAAGTGCCTGACACTATACGAAAATCATCAACTAGCGGCTTAAGAACGCATCAACCTCAGGTCCTAAGACTTCATGAGTACTTTTTATAAAAATTTGCATGGATACACTAGTACCAAAGGGTACTCGAGTGAATTGGTAATTCTTGCCCTCGAACTGAAAGCTGGTAAGTTCTCGAGAGGCAGGATCCAACTCGATTTGCCAAAATCCGGCCGTACAATCAAGCGTAGACATAAAGTTAGCATTATTGAATTTAAATAGCAAGGAATCCATGGTTTCAGGAGATTCCGCATCAGAAATGAGGCACTGATTGAGAGTTCTCGCATCCAGACAAAGACGAACAGACCCGTCAGTTTTCTTAGTGACTGGTACGATTGGGTTGGAATATGGACTGTAACTTTTTTCGAGAACACCTAGTTTTAACATTCTATCTATCTCTTCTCTCACTCCCTCCTTCTTTGAAAACGGGATTGGATACGAGCGCTTCACAAACACATCCCCATTTCTGACCCGGAATCTCGCAGAGAATCCCTTGCATTTTCCTGGCCGATCAGAAAAAACTAAACGGTTTTTTGCAATTACATCAAAGAGTTGATCCCTTTGAGTTTCAGATAGTTGGGGGTTGTTTACCTTTTCCCTAATTTTTCTGGTCAGTTAGCAATTGATCTTCATCAAAATCAATATTGAAGCCGTCGTCAGCTCTCGCTAGATCAGAAAGTTGGCAATGAAATGAACTAAAGCTATGATTTTCAGATTTTAAACAAATTTTGAAAACCGTGTCCCTGATGACATCAGCCAAAATCTGTTTTCCATTCTTGTTCAGATGAAGGCCTCGGGGGTTGAAATTTTTTCGATAAAGGAAGTGTTTTGATTGAATGAAAGTACTGGATTTGAGGTTTTCACGCATATGTAAATTTGCAATTTTAATCTGATTTTCAATACCTGAGATATCATGGCGGGGAAAAATGTCGAAAATAATTAATTTACAGGAAAGATTTTGTACGAATTTAAAGTTGAATTCTGATTTTAGCTTAGTTTTAGACTTGCCTCTTTTAATATTATTTGTTCCCGCAATTAAAATGACAAAATCTTCAGGCTGAATTAAAGGTGATGATTTTTTGATTTCAGCGACTACTTCGTCGAAACGAGCTCCAGGTTTAAAATTAACTTTGACTTCAGAACCTTCAAATTTTTTCTTTAACAAGGGTTCCATTTCTCTCCCATGGCTATCACTGAACAAGTAAACAGTAGGCTTCCGATCAGGATTAGTATTCAAACTTACAGCATTACATTTTACCTCTGTAGACTCAATTGCTGAGTGGTTGGTAAAGGGAACAATTACTTGATTGCTCAAAAGTGAGAGACACTTTGATCCATAGTTGACACAGGCACAGAAATATTCCAGAAAATCAGTTCCCAAAATAGCTGGACAAGGCATGCTAGGGACGATCAGAAATGACTTCTGAAAATGATGGTTTCCCATAAAAATGTCAACAAAAGCTTGAAAAGAGACATTTCTAGATCTCACTCCCGTTACTCCCGTTAGAGTGACACCAGTGGTTGGCAATGTAGGGAAATCTTTTCCGGTCGTCTCTACTAGCAATTTGTAAAAGTCAAGACTAAAAAATGATACTTCACTACCTGAATCCACCATTATTTCGAATTCAAAACCATTGACTGAGCATTTGACATATGGAGATTTATATCTCGTATTACCTGATGGAGGATTGGTTTCTGACAGTAAAAAGTGAGGATCTTTCACAGCTGATGTGGCTGTCACTCGTTGTACTTGATTTAATTCAGTCCCCTCTTGGAGAAATGACTCTGGCACCAAATACTGTGTGCCCTGCCGTATCGCCCTCACAACCTGTGGCTGTTTCATTGTTAATTCTTTAAATTGAGGTAAAGAGATCATTAATTTGAGAAAATTTTTTTAAACGCTGAGAACTTTAAGGTGTTTTGATTTAAGAAATCGATAGAAAGCAATTCCTTGTTAATAGGCAATATTTCAATAGGGATGTTATTTGCACAGAATTCTTCTCTGATTTTTTGATTAATAAAGTCAAAAATAGTAAAATCTGGAATAAATCTGAGAACATTTACAAGTTCACAGATCAGGATGGGAATGCGATGAGACAGGTCACACAGCTGTGGCACCAGAATCAAAGGAAACATCCACGAAAAATCCTGTTCTAAGTGTTTAACAATTTTATCCGGTGGCAAATCGGATAAGTTTCGGAAAAATTCACTGTCCAAAATCAAGTTAGGATTTGTTATAAACAAAAGACATTTAAAATTTGAGAGATTAAATTCAATTGGAAGATCAGTAGAATTTATAAGATTCAAGAAAGATATATCTTTGATGAGAAAAATTTTGAACAAAAGATGGCCCTCTTGAAATCTAGGATATGATACCTGAAATAAATTAGGTATGACAGCCAAAATTTTAATACCTGGGTCATCAGAATACACAGATGAAATGTGTATCTCAAAAAGAAAATTATTTGATCCAGTTTCGGGACTGAAATCCTGGAACACCTGTGCCTGAGACTGGATCTTATTCAGACACGACTTGGGAAAAAAAGAATCATTTTCGGAGTTAGGTGTCGCAGATGAGTTTTCAGCAATTTGCAGCTGAGGATCATTGTTATCAACAGTAACAGTTCATACAAGAGCGTTAGGTTTAGGGATGTACTTTTGGCGTTGATTTGCGTTATCAGTTCTGTAAGGCTCCGTTTGAATTGAACCTTGAGAAAGAGCAGGACTCAATTCTGGATCCTCATCTAGTACCTGCAATAAGTCTTGCATTCCACTAATCGTCCGGATACCTGATTGGTACAAAGTGCGCTGGACACCAGGAGAAAAATGCTTAATTATTGCAGAGACTAGAACGGACTCAGGCAATTGATCGTCCAGATAACTTGCCTTTTGAATGAACGTTAAAAAATAGATAGTCATGTCACCATGTTTTGAATAACAGTATTGGTTCTTAGAGAACAACTCAATACGAACCTTATCTTGAGCCTTTGCCCCCCAAAAGAAATCTAGGAAGCTAGCACAAAATTGATCAAAGCTTCGAAACGAATTATAATAAACGTTGAACCATGTTAGAGCCTTTCCCTTAATCAATGTTCCTACCTCATTAAGCTTAATCTCATCAGTGGTATCGAAAGAATTGTAATGACGATTAACCTTTACAATAAACTGTTTAGGATGGACATGGTCAATGTTACCATTGAAACAAGGGAGATCTTTAAAATTTAAGGATGACCTTGGTCTTCCACGATAATAACCAGAGTGGTTCGAAGCGATGGAACATTGCGAATCTGCTCTGACCAAATTAGATTCTGGTTCATTGGGTCTTTTAAAAATTTTTTCTTGGAAAGTTACGATTGTCAATCTCGTTTTTTATAACTGTAGGAATTTGCTCCTGAAATGTTTCCATAGTGGAATTGAGTTTTTTCATTTCCTGCAACAGGCTTGAAATTGAAGCTTCATTGTTTGTTTGTCGATCAATCAATTCGACAATCGTATTTTGAGAAGTTTCAAGTTGATTTGACATAACATTAGGATTTTCTCCACTATTGACAACGGGATGTGAGTAATGGTACGATTGAGCGTTGGGGTTCAGCGAGCTTGGTGCTCCGCCTCTGCCCGTCCCTCCAACAACTCCAGTTACGTTAGCCTGGATGTGGCGAGGTGAAAACCCATGTCCCACACTAACATTTCTCAGAGGTGCACTTCTCTGAGCACTGCCAGGTAGGGACCGAGCTCTAGCTCGACCACAGCCAGTCTGAGGTGGTCGAATTTGGTTGTTGGATGGACTGGCAGACACAGGGCTACCCACATTTACAACAGGGGATTGCTGACGCCATACGTTAAATCCATCAGAAAAATTCATGGTGAGTACAAAGTATTTTGGGGAAATATACACACAAATAACACAAAATAAAAGATGAAATAATTTAGCAACTGCTTACGAAGGTAAATCTTGTCGTACTTCCGATGTAGCGATGGGTAGTTCGTTGATCCGTGTTTCCGAGGTATCCAGCTGTGAAGAAGAGAAATTTGACCAGAATTAGTGACTTGAAGTTTGATTTGAATTGCGATTGATTCGAGATGAGGCGAGTTTCAAATCCATCCGAGAAAGAAGACCGTCCGTCTTATCCATTGATCCGCCGAGAGAGTGAACAGGTTCCAAAGTAGATTGAGAAGGATCCATGATGTTAATGATCTGCAGAGCATCTGTTTCAAATCCGTCGGGAATCCATGAGTGCAACGCCGGCGTTTCTTCATCTTCTGGCTCATGATTTGATAAATCATGATGTCATGGCAAGTCAAAATAATTACCAGAAAAGTGGTAAATAATTACTGAAGTAATCATGACTCGATGAGAAATTTTGAAAAGAGAAAACCGAAACACTGAGCAAATCAAAGGGAAATGCTGTATTCATATTTAATTAATTAATGAATTTTTTGACTAGATTTAAAAGTAGATAGTTGAAAAATTGAACTCGCAACATTTCGCAGCAATGCACAGGTTAACTTAACTAAATAATCAGTCTAGATGACTGAAATACAACAAAAAAAAAAAACAGAAATTGTCCGCTCTATGATTCGAATGAATTAGTAAACAAAAACAAAGATGAGTCGGTCACCGGTGAACCATCGAAAGTTGCGTGATGCGAGTTATCGACAAGGGATGTCGATTAATCGATTTTCAATTCTGATGACGTGGCGAAAATGGCGACGACACAAAATAGGCTGACGAAACCGAAACCACCATGAGGATTAGCACTTATCACACAACTAGATTTAACGGGGAGAAACTCGAACACTAAATCACTTAATCACATGAACGGTACAAAGCACAAAGATGAAATAAATAGAAGCGAAACAAATAAAAGATACAAGATTTCGTCGGAAATCAAGGCTAAGAGAATAATGTGGTCGTCATGGCGGCATGCACGCCGGCCATGAACGAAAACCGTCACGTTTCACTTCACTAGAATACTTGTTTAGATCATAAGATCTTTAATATTTTTTAAAGAACCGGAAAATATTAATGAAAACCGGGCCCGCGTTGGTGGCGCCAATTTATAGCATTGCCCTTTATTGAGAAATTAATGCAACCGTGGGTTCGGGTTGAGGCATTGCAATAAATAAATTTAGAAAAAAGGTGGGAGGTAAAACTCAAATGAAGAGATAGAATACGGATTTAAATTTTGACACAAAACACTTTGCTGCCCCCCCAGCCGATCAGAGTAAACCGAAAAGTAAAAAAATAAAGGATTAGACCGCCCCATCGGGGACGGCCTGTTTTCAAAAGGTAAAACTTACATTTTCCTGAGAACGAAAGTTACGCGTCTCTCCTAGTCGAAGACAGAATAAGACTGATTTGGCTTGACTATGCGCCGAGGGAGCAAGCCCCGTAGCGATCCCAGGAACGTAACGAGCGCGTTGATTGGTCGAGACAGCATCATTCGATGTCCGAACAACCAACACGCTAAAGCCTTGCTCCTACCATCCACCTCAGTCGGAAAACATAGACCCACGCTTGGTGCGGTAAATGCGCCTTCAAACTGAGGAGGATGCCAGAAGCATGGCACCTACGCTCCTGCAATCGCCACATACTCTTCCCCCGACGACAGTCAGCGCGGGATATTTGAATTTAGCTGCTGCAATGCTACAGTCTCAAATTAGATAGGAATCTCCCATGATACCTGCGTCTCTCCGCCACTAAGCCCGATTCTGAGAGTGAATTCCGTGATTTTTGAGTGTAGGTCATTTTCGTCATTTTCACGGGTTTTTTGGCAAGAATCATTCATATTTAATCCTCCGCACCAAAAAACTGCAAGAGCTTCATTGTGCGTGGGAAAAATCCCAAAAATTCAAAAAAAAAAAAATTTTTTTTCTCGTCCACAACCGTCCACATTCGGTCGTCCATAAGATTCCATGTAATTATGTAAAATTCTGCGAACCACAAACAGATAAGATAAAAAAAGACGGCTATGCAATATGCATAGAGACTCTAATCTATATACAGATCCGTAACCCCCCTCCCCTACTACTCCTCCTCCTCCTCCCAAAATTTTTTGGGGACTGTGTGATTTACCGTTGTGATATCGCACTGTGACGTCGCGCTAATCGAATATATTATGCGAGGCTTCATGCAACCGCTGAGATTGATTTCGTTCTTGGATGGAAATCGGAATACTTAATTTGGCCGCTGAATCGTTGAAAAGGGCCCTTGTTCTTTTGTGCTTTTCGGTTTTCTCTCTCTCCACTCTTTTTCATAATACATTACATGCATGGCAGCGCGACGCTTTGCTAGTCCCGACTTATTCCCCATTCATGACAAAGTTAGTTCCCATTGACTTCGTTACCCTCTCTCTTTCTCTCTCTCTCTTTTTCTCTCTCTCTCCCTCTCTCTCTCTCTCTCTCTCCTCTCTCTCTCTCTCTTTTCTCTCTTTCCTCTCTCTCTCTCTCCCACATGTTTCCTCCTTGTGCATCTTTTTGTGTTACTTATTTGAGTATCGATCTTTGTTTATCGACTGGTGTGTGCGCGCGCTTGCGCATGGTAGCTTAGAAACGCTTCCAAAACGAATCCCGCGCGCTCCCCTCAACCGGCGTGTGGGGCGCTTGCGCATGGTAGCTTAGAAACGCTTCCAAAATGAATCCCGCGCGCTCCCCTCGACTGGCGTGTGCGCGCGCTTGCGCAAGGTAGCTTAGAAACCCTTCCAAAACGAATCCCGCGCGCCCCCCTCGACTGGCGTGTGCGCGCGCTTGCGCATGGTAGCTTAGAAACGCATCCAAAGCGAATCCCGCGCGCTCCCCTCGACTGGCGTGTGCGCGCGCTTGCGCAAAGTAGCTTAGAAACGCTTCCAAAACGAATCCCGCGCGCTCCCCTCGACTGGCGTGTGCGCGCGCTTGCGCAAGGTAGCTTAGAAACGCTTCCCGCGCGCCCCCCTCGACTGGCGTGTGCACGCGCTTGCGTATGGTAGCTGTAAAACGCATCCCGCGCGCTCCAAAATTTTTTTCGTTTAGTTTGATGCGCATTTACTGATTATTTAAATATAATACTTTTAAAACCATTTTAATTTGGTGCGCAATGAGTGTGAGAGAGAGACAGACCTAGAGTAGACTAAATAAACACGGGTATAAATTTCTCCCTTCTCCTTACCGGCGGTTAATTCTCCCAAAATAACGGATTTGCGGGGAAACTCAATATCTAATTATACTATAAATTTTGTTTACATTCTCTCCGCTCTTATGATCACGCGGTTCTAGGTATTTCTAAAAATGTCCACCTCGAAAATACGTGTGTTTATCCAGTATATGTACTCTAGACCGGCCCAGATTTGTACCCCCGTAGAAATCTGGGGGGGGGGGGGAGATCATCAGTGGACGTTGGGTCAAGAAAAAGAGACAACCTTGCAGCGAATTTATTTCAAGTGTTCTAAAAAAAATTATAACCCACAACACGAATAGAATATATACGTGATAGCTCACCGACTCGGGGTTCTCTGCAAAAACGCTTCCAAAATGCATCCTGCGTGCTCCCCTCGACTGGCGTGTGCGCGCGCTTGCGCATGGTAGCTCAGAAACGCTTAAACGCTTCCAAAACGCAACCCGCGCGCTCCCCTCGACTGGCGTGTGCGCGCGCTTACGCATGGTAGCTGTAAATTGCATCCCGCGCGCTCCCCTCGACTGGCGTGTGCGCGCGCCTGCGCATGGTAGCTTAGAAACGCTTCCAAAACGAATCCCGCGCGCTCCCCTCGACTGGCGTGTGCGCGCGCTTACGCATGGTAGCTGTAAATTGCATCCCGCGCGCTCCCCTCGACTGGCGTGTGCGCGCGCCTGCGCATGGTAGCTTAGAAACGCTTCCAAAACGAATCCCGCGCGCTCCCCCCGACTGGCGTGTGCGCGCGCTTGCGCATGGTAGCTTAGAAACGCATCCAAAACGAATCCCGCGCGATCCCCTCGACTGGCGTGTGCGCGCGCTTGCGCATTGTAGCTGTAAAACGCATCCCGCGCGCTCCCCTCGACTGGCGTGTGCGCGCGCTTGCGCATGGTAGCTTAGAAACGCTTCCAAAACGCATCCCGCGCGCTCCCCTCGACTGGCGTGTGCGCTTGCTTGCGCGTTGTAGCATAGAAGCGCTTCCCGCGCGCTCCCCTCGACTGGCGTGTGCGCGCGCTTGCGCATGGTAGCTTAGAAACGCTTCCAAAACGAATCCCGCGCGCTCCCCTCGACTGGCGTGTGCGCGCGCTTACGCAAGGTAGCTTAGAAACGCTTCCAAAAAGAATCCCGCGCGCTCCCCTCGACTGGCGTGTGCGCGCGCTTGCGCATGGTAGCTGTAAAACGCATCCCGCGCGCTCCCCTCGACTGGCGTGTGCGCGCGCTTGCGCATGGTAGCTTAGAAAAGCTTTCCCAAAAAGAATCCCGCGCGCTCCCCTCGACTGGGTGTGCGCGCGCTTGCGTATGGTAGCTGTAAAACGCATCCCGCGCGCTCCCCTCGACTGGTGTGTGCGCGCGCTTCCGCATGGTAGCTTAGAAACGCTTCCAAAACGAATCCCGCGCGCTCCCCTCAACCGGCGTGTGCGCGCGCTTGCGCATGGTAGCTTAGAAACGCTTCCAAAATGAATCCCGCGCGCCCCTCGACTGGCGTGTGCGCGCGCTTGCGCAAGGTAGCTTAGAAACCCTTCCAAAACGAATCCCGCGCGCTCCCCTCGACTGGCGTGTGCGCGCGCTTGCGCATGGTAGCTTAGAAACGCATCCAAAGCGAATCCCGCGCGCTCCCCCCGACTGGCGTGTGCGCGCGCTTGCGCAAGGTAGCTTAGAAACGCTTCCAAAAAGAATCCCCCGCGCTCCCCCCGCCTGGCGTGTGCGCGCGCTTGCGCATGGTAGCTGTAAAACGCATCCCGCGCGCTCCCCTCGACTGGCGTGTGCGCTTGCTTGCGCGTGGTAGCTTAGAAACGCTTCCCGCGCGCTCCCCTCGACTGGCGTGTGCGCGCGCTTGAGCATGGTAGCTGAGAAACGGTTCCCGCGCTCTCCCCTCGACTGGCGTGTGCGCGCGCTTGCGCATGGTAGCATAGAAACGCTTCCAAAACGAATCCCGCGCGCTCCCCCCGATGGCGTGTGCGCGCGCTTGCGCAAGGTAGCTGTAAAACGCATCCCCCCGCGCTCCCCTCGACTGGCGTGTGCGCGCGCTTGCGCATGGGAGCTGAGAAACGCTTCCCGCGCGCTCCCCTCGACTGGCGTGTGGCGCGCTTGCGCGTGGTAGCATAGAAACGCTTCCAAAACGAATCCCGCGCGCCCCCTCGACTGGCGTGTGCGCGCTTGCGCATGGTAGCTCTAAATCGCATCTAGCGCGCTCCCTTCGCCTGGCGTGTGCGCGCGCTTGCGCATGGTAGCTTAGGAATGCTTCCAAAACGCATTCCGCGCGCTCCCCTCAACAGGCGTGTGCGCGCGCTTGCGCATTCTAGCTCAGAAACTTTTGATTTTTTTGCATTTTTGGTAAGATTGCAACTAAGAAAAGTAAGATATTGAATTTTAATACAACTAATGAGAATAATTAACAATATTCAAATGAGCAGTAAAGAAATTTCAAAAAACAACATGCTGTAGACTAAAAATTTTGGGAGCGAAACTTACTCATGTTAGTGAGAGATTAAACTTGTGAATCAAAACATAACAAAAAGAACAACTCTATATACAACTGACTAAGAAAGTGTTACTTAAAATAGTTTGTAATACATTCAATGAGCTAGGAATAATTAATAAGTCGCAAAATTTATTAATGAGAGGTAATTTTATGAAGATATGAGGGCGCCATTGACAATTTACAAAATAATGTGGTGGAAGACAACAGTAAGTTGAATCGGGCAGTTGCAAGGATCGGAAATGTTGTGGTTTTTTTGAAGAAATTGGAAGTACTTGATGAGCTGAGAAAAAAAAGATGCCTTTGGTTTATAATTTAAATCCCACTGTCCCAGAGATGGGATTTTGTCCTAAAATACACTTTTTGGGAACAAATGGGAATTCCGCGTTGTGACGTCACTACATACACGATTTTTTTCAACTTTATACGTATGTATCTCCGAATCAAGGACACTTAGGAAAAAACCCAAAAGGGACCATTGTTCTCAGATTATTAAGTACTATCATTTTTTTTATAAGAAACACAAAATTTCAGACCTTTGCTGCTCCATTAAAAGTTTCAGTTGGGCTGGAAACTATAAAAAAACGAAAAAAAAAGAAATTAAAACAGAAGTTTCGAGAAAAAGTTACGAAACTATACGATATTTCATTAGGTAAATAATGAATAAAAGGAAGTGAATGTTTCAACGATCCAAAAGTAAATTCTCAACGCTTGCTTGAACCATTTAAGAATAACAAGGATCATTCGAATAACAGTTGATTCCAATTTCCAACTTGTGATCTTCGACTGAAGTGCCACTTCATCGATCAACAATAAGTAAGACGCATAAAACGGACACAATATTTCGAACGGAGGTTGGCTCGCCTAGATTGCAACGGTCGATGCATTGATAGTCAGCTGTTATGTTTTTTCAAGAGGTGAGTTGTTTCCCTGTCGATTGGACATTTAGCTCCATAGAGTAAGCAAGAACGATGAGTGGATGAAATGGCTTCTATGCGGTCACAAAACGATTAATCGAAGCAATATATCGTACCTGACGTCATAATGCTCGAAATAATTATGCAGCCAAACGAACGATGAAGCACATGTTACATCATCATGGTACATCTCAGTGATCATAGTCAAAACATTCATATTTTCACCATCAACTGATGGGTCGAAAAAAATCTTTCCCTGTCAATTGGTTCCTAATAAGCAACGTTTTAACAATTCACATTCACTGATTGGACGATTTTGGCACTTCTTTTGAAAAAATATTTGAATTCTCTAAAAGGGCGCGAACACTTTGAACGAAATTGAAACAACAACCGAATTTGAAAACCGAAAACCCATTTCTAGTAGTATAATCAAGACAAAAATGGAATTGTCGTCGTTTCAAAATAAATATCAAAAGGTTTCCAGTAAAATATTATTTAATCAAAATCAAACAACAATTCCAAGGACGAGGTGGGCGGAGCTTCTTTTCGTCCAAATACACAGGGAAGGTGGGAAAACGCTATATCCAATGGTCCATTGTTAAAGCAAACGATTTCAATAGAGCCTGCCTTGCGGCACGCTCTAAAAACCCCAACGCAAAAGAATACTGTTTGACGGAAATACAGCCCGATGAAATGCTGCTGTTAAAAAACCACACTACAAAGCGCCTTCAATTTTTGGTGTAGGCAAAACCAGCTCCGCTACGTACGAATAGTTATCTCGGCTAGCGTATGATCTCTCTGATGAACGAATCATATTCAGACTGCGCAGTCTTCTCTGATAAACGCTGAACAGAGGTTATAAAAGAGGTATTCTAGGGCACGTATCAGACGATTTGAGCGTGTGTCTACCAGTTTTGACCGGTACTACCTGTGTCAGAGAAATAATTGTACCTAATTCCTAAATTCAATCCGTGAACAAAAATATTACACGGTCCGGTTTAGCAGTAAGACTAAACCACTGGAAAATAATCTAATAGGTAGTATAATATATAATACAAAAGTACACCGAAGGAATTCGTTTAATTCAAGAATGTCATTTTCACACGGTCTCAGTTGGTTTGCTTATTATTTTTTAACCTTAGGATCAAAAGTTGCTACAAACAAATTTTGAACTGGTTTGAAATGAAGGTGAAAGTATTTTAGAGTGAACCGAGACATCGATATATCTGTTTCTTTTGAAAGGATTTACACACACAAAAAACTGACACATGACACATGACACAAACAAACGCAATTCTTTCACCTGCAGGCCGATCTTTGGAATTATTAGTCATATTTTGCTTTGTTATCGGCGATGATATTCCTCTGACCGATCATAAAAGAGCTCTAAAATCGAGTAACTTTACGCCAATGATCGCATGGCGCGCGACGAAATATCCGTCATCGGCGCGGCGGCGATGGCCAAACGGTGAACGAGCACGAGAGGTCGTCAACGTTGATGGCCATCGCCCGATGGTACAGCGTTGCCATATTATGAAATTAAATTAATAATTAAACTAAGCTCCGCCCCTTCCGATGGACATCGTGAAAGCAAAATACGTGCAATTCCTGCCGATGGCCATCAAACGGTTTTTGATGACAAAGCAAAATACGACTATTAGATAAGGCTGGTAGACTGAATAAATGAAGGTCTGCTATTGGTCACTTTAAAATGTTTATAATGTCTGTAACCAGGTTTCCCTCCGCTACATTCGATAAGCTATCGGCGCGCTTCAAAGCAACTGATAGCTTATCAAAATGTATAGAGTGGTAGGATACCCTTGGTTCAAGATCTCTTCTTTTTGATGAACACTTTAAAGTGACTGCAATAGTAGACCTCAGTGGCGGCTCGTGCGATTTGGCAACAGTGTTTTTATCCCATTTAAATACATGGAAAACAATCGAAACTCGAGGAGGCTGCCAGCCTCCGCTTGAATCGATTTTTTACCTAAGTTCAAGTGGGGAAGATGCATGGTTGCCAAATCTTACGGGCCGCTACTGGTAGACCTTCATTTATCCAGTCTACCAGCCTTATCTAATGATTTTAAAAAACGTCCCACTGGATAGATGTATTTGAATCCTGTGTCCAGATAGCCACTCTCAACAAGCACTTTCGTTTCAAACCAATTTCCAACGAATTGGTTCCAATTTTTGATTTTTGGTTAAAAAATAAGATACTTTTAAACAAACCCTCCGTTCATGCAGCCTACTTACTTTGGAATAGGTATTAAAAGGATAATGTCACCCCTTTACAGTTATAGCTCGTTCAGATGTAACTACAGGGACTCTAACTTCAAGGAACTTTGTCTCTATTTCCAGGCATTCTTCTCCGCTTCTTGATTGAAGAAACTGTGGTTACATATTTTTAAATAGGTTTATTTATTTATCTAAATGTGGTACATGAACCCATAAGGCGACTAAGGCACAGATCAAAAAAAATATTTTTAAAGAAATAACACAAACTAAAAATCCAAGTATTACCTTAGATAACACTCCATAGCTTAGAGCTCTTCAATCTTATACAACGCTTTGTTTCAGAGAAAGCTCCTTAAAGAATACTAGAAAATGGTTCGATATGTCCGTTTTTAACTATTAATTTTAGATCTTCAGGTAACGCATTAAAAATTTGGATGGCTTTATTAGGCACTGAAGACCTCGAATTTTCTAATTTAAATTTTGAGACATCTATGTTAACATAGCTGCTACCATAATGCTGTAAAGGCTGGAGCATGGAAGGAGAGACAGTAAGACTCCATAGTGGCAAATTTTAAAAACTCCATACAATACAGACATTATAGAGGAAAAGGCTTGAGCTCAATGAATGTTGATTTACAGTGTTGATTAAAAAATGAACAATGAAAACATTTTTTTGAGGGACAAAACATATTAACACATACTCATTGCCATTGTTTTCCAGCTCAGATCAAATATTTAACCGACAACTGGTAGCCAAAAGTTCGACTTGAGTTTTAATATCTTCCAATCCGGTGTGAGCCGACCACGGACCACGGAGCAAGAGAAAGAGTTACAAGAAAGGGAAGAATTATCAAACGAAGATAGAGAGTGAGTGAGTGAGAGAGAGAGAGAGAGAGAGAGAGAGAGAGAGAGAGAGAGAGAGAAAGATATAATAGAAACGGGCAGTGTGACTGCTAAATTAGACTGGTGGAAAATCTCAACTCTTACGGCGGGCGGCGATGCGCACAGTTAATCAAAAAATGGAATTTTCTGGACATAATTCTAGGAATAAAAATAAAAATCGTAAACAATAAACAGCAATATGACAAACTTAGCCCTTCACTGCATGGGATTTTTTTTTTTCAACCAAAACTGGATTTTTCGATTCATTAAGTGGTCACATATATGGGAAAAATAGCAAAAAAAAATAATTAGACAGTTTTTCGGTGAAAATTCTCATTTTTCCATTTTTGTCTTGTTTTTTACAAGTGCTATAACACCATAAGAAATTGCGAGAAAAAAAAACAATTTTTTTTTCAAAATTTTCAAAAAAATAAGAATTTTTTCCTTTAATTGGATTTTTCAAAGAGCAAATGCCAGAAGCTTAGTAAAAATAATGAAATCGGGGTTGAATAGGATACGGGGACAAATTTTCCCCCAACCATGATTTTTTTTATTAAATGCATTATAATGAGTGCTGGTGGTCTTTTGAAAAATGTTTGCGCCCCTTTTTATGTTTTCTTATAATGTGACACTGGTGATACAATTTGGAATAAGTCAAAATATACATTACAATGTCTGATATAGGGCTTTTTACATCATGTATCACCAGTGATACACTATGCAGTGTAGGGTTATAAATGTGCGAAATCTTTCCTCTCAGATTTTAAAATGAGCCGACTAACGTAGTCTCTGGAAGAAAAGATCAGCGCTAAAATGTTGTTTAAAAGGGGAGGGGAGGGGGGGGGGGGAGGAGAGAAAAATTTTTCATGTCCAGGAAAATTCATGAGTCGATCAAGTGTGCGTCACGGCAGGAGTGCAAGGCCAACCACGGTGGTCGGCCGAAGTAAAGCTCAAGCTCGAATCTCGGTGCAGATGTCTGAGTTTTTGAGTGCCTCTTCTCCTCTCCCCTCCCCTCCTCTCTCCACCTCTCCTCTCTCTTCTTCTCTATAGTGGTCGCGTCAGGGATTCCTTTCGCGAACAGCTGGTATCGTTGAGAGCCCTGCTTATAGCGTTTGAGTTTCCTCAGGTGGTTTCTTCTAATTTACCGTTGAAAGTATACTTTCATTTGCTGTTTATACGTTCTGATGTACTGTGACCTTCAAAAGAAAGTTTCCTCATAGAAACGGTCCTTTATAATGATGTCCATTATTTTTCAAAGAGTTTTACATTTTTCAAGGCATTTTTTCAAGTGGCAATGCTCTTTTAGACCCTGAAATACCTGAAAACTGCACACTTTTTTAGCGTCAGATGAGGAATGAAAGAATGAACATTTCTACCGAATACTTTCTTTTGAAAGTCATTGTACACTATGCTCACGTTCATGAAGTTCTATTCTCACGATGCAATGAGACCAACTTTCTACATAACCATAAAGGGGCTTTGTTGAACTTAATTTTGAAGACATGCCATCCAGGTAGGAAGCAGTAATGGAGTTGTATGGACTTTTTAAAGACACTATCGGTTTTTTTGTCTTTGTCTCTTGAATACCAATGGGTAAATTTTAAGTAGTAACCGGATTAGGACCGAGCAATTTTTAAAAAGCAAGCCACGCAAATCAATACTTTTATAGTAACATTCTTTCTTCTTCTTTTCCTCTACGTTTTTTTTCAAGGGAACTTATTTTGAAACGGCAAATGAGAGGCATTAAAGTCTCAGTCAGTGCTCGTTTTTCAAGTATGACCACAACACAAAATGCTAGAAAGTTTTAAAGTAAGCTTAAAAGATCAACAATTACGCTTTTTACTACTTTTTTTCACTGATTCCGAGCAACTCTCTTTCCATCTCAGCCTATTGTGTAAACGCTGGTCAAATATCTTCTTGGATTCACAAGAGTTAAAGGTAAAGTACACTCTGGTGAAGACTAACATTGCAATTTTTTTTTAAAAAAACGGGCCAAGCAAATCAATACTTCCACCCTTGGATTTTTATACGCTTTTCTGCATCCCTTCCAAGGCAAATTATTTTGAAACGGCAAATGACAGTCATTAGAGTCAGTGCTCGACAGTGCTTTTGACGATTTTTTTTTCACTGAATTTTGGCCACTTTTATCCAATCTCAGACTATTGTGTGAACGTTGGTCAAATAACTGAGGTCATAAGGATCAGAGGTAAAGTACACTCAGGTGAAGACCAATACTGCAATTTTTAAAAAGCAAGCCAAGCAAATCAATATACGTCCACCCTCGGGTTGTTTTTTTCTTCTCTGCGTTCCTTTCAAGGGAAATTATTTTGAAACGGCAAATGAGAGTCATTAGAGTCTCAGTCAGTGCTCGTTTTTCAGTTATGAGCACGGTGCAAAATGCATAATGCGAAGCACACTAATGCTTAACATACTACCACTCCAACAACCGAAGAGTGTCTAATGTTGACTCTATATCCCTGATGATGATGACGATGTTGATAATGGCGATGGTGATGATATCGTCCGAAGAATGGCCGGATGGCCGGATCCTCCTCCATGTTTAAGGAGTGGATTGCATGCCCTGGCCCCAACGCCCGGCTGGATAGGCAAACAAAGTTGCGTTCGCTCCCTCTTGAAAAATGAACGGAGCTATAGGAGCGAGCGCGGAGTCAACGATTCTTTGTTTGTTCCCTGTCGGACCGGATCCACTGGAGTAGGGTTCTCGTCATGCTAACTTCGCGGCGCAGCGAACTGGCGTTGCGCGTTGGACTTTGTAGCGTGAATGTCAAACTTCCATATAAAGAAGAAGAAAAAAAAAGAAAAAAAAAATAAAAAATAGGAAACACCCCACGAACACTTTCTCGCGTCAAATTTATGTGGGGAAGACCCCCATACCCCCTAAATATTCTGGGGAACACTCCGACCCCCCTATAATATTTCGGGGGAGACCTTCAGACCCTACTGCACCTATTTTGATTTTTAAATGGTCTTAAACCCTTTCATGCGCACGCATTTCGGGTTTTGACCTTTTTTAGATTTATTTAGACCGTTTAAAAGAGGACGATTTTCTAAGAATTTTGATGGGTCACACAAGTTTTTGCAAAATGTCTATTTCAATTCCATTGAATCCATGTTATACTCTGTTCACGATAAGAAGGCGGGGTGAGAATTCAGGTAGTAATGCACTATTTAGCAAGAGTGCGGCTATACTGGCTACTCCAACCCTTTGCAGTGGCCGTTGTTCCCTCAAACTCTCTCTTGGCACGGAGTATTTCCAAGAATCGACAGACTCAAAAATTTACACACGTCCAGTACAAATTGCGAACGGTCAAAGGGCCAAAACTTGACAAAAATAGTCGAGTTTGAATATTGATGACTCTCAGAAATTCGTATTTTTCAGTCCGAATTAAATTCAGGATATTTTGTCTAAAATCGAATTTATGAGTGTCATTAATATTCAAAGTCGACCATTTTTGCCGAGTTTTGGCCCTTTAGGGCGAAAATTTCGTCCGTTTTTTCGTATTTTTGACCGTTCGCAATTTTTACTGGACGTGTGTAAATGTTTGAGTCCGTCGGTTCTTGGAAATCCTCCGTGCCAAGAGAGAAGTCGGAAGAGCAACGGCCACTGCGACGGGTTGGAGTAGCCGGCACGGCATAGCCGCACTGTTGCTAAATACAGTGGCGTAGTAAGGCTCAGTGGCACCCGGGGCGGAACACTTTAGTGTCACCCCCTATGGGAGGTCTGGGTTGGACACCCCCCAGAATAGGGAAGGGGTCCGGGGGCCCTCCCCCGGGAAAATTTTTAAAAATTACGATCCCGAGAGCCCATATTTTTGCCATCTCCACGCTGAAATTCGGTCAGATTAACTAACATAAATTCTCGGACTTTTAACTTGGCACTTGCTTACAAACAAGTTTACTGAAAACTGTATATGTAATTTGCACATGCGGACGGTTCAAATTTTAAAGTTGCTTCTTATGTAGTACGTATACTTTCAAGGTCGTAAATCCCGACCACACCTTGCCAGGGGTGAATGCAGGAACGCTCTAAGGGCAGCCATTTTGAAATGCGAGAGCGGTGTAAGGGCCGAAATAATCCCAATCTATAGAGGGGAGTCTGGGGGTTCTCCCCCAGAAAATTTTGAAAATTAAGGTTTCTCTGAAGTTAATTTTTAGGTTTTTTCTCTCTCCCAGTTCCAGAGCCTCCATATCTTATGAAATACCATGCCCATTAAGTGTCGTTGACGATTCCAGCCTCTCTAGGGCTGTTTTTTCTAGTTCCTTTGAGTCTACCGAACCCCATTTATGTAATGCCTTCTCTGGAAAATGTTGAAACTTTGAGCTACTCTGGAGCTGTTATTGGCCTCCTTTTAATCATCCAGATCCCTTGTTTTTTTTTTATTTTTTGCACAAGTTGTTTTAAAATTGAAGCATCTCTGGAGCTATACTTTTAGGTAGGTACCTTAGGAACTCTGTGGCCTTTTTTTCCGTGGAAAGCTTTATTTAGAAAATTTTGACGAATTCAGCCTCTCTGAATTACTCTGGAATTGCTTTTAAGCCCTTTTGGACACCCCCTCCAGATCTCTTTTTTCCTGAATCACCCTGCTGTAGGGTGCCATTCTTAGTTCAAACTGGCACTCTACTATGCTTCAGGGCGACACCCTTCGTCCAGAGTGGCACCCTCCTACTTTAGGGTGTCACTTTCCGTTCAGAATGGCACCCTCTTATTTTAGGGTGCCAATCTCCATTAAAAGTGGCACATGAAACTTTTCGTCCAAATTGGCACCCTCTTACTTCAGGGTGACACGATTATTTAGCCAAGGTGATACTTTTTTCTAACTCTATTTTGCGCAGGCTCTCTTCTCAGCCTCTTTTCCTCCCACTTGTCCCTCCTTACTTCCAGTTTTTCCTATTTTCTCTTCTTTTGGAGGTGTTTCCTTTCGTTTTCCCCCTTTTTCCTTCTTTCTTCCCCCTTTTCTTCTTCTCTTTTCCCTTCTCTTTTTCTTTTTCTCTTCTTTCTTCTCTCTTTTCTTCCCTTTTTACTCAGGGTGTCACCTCTCCGATGGTGTCACCCGGGGCGGGCCGCCCCCTCCGCCCCCCCTTACTACGCCACTGGCTAAATAGTGCATTAATACCTGAATTCTCACCCGCCTTCTTATCGTGAACAGAGTATAGGTACATGAAATGGTACACATGTGCACCACTTCCCGTGAAAGGGTTGAGGTTTGAATGTTAAGACAGTAAGGGATTTATTTTATAGTAGGCTGGTTATAGATTATTTTTCACCGTATTCATCAAAATCAATTGATCAATATTTGAATTATTCCAAGTTTTCCTTTTTTTCACCCATTTTAGGATTGACTTTAATGGAAACCATTTTTCATTAATAACTATAACTCCTAAGAAGGTCCAAATGCTTTTGGTCCATCTCTAAAAATTGTTTAATAAATCAGATCAACCATACCTGCTTCTCAAAATGTAGATTAGGCATTGTATAAACGTGAACTTAAGACGCACTTAAGTCCAAGGGACTCAACTCAACAGTGCGACCCGTTCTGTGACGTTGCGTGGTGTCGATTTCGATGTTTTGATCGTCAAATATCCTATATTATATTTGTAAGAATGAAGCTAAGTTCCTGGAGAACCGTTGCACCGTTCGGTAGGGGCCTGGTACCGATCGGTAGGGCTCGGCTTCAATGCTTCGGGAAAAATATAAGTTTTTCCGTGCGGGCCCCGCGTCCCTTTTTAAAATGCTAAAAACTTTTCTCTGAAAAAGTTGTGCGAGTGCGAAAAGGATGCGAATCAGTTCGTTTTGCAAGGGTGGGAGAGAGAAGCGAGATTTTGTCATCCTTTTTTAAATGCATACGTGCGGACGAGCATACGATTTTGTACGCGTGTGAGCGACAAACGTGCTGCTCTGTCAATTTTTTTTTTTAAATTTGATCGAGCGATTTGACGTTACCGTGGCGATTGTGATCATATGTTTTTTGCGCGGAAGGACCAACGACCTCTATATAAGACCGGCGAACGAATACGAACCAGCGTAACCCGCAAGAAGGAAAGTTAGGTTAGGAATAGAGGTGCTTGGCCGGATAGGAGCACCTCTGTTTACACGTATTTTTATGAAGATGTTCTCTTCCGTTTTTCGCTTCTAAAACTCCTAATTTTACACGGATTTTGCTTTTCTTGGTCTTAATAGAAGGAGGATAGCTTGGGCGTTGACCTCCGCCCTACCGGGTCCGGTAACGTTTTTTCGAAAATATATGGAAAATATAAGTCGTTGAAGTGGACACCCGTTGGTATGCTCTGAAGACCTTGCAAATCACGTTCGCCTGTTTACGACGATTCAATCTGTCTACAAATCGGCTTTTAGTCATTTTTTGAGTCTACTCCTTCACTTTCAGTCCTTTTGGTGCTAGATTCTTCAAAATCCGTAAAGTTTTACTGGCTGAGGAGGTAATTTTTCTATACTGAGTAGTGTGTACCAGTAAACCCTCCTGTGTTAGAGTTCGTAGTTACTTAACTTGAGTTCGTAATTTCTGTACATTTCCCTTTTGGATGATTTTTCATTCCTAATATTGTTTTATCAATCTGCGCCATCATCAGTGTCTATTAAATACTGTGATTGTGGTGAAACCCGCCCGCCGTTAACTCAGGATGTCGGATCGAGCCGACCACTGAAAGGGTTCTGGTTAGTCATCATCAATTTTGTGAAGTACTCATCATGTCAGGAGTGACTCCCTCTTATTCCTTTGTTTAGTCGCAGCATAATTCAGCCTTGAATCAGGATTCATCGTAAAATTCCTCTCTTTGAACCATCCGTGGTTTTTGCGCATTCTTCGGAATCTTAAAGGTGAGCTTGGAGGGGGAGGCTGAGAGAATGGCCTATAAGATTTGGGTCATGATTTCTACGAACAGCACCTAGAGGCTCATTCAGTTAAGTTCATGAAGTCGTATCGGAAAGTATTAGATGACAGTTATATGAGGGGCCCTGTTTCTTCATCACACATTTTAGCATTTTTAGCTGCTGTGACTCAGGCTGCTGTGAACCGCAGTCGCTAACGGAAAAACTTTGGAAAACGGACCGAACCACCATAAGCCGCAATGAGTGCGAGTGAGCAACCTTAAAACGCGAAGAGTCTCTCTCTCGCACTCGAAGTCGCTTACTCGAAAAATTTGGGAAACGGACCGAGCCGCCATAAGCCGCAATGAGTGCGAGAGAGAAACCTTGAAACGCGAAAGGTCTCTCTCTCTCGCACTGTCAGTCTCTTACGGGAACAATTTGGGAAACGGACCGAACCGCCATAAGACGCGATGAGTGCGAGAGAGAAACCTTGAAGCGCGAGAGGTCTGTTTCTCGCACTCGCAGTCTCTTATGGGAATAATTTGGAAACTGACCGAACCGCCATAAGACGCAATGAGTGCAAGTGAGAAACCTTAAGCGCGAGACGTCTCTCTCTCGCACTCGCAGTCGCTTACGGGAATACTTTGAAAAACGGACCGAACCGCCATAAGACGCAATGAGTGCGAGAGAGAAACCTTAAAACGCGAAAGGTCTCTCTCTCGCACTCCCAGTCTCTTACGGGAACAATTTGGGAAACGGACCGAACCGCCATAAGACGCAATGAGTGCGAGAGAGAAACCTTGAAGCGCGAGAGGTCTCTCTCTCGCACTCGCAGTCGCTTACGGGAATAATTTGGAAACTGACCGAACCGCCATAAGGCGCAATGAGTGCGAGTGAGAAACCTTAAAACGCCAGAGGTCTCTCTCTCGCACTCGCAGTCACTTACGGGAATACTTTGGGAAACGGACCGAACCGCCATAAGACGCAATGAGTGCGAGAGAGAAACCTTAAAACGCGAGAGGTCTCTCTCTGGCACTCCCAGTCTCTTACGGGAACACTTTGGGAAACGGACCGAACCACCATAAGACGCAATGAGTGTGAGAGAGAAACTTTGAAACGCGAGAGGTCTCTCTCTCGCACTCGCAGTCGCTTACGGGAATATTTTGGGATACGGACCGAACCGCCATAAGACGCAATGAGTGCGAGAGAGAAACTTTGAAACACGAGAGGTCTCTCTCTCGCACTCGCAGTCGCTTACGGGAACACTTTGGGAAACGGACCGAACCGCCATAAGACGCAATGAGTGCGAGAGACAAACTTTGAAACACGAGAGGTCTCTCTCTCGCACTCGCAGTCGCTTACGGGAACACTTTGGGAAACGGACCGAACCGCCATAAGACGCAATGAGTGCGAGAGAGAAACCTTGAAACGCGAGAGGTCTCTCCTCGCACTCGCAGTCGCTTACGGGAATATTTTGGGAAACGGACCGAACCGGCATAAGACGCAATGAGTGCGAGAGAGAAACCTTGAAGCGTGAGAGGTCTCTCTCTCGCAATCCCAGTCGCTTACGGGCATAATTTGGGAAACGGACCGAACCGCCATAAGACGCGATGAGTGCGAGTGAGAAACCTTAAAACGCGAGAGGTCTCTCTCTCGCACTCGCAGTCGCTTTCGGGAATACTTTGGGAAACGGACAGAACCGCCATAAGACGCAATGAGTGCGAGAGAGAAACCTTAAAACGCGATAGGTCTCTCTCTGGCACTCCCAGTCTCTTACGGGAACACTTTGGGAAACGGACCGAACCACCATAAGACGCAATGAGTGCGAGAGAGAAACCTTGAAACGCGATAGGTCTCTCCTCGCACTCGCAGTCGCTTACGGGCATAATTTGGAAACGGACCGAACCGCCATAAGACGCAATGAGTGCGAGAGAGAAACCTTAAAACGCGAAAGGTCTCTCTCTCGCACTCCCAGTCTCTTACGGGAACAATTTGGGAAACGGACCGAGCCGCCATAAGACGCGATGAGTGCGAGAGAGAAACCTTGAAGCGCGAGAGGTCTCTCTCTCGCACTCGCAGTCGCTTACGGGAATAATTTGGAAACTGACCGAACCGCCATAAGGCGCAATGAGTGCGAGTGAGAAACCTTAAAACGCGAGAGGTCTCTCTCTCGCACTCGCAGTCGCTTACGGGAATAATTTGGGAAACGGACCGAACCGCCATAAGACGCAATGAGTGCGAGAGAGAAACCTTAAAACGCGAGAGGTCTCTCTCTGGCACTCCCAGTCTCTTACGGGAACACTTTGGGAAACGGACCGAACCACCATAAGACGCAATGAGTGTGAGAGAGAAACTTTGAAACGCGAGAGGTCTCTCTCTCGCACTCGCAGTCGCTTACGGGAATATTTTGGGATACGGACCGAACCGCCATAAGACGCAATGAGTGCGAGAGAGAAACTTTGAAACACGAGAGGTCTCTCTCTCGCACTCGCAGTCGCTTACGAGAACACTTTGGGAAACGGACCGAACCGCCATAAGACGCAATGAGTGCGAGAGAGAAACTTTGAAACACGAGAGGTCTCTCTCTCGCACTCGCAGTCGCTTACGGGAACACTTTGGGAAACGGACCGAACCGCCATAAGACGCAATGAGTGCGAGAGAGAAACCTTGAAACGCGAGAGGTCTCTCCTCTTACTCGCAGTCGCTTACGGGAATATTTTGGGAAACGGACCGAACCGCCATAAGACGCAATGTGTGCAAGAGAGAAACCTTGAGAGGGAGACCTCTCGCGTTTCAAGGTTTCTCTCTCGCACTCATTGCGTCTTATGGTGGTTTGGTCCGTTTCCCAAATTTTTCCCGTAAGCGACTGCGAGTGCGAGTGAGAAACCTTAAAACGCGAGAGGTCTCTCTCTCGCACTCGCAGTCGCTTACGGGAATACTTTGGGAAACGGACCGAACCACCATAAGACGCGATGAGTGCGAGTGAGAAACCTTAAAACGCGAGAGGTCTCTCTCTCGCACTCGCAGTCGCTTTCGGGAATATTTTGGGAAACGGACCGAACCGCCATAAGACGCAATGAGTGCGAGAGAGAAACCTTGAAACGCGAGAGGTCTCTCTCTCGCACTCGTAGTCGCTTACGGGAACACTTTGGAAAACGGACCGAACCGCCATAAGACGCAATAAGTGCGAGTGAGAAACCTTAAAACGCGAGAGGTCTCTTTCTCGCACTCGCAGTCGCTTACGGGAACACTTTGGGAAACGGACCGAACCGCCATAAGACGCAATGAGTGCAAGAGAGAAAGCTTGAGAGAGAGACCTCTCGCGTTTCAAGGTTTCTCTCTCGCACTCATTGCGTCTTATGGCGGTTCGGTCCGTTTCCCAAAGTGTTCCCGTAAGCGACTGCGAGTGCGAGAGAGAGACCTCGCGTGTTTCAAAGTTTCTCTCTCGCACTCATTGCGTCTTATGGCGGTTCGGTCCGTTTCCCAAAATATTCCCGTAAGCGACTGCGAGTGCGAGAGAGAGACCTCTCGCGTTTCAAGGTTTCTCTCTCGCACTCATTGCGTCTTATGGTGGTTCGGTCCGTTTCCCAAAGTGTTCCTGTAAGCAACTGCGAGTACGAGAGAGAGACCTCTCGTGTTTCAAAGTTTCTCTCTCGCACTCATTGCGTCTTATGGCGGTTCGGTCCGTTTCCCAAAATATTCCCGTAAGCGACTGCGAGTGCGAGAGAGAGACCTCTCGCGTTTCTTTTTTTTCTTTTTTTCCTTTTCCTTCCCCCCCTTCTCATGATTTGGGGGCCCCCGAAGAGCGTTGGCCCGGGGCATTTTGCACCATCAGCCCCCCCTCTCGACGCCCCTGTGTACTGCTATCTCACTCTAATTTCAAAAAACTTATGGAGAGACATCTTTTGAGTATTAAGCATCAATTGTCAAAAAGCGCTGAATGAATGATCCCAAATAATAGGGGTTGTAAATGACCTCACGTCCAAAAAGCTTAAAAAATTAAAATGTTACATGAAGTTTGCTTGAATTTCCGAGCCAACCTATTTTAACAAATTATTGTCGTTAATAAAGGGCTGTTTGAAGAAGGCACACTTTTCCCTCGCAAAGTTTCTTTTCAGTTTTTATACAGATTTTTGATTTACCTACTAAAACGCAATGTCTTATTGTCATGTCAGTTCAACGAAAGGTTATCGTAGGTGTGCGATTTCGGTCATGCGTATTTGTTTGCTTACCCCGAACTTCTCATTTTATTGTGAAAGCATGGTTTTTCACTCTCGCTATCTCTCTTCTCCTTCCCTTCTTTTCTCTGTACTGTTCTAAATCGTATAATCCACATGCGCTAATACGGTGCATCCAAATGCGCCGATTCTAAGGGTTTCGGCGGCTCCATGAGCGCCAAAAAAAATTGACGGTTTTGGATCGGGCCCTCTTGAGAACGACCACCCCTAAAATGGTTAAGTTTCATGCAAGGGGTGGGGGGACGGGGGGTTATGCTATTTATGCCCCTTCCAAATGATGACTCCTGTTTTCTAAACATTTGGTGTACATGAGAAAATACCTCTTTAGTATTGCAGGAATAATAGAGTAAGTTTTTAGATTTCGTCCTTTGGAGCAGGATTAGATGGGCGAATAGCAAGCGGAGTTAGGGAGTGGATATCAAGTCAAAGTCTTAGCTCGAATAAACAAAATCACGCGCAAGACGCGAAACGGAACGCTTGGCCCCGAAGCGGCCACCGGCCTCTAGTATTTGTATATACCTGTATGGTTTCAGGGAGGTTTTTGATTGATAGTTGAATATAGTTGATCAAAATGCATTGATACAGATTTTTTTTTTTTTTTTTTTTTAAGTTTTATGTCCATGATTATGGACAGTTTGTGTCAACGTTTCATTTTTTTCGATTTTAATACCGTATTCGACAACAATCGTAGGTAATAACAAAATTTGCAGAAAAAGAAAAAATTGAATTGTTACTACATCTTTGGAAAACTTTACTAGAAAGCAGCCGAATATCTGGGTTTCTGAGTTCACTTTTTGCTATTTCCGACGTCATTGAAACACTTTGTCCATAATAATGCTCCTCAGTCTAATGTCATTGATACACAACATCCACAGTTAATTATGAACATTACATATCTCTCTTTCTACTGAACGGAATCCTTTTTTTTTTTTTTTTTTTTTTTTTTTTTTTTTTATTTGAAATAATCAGCTGCTAAAGAACCTGAAATTGAATATTTTTTTATCTCTTATTTTAAAAATATACGTACGTCAACAGGTTAACATTTAAAGAGGATCTGTTACAGATAAGGATAAAAGAAATGAGAATACAAACGAGGCAAACGAGGGTCCGAATAAAGTTCGACCCGTTCTTATCGCCAAAGAAATTACTGTACGTCCAAAAGCTCCAGGAAGCAAAGAATTGGAATGCACAGAGACAGTTTTCATCGGTTTTGCAAGTAGGGAATCTCCATTAACGAGCACTCAGTGTTTTTTGTGTTGTTGTGGTTGTGTCAGTGTTTTTGAGTGAAGAACGTCCTTTTTACGAATCCTTTATACTCAGAGCCGCCGTTTTGCGTATAATCAATGCTATTTTTCTATTCACCGATGATTCCACCGGTTGAGAAAAGATTACACAGTTCAGTTCAGTATGCACGACTGTAATGCACGAAAATACTCTGATCTGTAATCTTTCCTTAATCGGTGGAAACTTCGTTGATTAATTAAAATATCCGCAAGTTTTTTTAAAGTCATCGACGACTCCACCGGTTGAGAAAGGATTACACAGATGCTAGTATTTTAGTTTATTACAGTCATGCACTGAACTGAACTGTGTAATCTTTTCCCAACCAGTGGAATCATCGGTGAATTGAAAAATAGCATTTATTATACGCAAAACGGCAGCCCTGTTTACACGTCTTTTTCGCAAATTCTTGCTACTGACGATTTAAGGGTTGATTCAGCTGTAAAAACCCCCGAAATAAATTATGGTAGCACTGAAAATTTACGAAGTCCATACTCCTAAACTCAGAGAATGCTACTAAGCGCACGACCATATTATGACGGTGTTTGGCATCTAATAATGGGAGATTCCCATTTTAATGTCGTCTCTTCTGAGTCTCATATTCACTGAGTAACTAACTAGCCAACAGAGTGGTGCTTAACTGCTTAACGACCGATGTCAATGGTGCCGTGACACAAAGTAAAGCCAAAGGAAAGTCACCTCTAATTCGTCACTTCTTGATGGAGAGACAATATTTTCAGCTGAGAATCCGTCGCGATTAGAGCAACTTTGATTTAGTAAGTTTTTAGTGCTATCATCAGGGGTGGAATTACCATTACGCAAAATGAGCAACTGCGTAGGCCGTAGGTCGTAGGGCCTCAGACCGATGGAGGCCTCACTTCACGAGGGGAGGCAGCAGAGAAGAAAAAAAGAAGGCAGAGAGCCAGTGGCGTCGCGTGCCATCTGGCAACAATGCTACTCATCCATTCAAACTCATTAAAAAAATCGAATTTTCCCTGTGCACTGTGCACCCCCTGAATTCGACCTTTTATATGAGTTTAAATGGATAGCATGCTAAGTTGCCAAACTGCACGCGACGCCACTGCAGAGAGCAGAGAGCAAAAGATAGAAAAAGTGAGAAAAACAGAGAGAAAAAGAGAAAAATAGAGGAAAAGGAGAATAACAAAAGACAAAAGAATGAAATAAATAATAACAACTTTGCTGGGGGGAAAAAAAAACAGTTTAAAACTTAATTTTAATGCCTTATTTTTAAAAAAAAAACTAATTTAGGCAGTGAACCCCCAAAGCCCCTTCTTTCAGGTGGATGCCCTCAGACCTCCAGGCATCCCCTCTTTCTCGGGGGCCTCAAATTCATAATAATTGCGTAGGG